>NW_018921429.1:31193-82487 GCF_002207925.1 Prunus avium
TCCACATGTTCAAAATATATCATGAAAACTGCTACTGGAGAAACAAATGTTGTCACTGGCATTGGCACTGTTAAAATTACCCCTTCCATGACCTTAACTAATGTCCTTCTTGTTCCTACATTAGATAAGGATCTATTATCTGTGTCCAAACTTACGGCAGAGTATTCTTCCCATTTTTTCCCACAACATTGTTATTTTCAGGATCTTCACACTCAGGAGGAGGTGGGTCGTGGTTTTAGGAGAGGGGATTTATGGTACTTTCATGGTTCAAATTCAGACATTGTTGCACATCAAGCTAATAAGCAAGTTCTGGAGAATGAGAAGATGATTTGGTTGTGGCATCAACGGTTAGGACACCCATCATTTGGATATTTAAAGCACCTTTTACCTTCTTTGTTTGCTTCTTGTAATAAAGAGTTTAAATGCTCTACATGTGAGACTTGTATTTTCGCCAAAAGTCATCGCACTACTTTTTCCTCGAGCGATAACAAGGCATTGATGCCATTTACTTTGGTCCATTCTGATGTTTGGGGTCCTTCTCAAACTACTACATGTGGTGGTATGCGATGGTTTGTGACTTTTATTGACGACTGCACACGTATCACCTGGATTTATTTGCTCAAACACAAGAGCGATGTGAGTCGTATTGTTAAGGAATTCTGTACGATGGTTCAAACTCAATTTGCTACCACTATCAAAGTGTTGCGTTCTGACAATGGCAGTGAATATGTTAATCGTGATCTTGCTGAATTCTTTATCTCCCAAGGAATGATTCATCAAACATCATGTCCCTACACTCCACAACAAAATGGTGTTGCTGAGCGTCGCAATCGCCAACTCTTGGAGGTTACCCGAGCCTTTCTGATTCATCACAATGTTCCCAAGTATCTATGGGGGGAAGCATTGCAGTCTGCTATATATGTGATAAATCGAGTGCCTTCCAGTGTACTTGGATTTCAAACCCCGCTTCAGGTTCTTCAAGCTAAAATGAAGACCATGCCTCCTGTCACTAACCTTCCTCCAAAGGTGTTTGGGTGTGTTGCCTATGTTCATGTACTTCCTCATCAGCGAAGTAAACTCGACCCATGTGCCATCAAATGTCTTTTTGTGGGTTATGCTTCCCATCAGAAAGGCTACCGTTGTTATCACCCGCCTACTCGCAAGATGTTTGTTACTATGGATGTCACCTTTCATGAGGATTTATCCTATTTTTCCATTGATGGCTCTCCTCTTCAGGGGGAGAATGATGGTGTAGAAGAGAATAGCCATGAGTGGCTTACAATTTCTGCATCTAAGTCTAATAATGTCCCATGTCTGGATGCTCAAGTTGAAACTGAAGCTTCTGATTCTGTCCCATGTGTGGATGCTGAAGCTCACACTGAGGCTATCATTGATGACCAAGAATTCAACTTTCAGACACCAGAAACTGAAAACACCATGGAAACACCATCTTATTCCCCTCTTTCTCCACGGCCCATCCAACCTACTCGAGAGGTCCCACATGAGGTAACTCCTGAAACTAATGATGTTTTAGGTAATTTAAATAACAATTTTGAGTCTCAACCATCAAAATATCAATTGCCTGTTCGAACAAACCGTGGTAAACCCAAACCTCAATATACTGCAGACCTAAATGCTAAAGCCAAATATCCCATCAGTAATCATGTGTCAACCCATAGATTATCCAAGTCATATGAGTCGTTCCTATATCAAGTATCTACTGTATCTATTCCAAGACAGTTGCAGGATGCATTAGCAGATGCAAAATGGACCAAAGCTATGGCAGAGGAGATGAGGGCTCTACAAAAGAATCAGACATGGGATGTGGTTCATTTGCCTCCAGGAAAGAAGACTGTTGGATGCAGATGGATTTTCACCATCAAACATAAAGCTGATGGCTCTGTCGAGAGGTACAAAGCTAGACTGGTTGCTAAAGGTTATACTCAGAAATATGGTGTAGACTACAATGAGACTTTTGCTCCTGTAGCTAAGATCAATACTGTGCGTATATTACTGTCTTTAGCTGCTAATTATGATTGGCCTCTATTGCAATATGATGTTAAGAATGCTTTCCTACATGGGGAGTTGAAAGAAGATGTGTACATGGATCTTCCACCAGGTGTTCCAGAAAGGATAGGAATGGTATGCAGGTTAAAAAGGGCATTATATGGATTAAAACAGTCTCCTTGATGTTGGTTTGGAAGATTTGCACTATCAATGAGGAAGTTTGGGTACAAACAGAGTAACTCAGATCACACATTATTTCTGAAGCATAAGAAAGATAAGGTAACTGCTTTAATTATTTACGTGGATGATATGATATTGACTGGAAGTGATGATAATGAAATTGATAAATTGAAGAAATATCTGTCAAGTGAATTTGAGATGAAAGAGTTGGGGGAATTGAAGTATTTTCTTGGGATAGAAGTGGCCAGATCAGACCAGGGCATATGTCTTTCCCAAAGGAAGTATGTTTTAGATCTCTTAACTTACACAGGTATGCTTGGGTGCAAACCAGCTGACACTCCAATTGAACAGAATCATAAGTTACAAGAAAATCCTGGTGATGTTCCCACCAACAAGGAAAGATATCAACGACTGGTGGGTAGAATGAAATTGATAAATTGAAGAAATATCTGTCAAGTGAATTTGAGATGAAAGAGTTGGGGGAATTGAAGTATTTTCTTGGGATAGAAGTGGCCAAATCAGACCAGGGCATATGTCTTTCCCAAAGGAAGTATGTTTTAGATCTCTTAACTTACATAGGTATGCTTGGGTGCAAACCAGCTGACACTCCAATTGAACAGAATCATAAGTTACAAGAAAATCCTGGTGATGTTCCCACCAACAAGGAAAGATATCAACGACTGGTGGGTAGATTAATTTATCTCTCTCATACTAGACCCGATATTGCTTATGCTGTAAGTGTTGTTAGTCAGTTCATGCATGCTCCTAGTGAAAGACATATGGATGCTGTCAACAGGATTCTACGATACTTGAAGAGTACTCCTGGAAAGGGTATTATATTGACCAAAAATGAATCCTTAACTATTGAAGGATATACTGATGCTGATTGGGCAGGTGATAATACTAACAGGCGTTCTACCTCTGGTTACTTTACTTTTGTTGGTGGAAATCTGGTTACTTGGAGAAGTAAGAAACAAAAGGTTGTGTCTCGTTCGAGTGCTGAAGCTGAATACAGGGCAATGGCCCAAGGTATTTGTGAATTGTTATGGGTCAAGAATGTGATGAAAGAATTAGGTTACAAACCTAGAGTTGCTATGTCATTGTACTATGATAATAAAGCTGCCATTGCTATTGCTCACAGCCCTGTGCAACATGACCGTACCAAGCATGTGGAAGTGGATAGACACTTTATTAAAGAAAAGTTGGAAGCTCATATTATTGATGTGCCATTTGTGAAGACAGAAGACCAGTTAGTTGATATCTTGACCCATGTTGTTTCCACCACTGCGTTTTCCAACTCACTTGACAAGTTGGGCATGCGAGACATCTATGCACCAACTTGAGGGGGAATGTTAGCATGAGTTGGAAAATATGGTTGCATGGTCAACACGTGTGGGCACCTTATCTTGTTTAGAGAATATTGTTTTATGGTAGATAGTTAGCATGTGTTAGGAAGGATTTAGACAACTAGCTTATCTTTATCTCCATACTTTTATGGAGCACTTTCACTTTGTAATGTGTATATATATTGACCTCCCCATTTGGAGGAATATTGAAATAAAACTACTCTGTATCTGACAAAAAGAGCAATGGAAACTCACATGAAAAGCCAAATCCATGCATAACACAAAGTACCAGGCAGAGATGAGCGGTTCATCTTCAAACTGGTTTTTCGGGTGATTATATTTCTTGGATTGGGCTAATGTTCGGATGTTCCTACTAGACAGCCAGAGGAACAAGTTTGAAGAAGAAGAAATTTCGTTTTGAGTTCAGGAGAGAGGGGTTTTGAAGCAGTCAACTAGATTGACGGGTTTGGAACTTGTGAGGAGTTGGGAGAGAATTCTTTCGGAAGAGAATGGTATAATTGTGTGGGAGTTTGAAATGAAAACTGACCAGACTTGGGAACTATAAGAGACAGGCGTGGGGAATCAAAAGAGGAAGCCGTGGGAGAGTCTAACCCAGGGTTTTTAAATTTTGACTGCTCCAAAAATTTCAATTGTGCCACTGCACTCTGTTGACCACAATTTCCTCGTTAAAAAGCCAATTTGAGCCCACTACATGTCTACGAACTCGTGAGAGCGAGCTCTATGAAATGGTGCAACTCTAATTCCCAAACTATTTCCAAATAAAAACTGACCAAAATACTTTACTTCAAGAGCAAAAATGTAACTTCGCAAAATAAAATAATTAGTCGTGACGGGGTGTTACACATTTCCCACCATTTTTTCTTGATGTGGATTTGGAGGAGATCTCAACGAGGAAGCTGATCATGCGGTGCAATAACACTTTACCCTTTTCATTATATTTTAGATCCTTAGGCTCAAGTAACAAATTCCTACAGAATTGAAAGAGACTCGAATGTTCTGTATAAAATAAAATTGCTATATCTTTGCAGGCCTTGAAAATTGAACTTGGGACAACTTATGAAATTGTAGAAGAATAAGAAAAGTAAACTAATTGCTAGTTGATGACCTTAATAATATATATTAGCATACACAAAATGTGTGTCTTGCGTACACTTAATTAAAAGAAAAGGAAAAACAAAGTCACGCAATTAGGGCATGTGCTCAGAAATCAAATCAATAGTATCAAATAGCCACAACTATATGGACCTAAATAATTATTTTGAAGGGAACAAAGTTTTTTCTGGAATCAAGCTATTATCTAGGTGCATCAAACTATTATCTGACAATATCAGTACTAATATAATTTGGATTGGATTTGGGTCATTTTGGTCCCCAAACCTGGATGAGGCATGAAGTCAATATTTTGACCACCAAATTTGAATCACACCCACATACGGATAAGCTGTGTCATGATTCACACTCTATAATGATATATATCTGTTATAAAATAAAATAAAATAAATTTCCTATTCCAACAAGTAGATGGAAACCTATTCCATGTTGGAGTCGGCTAATGGATGCACATACTATTTATACGCAAGGGCACCCCATTCTACTTTCACGCAAAACTTCTTTCTTTTACGCAAATTTGCTCAGTAACTTATCTCTCTCTGCTCTTAAACTCGCTTTGCTTTGTTGTCTACTTTCCTATTCCAACAAGTAGATGGAAACCTATTCCATGTTGGAGTCGGCTAATGGATGCAAATACTATTTATACGCAAGGGCACCCCATTCTACTTTCACGCAAAACTTCTTTCTTTTACACAAATTTGCTCAGTAACTTATCTCTCTCTGCTCTTAAACTCGCTTTGCTTTGTTGTCTACGTAAATCATGGCTTTCAGAAAAAGTACATTGATTTTCTTGGTTATGCTTGCTTTATGTGGTGTTTGTTTTGGTGCTGTGTATAGAATTGGTGATTCTAATGGGTGGACTTCTAGAGGCCTTGTTGACTACAACGAGTGGGCTTCAACAAAAGACTTCCATGTTAACGATACACTCATATTTGCTTACAACAATCAATTCCACAACGTGATGCAAGTTACTACCCAAGATTTTGAATCTTGCAACCCTAACTCTCCGGTCGCAGTCTATACCTCGGGATCTGACACCATCACCCTTGATAGGCCTGGCAATTTTTACTTTTTCTGTGGTGCTCCTGGTCATTGTCAAGCCGGACAAAGGGTTGAGATCATGACCAAGCTACCTACACCGGATGATTCATTTGCAAGTCCAAGTCCGACACCTTATGGTTCCTCACCTTCAGCCTCTCCTACTGAAGCGATATCGGCAAGCTCTGCTCTAAGTAGTGGTCCTGTTCTTCATTTTTCGAAACTTGGGTTGGGTGTCACCATGTTTGTGTTATCTCTACTCTTTTAGGTTTGGTATTTTAGATATGTTTCTTAATATATATAGTAGGGATGTTAATGTTTCATTCAATTCGTGAGGTAGATGGATGTAGTTTTAATGTTTTGACTTATAACGTAGTTTTGAATAAATTGTTTGATTTATTATATTTGTCAATTTATATTGGTTTCTTCTCTTTGGGTTGTGCCCCTGTTGAATACTGAAAACAACAAATTTTTTAACAAGGGTGTAATTTGTACGTGCAATTTTGATAGTCTGAGTCCAATTTAATTATGTCACTAATGAAAAATAAAAATCAAACTTCTTGTACTTCAGTTGCAAGTACTTAACAACTTTCCTCATATAATCACTCACAACATGATAGTAACATTTTGACTGTCAACTACTGGATCCCGAAATATGTAAGTTCTGAAATATTATGAAAATTATGGAGTTTTCTGAATTGGAATGGATGTTGAAATTCAGAAATTTTTTGGAACGGAATTGGAAGAGAGTTTTCATTTCGAAATTTTTTGGACTAGAATTGAAATCCCTTTATTCTGATTCGTCCAATCAACCCTTTCAAAATTAAATTATACACGATGAATAAATTTGCACAATCAAATAAAAATTCTTTGTTTTAGGCAAGCAATTTCTCGTGGGGGGGTGGCATGGCAACAACAACTTGCAACAACTCCATTTTGCTTTTAAAGTGTTTTTGACAAAATAATGTGTCTTCGTTTTTTAAAATTTGAAATTTTAATCTATTTTGGGTCTTAACTTGGCTCAAGTATTGGCAAAATAATAATAATAATTCAAGTGAAATATATCCCCAACTATATGGGCATATTCCTTTTCACAGTTGCTAATCTGACACTAACCAGTACTAAGCCGATTTGGATTGGGGTTGGGCCATTCAAACTTTATAATTAACTCTGTTGTGAAAAAAAGAAAAAAAAAATCCTATTCCAACAAGTAGTTGGAAACCCTATATTCCACGTTGGAGTATATATATATATATATGCAAGAGCACCCCATTCTACTTTCACGCAAAATTTCAGTCAGCTCTTCGATCCTTTAACATAAATTTGATCAATCACTCGATCTTTTTCTTCTTTTTAATCCTCTCTCCTTTTTGTTGTCTCTACTCATGGCTTTGGGAAAAAGTCCACTGATTTGCTTGGTTATGATTGCTTTATGTGGTGTTTGTTTCGGTGCTGTGTATAGAGTTGGTGACTCTAGCGGGTGGTCTTCTAGAGGCCTTGTTGATTACAACGAGTGGGCTTCAACAAAAAACTTCCATGTTGGTGACACACTTATATTTTCTTACAACAATCAATTCCATAACGTGATGCAAGTTACTAACGAAGATTACGAATCTTGCAACCCTGCTTCTCTATCGCAGTCTATACCTCGGGATCTGACACCATCACCCTTGAAAGGCCCGACAACTTTTACTTTTTGTGTGGTGCTCCTGGTCATTGTCAAGCCGGACAAAGGGTTGAGATTCTGGCCACCATACCTACACCAGATGACTCATTTACAAGTCCAAGTCCGACACCTTCATCCTCTCCTGCTGATGTGAAGTCGCCAAGCTCAGCTCTAAGTAGCGGTCCTGCTCTTCATTTTTCGAAACTTGGGTTGGGTGTCACCATGTTTGTGTTATCCACTCTTTTGGGTTTTGTATTTTAGATTTGTTTCTAATTAATACAGTAGGGATGTTATTATAGTTGTCAACATATATAGTTGAATAAAATTGTTTGATATATTATATGTTTGGTTTGTGTGTCTGTGTCACTGCCAAGTGAAAATTAAACTAAACCTATCTATGCAGAAATAAACTCCGATATATGCTTCTCTCATCAATTATAACTTGTTGGAGATCTCATCTAGTTCGAGAGCCTTACAGAGTTGTGATACGAGCGTTCGAAACCTATTTCCTCAGCTTTTGCCTTCAAAGAGTTTACAATTCGTCTGAAGGATTAAAACTTTGTTTTGAAGAAAAGCAGGGCTTTAGAGAGTATGCAGGAATGGCATTTCATTTTCAAGGTTGATTTCGTTGTACAAGCATTATACATGTATCTTCACAACAACACTGAGAAACGCTACTTTTGTGTAGCAATGTTGCCTTCAACTGAGGGAACCGTGATCGGGGCATGGCAGCAACAAGGCACATGCTTTGTATATGAACTTAAGTCGCGACAACTCCAGTTTGCTTCCGAGGACTGCTCAAAGGACGTACTCTGATTTTTATCTGTCTATTTCTGTGATGCTTTGAGATCTCAGTAAAATAAGAAATAAGCGATCATCATTAAATTGAAAAGATGTCTCAAATATTGAGACTTTCAAGTTAGCACGTGTTGCGGCAATATGATTTGGTCAAATTTGCCTTAATTAGCAAGCCAATTATGACGTGGTTTGGTTGGATTACAGATACTAAAACCACATTCATCTCCATAAACTGTGTATTATACAGTAAATTGAACTCCTTAATTTATCTTGTGATGCATATATAAGTGATGCCTCAATTTAAATTTCGTCTTTGGAGGATTCTGTTCCGATATTGGAAAAAACGTAGTATAGCCGACCGGCTATACTATTGCATTAAAAAAATTGAAAAAACCCTAGTATAGTTTCTAAAAAATTGGAAATAACTGAGTATAGCCGTGCGACTATACTATTTCCTTTTAAAAAAAATTGGAAAAAAAACCCCTGTATAGCCAGGCGGCTATACTATTTCTTTAAAAAAAAAAAAAAAGAGGCGCGTATAGCCGCACTGCTATACCATTTTTTTTTAAAATTCGGAAAACGAGTATCGCCTGCCGGCTATACTTGGGATTTTCAATTTACTATTTCCTTTTCTTTTTTTTTTAAATGGAAAAAACCCAGTATAGCCTTCTAACTAAAAAAAAATTCCCAATATAGCCGGCTAGCAATACTACTTCTTTCAAAATTAGAAAAAAAAGAAGAATTAAATACATTATATTTAAATGGTATTGCCGTGCGACTATACTATTTATATTTCATTAAAAAAATATATGAAAAAAGGACCCTCCTAGTTGCATTACTTTATACTTTATAGATATTAATATGAATAAAATACGTACGTGTTTTATTCAGTAAAAGTTTGGCAAACTACAACTTAAAAGTTCCACCACTATTTAATATTTTAATATATATTATTTGTATTCAATAATATGTGATAATTATATGTATAATATGTGAATTTTGTAAGAAATATGTGCATTAAACATGAAAAATACATACGTAATGTTTAATATGAGTATTGTACATTCACTTTTTTTAAAACATGAATTTTACCAAGTCCTTAAGACGTTTACAAAACATGGATGTAGTATTGAAATATTAATTTGGTATATAGGTGTGGCTATATTTTTTTAAATAAAAAAAAGAAGAAGAAAAACCCTAGTATAACTGTATAACTACTCGGCTATACGATTTCTTTTTAAAAAATTGGAAAAACCCCAGTAAAGCCGATCAGCTATACTATTTCTTTTTAAAAAAAAATTATGAAAACAATACCCTCCTAGTTGCATTAGTTTATACTTGATAGATATTAATTCGAATAAATTACGTACATATTTTATTCGGCAAAAGTTTGGAAAATTACAACTTAAAAGTTCCGCCACTATGTAATATTTTAATATATATTATTTTTATTCAATAATATGTTATAATTATGTATATAATATGTGAATTTTAAAAAAAAAATATGTGTATTAAACATGAAAAATACATCTGTAATGTTCAATAAGAGTATTGTACATTCGCTTTAAAAGAAAATGTGAATTTTACCAAGTCCTTATAACGTTTACAAAATACGGATGTAGTATTGAAATATTAATTTGGTATAGCGGTGTGGCTATATATATTCAAAAGGTATCATACGCCCCAATCAGAGCTCGAACGCCAAATATGTAATTCCTAGTGCGTCCTTTTTCCATTATTCACTCCAATTCTTCTTCAGCCATTTCTTCTACATCATTCATGTTTGTATTCAACATAAGATGTGTCTATTAGGATCTATGGTTGTTGATGTGCATTTTTGGGATCAACGTTTGTAGTTTTGTATATTTTTTTATGTTGTATTTGTGATTGACATGATAAAATTCATAGTTGCACCACTCAAATGGAGTCTGAAAATACACAAGTAAATGGAAAAAGGGAAGAGCAAACAAGATTATAATGCTTGGAGTGTGGAAGAGAGTAGAATGTTGTTGCAACTCATGGTTGATGCTACAACCCGTGGATGGCGTGATGCTAATGGAATGCTAAGCAAGGCAACTGTAGAAACCAAAATACTCCCCAAGATTAATGAAAAACTTAGGTGTCACAAAACCTATTCTCAATACTAGAGTCGGTTGAAGTACTTTAAAAGAGAATACCAAAAATATTCACAGATTCTTCGTCACAGCTCTGGGTTTGGGTAGGATCCAACCACAAAGAAATTCACTGCTCCTGAAGAAGTTTGGAAAGACTACTTTAAGGTTAGGTTATTAACTTTTCTTTAAATAATTTTGTGGGGGCTAAAAATCTGCATGGTGGAGCCTGATTGGAGCAAGTGGGCAGTCCAATCGACATTTGGGATCGTGAAGTATGGTGGTGATATTCTCCCAAACTCTCTTGAGTGTTCTTGAGCATTCTTATCGTTCTTGCTCTTGTTTTTGTGTTCTTGCTTGGTTTGATCTTATTTTGTAGGAAGGAAGGCTGACTTAGCTTGTTCGAGAGGCTATCAAGTCTAAGGCTCCACGGAAGGAAGACTCCGAAAAAGTCATCCCGTGACAATTGGTATCTGAGCGAAAGCTCGAATCATTCGAAGAAGCATGTCTAAGAGTGGATTCGATGTGGAGACAGATATGTCCAAGGTCAACTTGGATCGTGAGGGCAAATCAAAGAAGGACCGATCCAAAGATGTGGTAGTAGCGATGGAGAAGCAGCTTTCAAAGATGGAGAATGCCGTGGTCGAGTTCGATCAGTGACTCGAGGAGGATGTCTTTACGAAGGAAGGCTTTGGAACTGTGGTGGAAGAGCTTCAAGGCCAATTTCAGGGAGCCCTCAACTCCATGTTGGACTCAATCAAGCTGGATGTCCAAACCCAACTAGATCATTTTATGGCAGAGCTTACTGCACTTTGTGATGAAGTGAAGGATGTGATGGGAGATTGGGCTCTGTGCAAAGAAGCTGTCTTGAACAAGACCTGGACTCCGAAGGAATCCAAGGTGTTAGATTCTTTCAAGCCCTAATCCTATAATGGGAAGAGGGAGGCGAATGAGCTAGACATGCTTTTGTGGAATATCCAAAGGTATTTCAAGTATCTCAAGATGGACAATGATGAATCCAAGATTACTACAGCAACGTTGTTTCTCACCGACAATGCTCTCATGTGGTGGTGCCGTCAATCTATAGAGTTCGACCAAGGTACGTTTATACTTAAGACTTGGGATGAATTTAAGAAGGATATTATGTTGCATTTCTATCTACAGAATGCCAAGTATGAGGCGAAGGAGAAGCTGAGATGGCTAAAGCAAACAGGGAGTGTGAAGGACTATGTCACCACGTTCACCAACCTGTTGTTCGAGGTGCCTAGCATGACAGATGAAGACAAGCTCATGTACTTCATGAGTGGCCTGCAGAATTGGGCCAAGCTGGAGTTACAAAGGAGACAAGTCCAAACCTTGCCAGAGGCAATTGCTCAAACTAAATCTCTTGTGGAGTTCAAGAAGAATGAACAAAGCGACTCCAAATTCAAAGGAAAGAAAGGTAGCAATGGATCTGGTGGTGGAGACAACAAGCCAAAAAAGGGTAGCAAGTCAAGAGACAAGTCCAACAGTCACAAGTCATCCGTGAAGAAGAATGACAAAAGTGACAAGGGGAAGGACAAGTCAAAGCTAGTTTGCTACTTGTGTGATGGACCGCACATGATGCGGGATTGTCCACAAAAGAAAGCCTTGAATGCCATGAACCAAGAGAAGGAAGAGGAGGCCAACAGGGAAGCAGGAATGGGGGCCATTCACCGCTTCAATGCCCTACAGGCCAAAGTCGCTCAACCACAGGTTCAAGCAAAATGAGTGATGTTCGTCGACGCCATGGTGGATGGCAAGACAACCCGTTGTCTGGTGGATACGGGTGCCTCGCACAACTTTATGTATGTGCAGGAAGCAAAGAGACTTGGGTGTCGAGTCTCGAAGGAAGCAGGCAGTATGAAGACGGTGAATTCAACTGCCAAACCAATTGACGGAGTAGCTCGTGGTGTGGGGTTACACATTAGTGCTTGGAAGGGAGTAGCTGACTTCTCCGTGATCTCGATGGATGACTACAATGTCGTGCTAGGAATCGCTCATGGACAAGGTAAAGGCATTTCCCATTCCATTTTACAATACTATGTGCATTGCACAGGGAGGGGCAATGCCATGCATGGTGCCAGTGGTGAGGCAACAAGGCGAGTCAAAGTTTTTGTCAGCCATGCAATTTTCCAAGTCTTGGAAAAAGGGTGAGCCGACGTTCCTTGCAACTATAAAGATGGATATAGTTGAGAAGGAAGTCCAACTAGTCCCAAAAGCGGTGGAAGCAGTCCTTAAGGAGTTTGCAGATGTCATGCCCAAGGAGCTGCCCAACACCTTACCACCTAAGGGAGAGGTGGATCACGCCATTGAGGAGGAACCAGTGCAAAAACCTCATGATCTTGGCAAACCTTTTGAGGTACACACTGATGCATCAGATTTTGCTATTGGTGGTGTATTCATGCAGGATGGACACCCATTGGCTTTCGAGAGCCAAAAGCTCAATGACACCGAGCGAAGGTATACCGTTCAAAAGAGGGAAGATGCAGACTCGTTTGTGCATACTTGTCTTGTATGCCAACAAGACAAGACCTTGCAGAAACAGCCAGGTGGGTTGCTAAAGCCACTTCCTATTCCAACCAGACCATGGGAGAGTTTGTCCATGGACCAACGAGATTGGGCGAAGCTGTTAGATGTTGCTCAATTCTCGTACAACTTGCAGCGATCGGAGTCGACAGGGTCAAGTCCTTTTGAGTTGGCAATTGGAAAACAACCTATGACACCGAACACAGTGGTGTCATGCTACACGAGGAGTAGCCCTGCGGCATACAAGACGGCCAAGGAGTGGTAGGTGACTAATGAGTTGGCTCGGGCTCAATTGGAGATGGCAACTTGGAAGATGACGAAATCGGCGGACAAGCACCGGCAAGATGTTGTATTCGAACCAGGTGACATGGTCTTTGTGAAGCTCAAACCCTCTCAACACAAGTCCACTAGAAAGGTACACAAGGCGTTGCTGAGGAGATATGAGGGCCCATTTCCTATCATCCGAACAGTGGGAAGAGCTGCTTACCGTGTGGAACTACCGCCACCATTGAAGATTCATCCGGTGTTTCACATGAGCAATCTCAAGCCTTACCATGCTGACCCCGAGGAGCCAAGTCGAGGGGAGTCTCAACAAGCTCCACCTTTAATGGTGACTTCATCTGACAGGGAGGTCGAGTGCATCATGGCCAAGCGCGAGGTGCGACGCAAAGGTGTACCGAGTTTGTCAAATGGAAGGGCCTGCCAGAGTCCAAAGGCAATTGGGAGAAAGAAGAGTCATTGTGGCAGTACAAGGACAAAATCAAAGCATTTGAACAGGAACTACCTCGGCGACGAGGACGTCACCAGATTAGATGGGGGAGAATGTCACGGCCCATATGTTCTAGGCCCAACCCGTCGGATGGATCATGCTAGACCTCTTAGCCCACATGTCCAGATTTAATGTACAATAGTAGGTAGCATTTGGTTGGTGACAGTAGTAGGTAGATCCCGATTGGTGACAATGTATCTTAGCCCTCTATTGTGGTGGTAGGTGGGATATGATCACTATATAAGGAGGATGTTTGATTGTATATCCTCACCTCACAACTTGTAAAGCATTGAGTAGCAATACAAGCATATATTCTCCCAAACTCTCTTGAGCGTTCTTGAGTGTTCTTATTGTTCTTACTCTTGCGATAGTGTTCTTGCTTGATTCGATCTTAGATTGTGGGAAGGAATGTTGACTTAGCTTGTTCGAGAAGCGATCAAGTCTAAGGCCGCATGGAAGGAAAACTCCGAAAAAGTCATCCCGTGACACTATGCCAGAGTTTCTTTGATCTTGCGTGATCGTTAGTGGAGGATCCCTAGAGTGTCTTAATTTTAATGTTAGATCGCCCTGTTATTGTAATGGCCCTTTGTGTCTAGGGGTTTTTTTTTAAGCCGAATTATCAATGCAATCCCATAATTTCTCAACCAAAAAAAAAAAAAAAAGTTCAATTTCAGTATTTATAAGTTCACCAAACATGTGACATGACTTTTGTTCAATTTAACTAAAATAGCACAGTCCAAGCCATCAAGCGTGGCTTATTGTTCTTAAGTGATCAAATTAGAAATACCAATAATGTTGGATCAAGACTAGTCTTTTATGTTCACGATAGTTCGTTTCCCAAAAAAATATATGAGTCGTGATTCAGAAATATAAGTCGGGACATACCTCACTGGGAATATTAAAGTTTTTCTTCGTTTCTTATGAAAGTGGCTTTTTCTTCAAAGATTTGGCCCATCCTTGAATTTTTTTTGGTCAAAAGGAAATTTCATTACTAAAGAAAGATTATGAAAGGATAGTTACATAAAGTAAGCTCAAAATAATCAGGTTAGGTTAGAGAGATGTAGGAGGCACATAGTACTTTTTTTAAAGATTCAAAGAAATACATGAGACAGTTCCTCCATCCACGCAAAATGAGCCCAAAATGCCTAAAATCCAAACAAAAGGCGACACCAGACATTTGCTTCAGAGAGAGCTTAGGTCTTGGGCATATAAAGTTGCCACAAAGGGCCATGTTAACTTCCATACCAAGTTGCCAACCCTAGAGAATTAACATGTGCCTTATTGCAACGTACATTATGGGTCATTTCCTATAAAGTCTTCAAAAATAAATAGAAGGCATGGAGAAAGAAACAGATGTTAGTTACAGAAAATTAAAAGAAAAAACATCAAAACGAAGCAACACATGTGGATGGACTGTCTGTGGGGATCGCTGCTCTACTTTCAAAACAGCCTAATCAATAATAATTTATTAATTTGTGAAAATCTTTGAGAGTTCTCATCTATTATTATTAATTTTGAAGAAAATTCATAGTTGTAAGTTCGTAACATCAAACAGAAGACAGTTTGTGTAAACTTCTTTTTTTGGCATGAAGTTTGTGTGAAGACGTTGATAGATATAGTAAGTTCTCTTGGCTCTTGTTACACTAGTTCCTCTTGGGTTTTCCACCCAGTTCTTAATCTTTGTACCTTTTTTGTTGTTGTGTGTTAATGTGGCATTTAGGGTCCACTTGGATGGAGTGACTTCAAATTTAGAAATTTCGATGACTTATAAAGTTAAACTGTTTGTTTGGATTACATTCATGTATACCATGATTTCAAATCCAATTCAAATAGGAAAATACGTCCCTCCTTATTATGTATGCAGGAGCTCCTACATTCCTGTCAATAACAGTGTGACATGTGTGCATAAATTTTTATTTTTGTATTTTTGATGAATTATTTTTGCATATGTGTCAAACTGTGATTCGTAGAAATAATCTATATATATAAAGCAAAAGGCAGAGAATAATGAAACATTCAAAATACCAGAAAATGCCCTTGGTTAATCCAAACATTAAGAATTAAAATTATTAATTAAATGAGGATAATATGGTAAATTCACACTTTTTCATATTAAAAAAAATTAAAATTAAAAGAAAAATAAGATAATAAATCCTATATATTTTTATGGAACACAACTACCCATTATCTTTTTTAATTCTAAAATAAATTAAATTTTTTTTATAAAAATAAAGCATCTAGTAGGCGCGGAAGCGCGTGCCGCTTGCAAAGAGGCTAGTGAATTAGAGTAAGGAGGCACGTAATATCCTTACAGTTAAGTCTCCATCTCTCTTAATTTCGGCCAAAAAAGAAAAGTCTCCAACTCTCTGAAATTGGCCTATTCTGCATTATATGATGCCTTTCTCTATCTTACCTGTTGTCTACCAGTCATTTCCAACCACCATCTGATGTAGTACAGCCCGTAGGTATTAGATTAAGCACTTAAACAATAGAACATAGAAGAATATAAGAGACCGAGGAGAAGAAATATAGATCGAAAAGACGAGATAAAGGGCAGAAACAGTAGAACAAAGAAGAATATCGGGGATCGAGGAGAAGAAATATAGATCGAAGGGACGAAATCAGAGAGTTCTAGGAAAAGGTTTACTCAACATTCAAATCTCCATTTTAAAGAACTACATGGGGGTATTTATAGCAAACTAAAACCTAGACATAATAGGATAAAAATCCCTTGCTTAAACAGAAATCCTAACCCAAATAAAAAAGGAAACTTAAAACTAGAAATCTGGAAATCTGGAAAAGTAGAAATCCTACTAGAACTTGGAAAATTAGAGAATCTAGGAAACTAATAAATTTAGGTCCTACGCGTCCTGCATCATTCTCTTCCGGCGAAAAGAACTCGACTCCGACGAGTAAACAACCACAAAAGGTAAATTAATGACAACAACGCCGACTGCAAGTATGAATAATAGGGGACGAGGGTCAGCAATCATAAATGTCCGGATCATAGACACCTTCGAGAGGCTCCACAATCTCACAAAGCTCACTAGCGGGAGTGTTGATAGTTAAAGTTCGCATGGCAATGGAAACATTCAATGCGAGCATTAGTAGAAACAGCCGGTCCTTTGTTAGGTGGTGGTGCAAGCGGTTTAGATGGTCCTGAAAACCCGGTATGCATATCCGTAGTGGGAAGAGTTTGGTTGGCGATTGCAAGTTGACCAGAATATCCTGAATGTTGTGGCGACAAATATGTCTCAGCTTCCAATGCATGACAATATGCATCTTCCAAAGTATGCGAACGGAACCGCCGAACTTCACACTTGATATCGTCACGAAGACCATGGATAAAGCAAGACATAGTGATGTCGGGTTCTTCACGAATCCCCGCATGTATCTTGTGTTCGATAAAACGAGCGTGGAATTCAGTAACGGTCGAACTGCCTTGTGAAAGGGTCCATAATTGTTCATATAATTGATGGCGACAAAAGGTGGGAAGATATTGTTCGCGAAGTGTTGCTTCAATTCAGCTGCACCAAAATGGTTTCAACTGCATCCTCAACTTGTGATCCTCGCAAGTGCACGAGCCGTTTGGTAGTATAGCATATGTAAGTGCGAGGTCGATCCCACGAGGATTGGTGATTGAATGATCCAATTTGTTTCCCCTACACAAAATAGAAATGAAAAAAAGAAAATAAATAAAACAAGAAAGAATGAAATAACTCAAGCAAATAAGTTCCCAAGTTCAATGAGATTAACGGATTGATTCTAGCTAAAGTATGATTAAGCCATGGTGTTTGGTTGGAGTAGTCACTGGAGGAGGGCCCGTTGTGTGTTGGGTATAATGGAGTGGTGGCATAGTCCCAAAAGAAAAAGGGGGCTCCAATTGAGCCTTGGGCGTGTCTAGCGAGAGCCCAATTGAGCTATGCGACATGCCGTATGGCATGGCCTTGAATTTCTGATCCACCGGTGGAGTGGGCAAAAGGCCACTTTGTGGCGGTGGCGTAGACGAACACGAGAGCACCGCTGAGGTAGAAGAAGGTTCAGCGTGTCCAGCCCGAAAGTGATTGATGAGCAATTGAACGGAGTCTTGGAGTTTGGTGATGGCAAGGTCCGTCGTCGCACGATGTGTGTGAGCCTGTACCAACTCGTCTTTGAGGTCAGCACTGAGTTTGGAGAGTTGGGTTTCCATGCCAGCGATATCGTGGGAAACTTTGTCTTGGAATGCATGAAATTGTTCCCCAAGGCTGGCCACGGTTTGGGGTGCCATGGCAGAGATCAAACGCAAACGAAAGTGAGGGAAGGCTCTGATTACCAATTGATGTAGTACAGCCCGTAGGTATTAGATTAAGCACTTAAACAATAGAACATAGAAGAATATAAGAGACCGAGGAGAAGAAATATAGATCGAAAAGACGAGATAAAGGGCAGAAACAGTAGAACAAAGAAGAATATCGGGGATCGAGGAGAAGAAATATAGATCGAAGGGACGAAATCAGAGAGTTCTAGGAAAAGGTTTACTCAACATTCAAATCTCCATTTTAAAGAACTACATGGGGGTATTTATAGCAAACTAAAACCTAGACATAATAGGATAAAAATCCCTTGCTTAAACAGAAATCCTAACCCAAATAAAAAAGGAAACTTAAAACTAGAAATCTGGAAATCTGGAAAAGTAGAAATCCTACTAGAACTTGGAAAATTAGAGAATCTAGGAAACTAATAAATTTAGGTCCTGCGCGTCCTGCATCACCATCATTAATCAGTTTCCTTAAAAACATTTGTGCAATGCATGAAAATAGAATTAAATTATGTGCCTTCTTAGAGTACTGGCCTAAGACCATACTGGGGTCAACCCCAGACCTCAGTAACCTACTTGCAAATCTAATTTTTTTTTCTAATTTTTTTTAATTTATCAAATTTAACTCTATTATCAAATCAAAATCCTTTATTTCAACACATCCATTCGAACTGTCAGGAAAAAAAAAACAAAAAACAAGAAGACAAAAGCTTGGTGTGTACAGTGTATTGATGGAGATGACGATCACAATACGACTCTCTGTGTGTGTCATAAGTGTGTATTGTGTTCTCAGACAATTGTTGCATGTGGCTAGCGACTACTAGCCGTAGCGTCTAAATTATTTCTTCCCCAATCCAAATTGCAGCACGAATTATAATTGATTGTGAATCGGTCGGATTTATGTTTGTACAAGTCTCCTGCTATTTAATTTCTGACAATATGATCCTGACTATACATTATGTTTAACACCTGTAAATTTATCTCTTGTGCAGTATATATTAATCTTCCACGTGATAAAACCAAAGAATAAAATAAAAATATAAAAAGATTTAGTCTTTAAATGGCGGAGGAAATCCCAGTTTTTGAATGGTACCTTCTAATTTAGCCTCTTGACATCCAGAAAAAATTATAAGAAAACAAGAAGAAGAAGAAGAAAACTTGAGAAGAAAAAGAAGAAGATGGCAGTGTTAGCAACACAGATTTAGAGAGGATAAATGAAACTACTAGGGTACCCTTAATAGAGGGTCATGGAGATGAAGGAGGCGCAAACAAAACAAGCTGGTGGAAGAAAGTGTTGGACATGGAGGAGGCCAAGAAACAGGTCTTGCTTTCATTGCCAATGATTTTTACCAATCTTTTCTACTATTTGATCACTTTGGTGTCAGTCATATTTGCTGGCCATCTTGGGAAGCTTGAGCTTGCTGGTGCAACCCTTGCCAATTCATGGGCCATTGTTACTGGCTTTGCTTTCATGGTAACTCTCTCTCTCTCCCCTCTGACCCTTATATACTCAGTATGATTGCAGACCTTTGCGTTTAATTCTTTTCTTGTCTGTTCTTGTTTTAGGTTGGGTTAAGTGGAGCTCTTGAGACGCTTTGTGGACAAGGGTTTGGTGCAAAGTTGTATAAAATGTTGGGGATCTATCTACAAGCCTCTTGCATCATATCTTTCCTATTCTGTTTCATCATATCTATAATCTGGTTCTACACAGAACCTATACTTATTTTACTCCATCAAGATCCTCAAATTTCCAAGTCTGCTGCTGTTTTTATGAAATTTCTGATTCCAGGGTTATTTGCAAATGGATTCCTGCAAAACATCTTGAGATTTCTTCAGGCACAATTTGTTGTCCTGCCATTGGTCTTCTCGTTCGTCCCCCTTGTTATTCATTTCGGCATTGCTTATGGTTTGGTACATTGGACAGCTCTTGGTTACAAGGGAGCTCCACTGGCGGCTTCAATTTCGTTATGGTTATCTGCCCTTTTGTTGGCCATGTATGTCATCTGCTCAAAGAAGTTTGAGCATACATGGGAAGGCTTTTCGTTAGAATCGTGATTGAATTCAAGGGCTGGACTGTGGACGTATAACATCAATTGAGGGTTTGAACTCTTGAAGTATTAACTCAGATGCTGGCATGCTTCCCTACAACTATAGCATAGCAGCATTATTATCTATAGGAGTATGAGATGGAATTTGCAAGGTTAAACTCACAAACCTTTTTAACCTTTCCAGTTTGGAGGAATGGGTTTTTGAGATTCTGGTGTTGATGGGAGGAGGATTGATGCCAAACTCGGAAGAAACAACTTCACTAATGGCGATGTGGTATGCTTCAATATACTTTTTTTTTCCTCTCCTTTTCTATAACTGTTACAATATTGCAGGCTGACTCAAATTAATCTTTCTTTGAATATTTTCTCGTCAGTGTGAATACAGAAGCAATTGCATACATGATTATATATGGCCTCAGTGCTGCTGCAAGGTTGGAGGTAGAACAACAATCCAGCTTTTTTATATTGCTCCAAGTTTTTCGATATCTAGATTCTGTTTCGCACATTGAAACAAAAGTTACTTGTTGTGGTGCAGCACAAATTGGGAGCTGGCAATCCTGACAAAGCTAAGAAGGCAATGGCTGTGACTTTTAGGCTCTCTATGCTTCTT
Organism: Prunus avium; assembly: GCF_002207925.1. The sequence continues at coordinate 51,742 of NW_018921429.1, forward strand.
GCTTTAGTTCTTGTTCTCGCTCTAGCGGTCGGTCACAATATCTGGGCCCTGCACGAAGTCCAATGGGTCAATCCGTTTAAATCTCATTTAATAAATTATATTTATTTTATAGTAAAATAATACATAATATTATTATATTGATATCTTAACTCCAAGTTTATTTTTTTTTAAAAATAATATATATTAAAATTTAATGTTTTCTTTATAAATAAAATAAAATATATTTTTTTTTTTCAATTTTCAATTTTTAAAACCCGAAGAATGATATTATTATGCACTTTCCATGACATAAATTTGCTTGCATTAACTTTTTTTTTTTTTAATAACGTGAGCAGGAGTACTGATTCACGAAGAGAGGTGAGGCATCCCATAGATCTTAGGGTTTTATTTTATTTTATATCTTTATAATTTTTTATTACATCCGACAAAAGTTAGTAGAAAGTCTTGAATTTTCATTTTAGTACAGTAAATAGTTCTAGGCATCCAGTTCTAGGTAAGGGGCTTGTAGATGGAGTAGTAAGCATTTATTCGTGAACATATAAGTTGAATTCCACAAACCCAATATTAGGAGTGGGCATTCAATCCGGAAAATCGAGTTGAATTGGGCTGAAAAAAGGGAAAAAAATTGGGTTGATAAAAAACCAGACAGACCGGTTTGGTCCGATTTTGGTTTTGATTCTTATAGTTAAAAAATTGAACCGAGCCGAGCCTAACCAGCGGTGTATTTTTAAATTTATTAATAAAATATTTAAGTCCAATGCTAAAGTTCTAAACCCATAACTAATCTTTCTCCAAGTCCAAGTCGAAATCACCCTTTTTTTCTAGGCCCAATCACCTCCATTTGCATGAAATTGAGTTATTTGTGAATTTTTGAGCCCCAAAAATAAAATTTTAGTTGGATTTTGTAAAAATTTAAAATTTAAAAAAAAAAAAAGAAAAAAGATTCCTGTTCAAAATCGGCAATCGAACTGGTTTATAGGCAAGCCGCTGGACCACCTTGGATAATTTTTTCGTCAAAACCGGACCAAACTGTGCCCACAGCTACCCAATATCGCTTCTATAAAGAAAAATAAAATAAAATAAATTCCCGGGTACATTGAACGACATGAATTAACTTCACGTAACGACCCGCCGTTTCACACAGCGAGCGGTTGTTTTCACTTTTCTGTGTGTGCTTGCTGTGAGTTTCCCCAACGTATCTCTCTCTCTCTCTCTCTCTCTCTCTCTCTCGTTAATGTTTTAGACCTTTGCTTCAATTGAAATAAATCAAAATTTCTGTTTCAAATTTTGCTACGAAAACAGTTGAGATTTGGAGCACCAAAAAAGAAAAGAAAAAACGCTTGGGATTTTGTTTTTGAGAAAAAGAAAGGGAGGAAATGGGCGATAGAGACCGCGATTGGGATTGGCATCTGAGAACCTTATCGAGCAGTGCCAGAGACTCCAACGTCGCCAATGATCCTGCTTCCGATTCTTCTCTTCTCCAATCCGTGAGTCCTCTCTCTCTCTCTCTCTCTCTCTCTCTATCTCATCATTTTCCTAACTCTCTGTTTGTTTCTTGAGAAAAAGGGGAAGGGAAATCAAAAGCTGAGCTTAATTATGAACCGAACATACACTAAGAGGCTTCCTTTTTCTTTTTTTCCCATTTATCTGATTTAAAATAAAATATTGTTTTTTTGGTTGAATTAAATGTTGATTAGGTGAAGAAGCTATATGAATTGTGTAAAGATGAGAATTCAGAGGATTTGGTGGCTAGAGTTTATCCGCAGATTAACAAGCTCTTTCAACGCTCAGTGGCTTCGCTGTCTCAATCTGAAACCTCTATTGGCCTTCTATTGCTGGTTCGTTTTATCTTTTCCATTCTTTTTAATTTTTTTACTCAGCCCTGTGTTGTTACTGTTTCATTTTGTCTAACTTCTGAGAAAAGACTAGGAAATGAAACCAAAATAAAAATAAAAATTGTTGATTAATGTCAAGTAGTGTTTTTAGAATTTAGACGGTACAGAAAATGGTATTGGGATGCTTACAGAAAGCACCAGAAATAGGTATATGTGATGCTTAAGGTTTCATATCCATTTGAGTATTTGACTTTTCCATGCTGAAACCTCAGGGGCGTTCGTGTAAACCTGAGGGTGTTTTGTGAAAAAGCCAAAAACCCGATGGATTGTTGGTGTAAATAACTCATGATTCATTTTGAAAATAAATTGGAAGTGCTTTCTACTGGGTTCCCTAAGGTCTGTGCTTTCCCTTGTAAGATAATAAATAAATGCTTGTTCACTAGGGCTTGCACTTATGTAAGCAATAAGATGAAGGGTTTTCTGGAGAAGTTTCACTAATCTATGGGAAAGCGATAAGAATGTAAAAGAGAATCTCTTCTTTCAGTGTCTAGTAGTGTTGATTTTCAGAAGCCCTTTTGTTTTCTTTTTTCATTGACCACGGAAAGAATAAGTGAACTCTTATTTTCTGTTACAGTATAATAACTATTTCAGTTTTCGTGTCATCTTTTTTATTGGTCTGAGAACATTTTATTGACAAAGCCACAACAGTGGATATGGTAAAGAGTCATATCCACCGTCTCCATTTTTTTTATTTTATGGTGTTACCTTTTTCTTTCCAATGATGAGGTTGGCGTGTATGATAAATTTTCTTTTTGGAAGATGCCTTGCTCAAACTTCAATTACCCTGATTTTTCTGCCAGGCCATTCTTCAATTTTACCTTGATTTTGGAGAGATAGTTCTACATGATGCTGATCCCAGTCTCAGGACATTCTTCCGTTCATGCTTGAGCCGGTAAATGATCTACACCATTTCAGATTATTTTTTAGGCTGCTTAAAAGTATATGATATCGAGTGAAATTGGGTTTCTCCTTTATCTATGTTGACATCTACCTAGTAATTAGTTGTATGACATGGAAGTTGCTCTTTTGTAGTCAGTTGCTCCATCATAATCATTTGTTTGGTTTTTACTACAAGAAAAGGAAAAAAAAAAAAATTGTGGCAAGATTAACCTGCAAACTTCTAGAAATTTTGTAAGATAAAATGGAAGAAAGGAAGATTTTTATTTGTTACTTCAGTGTTTTGAAACTTCTCCAGTATGAAACCTAAGTTCCATTGGTCTATTTCAAGCTCCAATACTTGGGTCAATTGATGCAGGAGATGAAATGAAGAATGACATACTTTGTGCACCTTGTCCTCCTTTACAAAACCTTGATTTGTTCTTTGAATATGTCAGTTCTGATGATGAAGATGTTCTTAACTCTATAGTTGTCCATGGACTCATGTCAGGGTCTCTGCCTGTTAAATGTTAAATATGATGTCATGTCAAGGATAGAGTCAATAAGAAGCATATTGACACGAAAAGTACTCTCTAGATTCTTTTGTACTTTAAAGAGAAAGTTATAAATGTTTAAACTTCAAAAAATGCACTAACTGAAATATCATCTGCACTACTTTCCATTTGGTGTTGAAACGAGCATTTCTTTTCTTGCTTATATTCTTACATAAATTTTCCATTTCCCTTGTATGAAATCTAACTACAAATATGATGGCCATCACACTTCAAATTTTCTAATCTGGTTGCAGTGAGTTTGCAGATCCTGTTGTTGCAGAAGCAACCATTGACTTTCTGAATGCCAACAAGAAAAAACTTTTAACTTCTTTCCCTACCTTACTTCCTCAGGTATGACTGATATCTACATCATTTTCTGTTTGTAAGGAAATTGATGCAGGACGCATAGGACCTAAATTTATTAGTTTCCTAATGTATTTGTTAGTTTCCTAGATTCTCTAGTTTTCCCAATTCTAGTAGGATTTCTACTTTTCCAGATTTCCAGATTTCTAGTTTTAAGTTTCCTATTTTATTTCGGTTAGGTTTTCTGTTTAAGCAAGGGATTTTTATCCTATTATGTCTAGGTTTTAGTTTTCTATAAATAACCCCATGTAGTTCTTTAAAATTCAAAGAGTAAACCTTTTCCTAGAAGAACTCTCTGATTTCGTCCCTTCGATCTATATTTTCTTCTCCTCGACCTCTGATATTCTTCTTTGTTCTACTGTTTCTGTCCTTTGTCTCGTCTTTTCGACCTATATTTCTTCTCCTCGATCTCTTATATTCTTCTCTATTCGATTGTTAAGTGATTAATTTAATACCTACGGGCTGTACTGCATCAGAAATAGTATGACATCTACCTGTTAGCAAAAGTAAATATTGTGTTGAAGTCTGTATTTTCATATTATTCAAAAGTGTTGGTGGCACTTCGCAATTGTGTAGTTGTTTTGCATCTAATGCAATAAACACTTACATTCACGTGTAAATTACAAAGAATCACTTAGTAAACATGTCTAAGTTACGATACTTGACTCAACTTTTGAAAGCTATGAAATATAAAAAGTTGAATCATGCTCGTAATTTGAGATGTAAACTGTGGGTTAGTTGACAATTCTTGCTTCTTGATAATATTCTGATAATGGTAAAGCCTATCAAAATCAGTGCCCTTGTAGTCAAAGTATTTCAAATTGCATTTATAAGTTTATACTTCTATTTTTTCCTTATTTCCTCTTCTTTTTTTTTTCCTTTTATGTGATTCTTTTTTCAATATCAGCAGTATCCTACGGAATGTTGTGAAATAACTCCATCCTGTATCTCTAACCTTAACAATGTGTCTGCAGTTCTTTCCGTTGATGTTAAAGTTGATTGCATGGAATGGGGAAAAGTGAGTTCTTTGTACCTCTCATTTGATTTTGTGCTCAAAGATACCTTTTCTATTTATACTTGTCTTTTTATAAACATGTCACATCACATATGACCAAATTGTTAGCTTTGTACACAGACACTTTGAATATATGTACATTACAAATATACTTTTTTTCGATTCTAATTGTCATTTGGCCTTATAGTGAATAGATGACTTGATTTGATAAATTTTCTAAATAAAGAGAAGCCAACAGTTGTCATCTTTGTGAATTTCCCTGCAGATTAGAAAAATCATTTATGAAGGTTTTTCCAGGATTGATGTCTCCTGGGTCATTTCTTCCATTATTTCCATCTTTAGTGGACTTGCCAAGTGAGTTTGATTATTCAGTTCACATTTATCTTTTGTATTCGCTGCATTTCTTTGATGGCACTTTATCTCTTGGCTTATTTAACCTTACAGAGCTTATACTCTGGTTGGGTCTAGATAATTTTGAAGTAGTTAAGCCAAAGTGTCAGTTGCAAAGTCCCACCATTTAGCATATAAACAACGAGGTCTTATTACTGCTGATGGTTTGTGTAGAAACTGATTTTCCCTTATTATTCATATGATCATTATACAATAAATATGCAAGTCTGTAGAGAATAATCTACAGTTACATCAAGCCATTATCATAAACATAAATATGGAGTTATGGCCTAATAACAACGTAACTGACAATTGACCATTTCCTATCATTAGTAGGATTAACTATTGTAACTGATACTATTGTAACTCCCTAATACTCCCCCGCAAATCTAGCGCACACAGCACAACAAGATTTGAATGAAGAAACTACATAGTAATGGAGATGGCGGCAGCAGTCGGTTGTAGTAGTCCAGTAAGGGGAACCAAAAAGAAGAACTCCAATCTCCAGAGTTGCAACAGCGGCATGGGAGAAACAAAGTAAACATAATGCCCATTGAAAGGCAGGAAGTGAAGGAGTGCATGGGCTTATGGAAGGAAGGAATAAAATGACGGGCTGACATACAAGTCAAATGGACCTAGGTAACAACTTTAGGCACCTGAGAAACATAGCTCTGCCTAGGAATCACCCTCTAGGTAGGACAAAGAGCATGCGGTAAGCGAGAAAAGTAGCCATGTAGAAAAAAAAAAAGTTGCACAAAATAAGAAAAATAAAAAAAGTTAACACTCATAGGAAGAGAGGAAGTGGAAACAAAAGAAAATTCATCACAGGGTAAGCAGAAAGGGATTCCTGCAAAGAGAGCATAAGGAATGTTTGAAGGGAATAATGGGGTTAAGAGAGGGTGCGGCACAGCATGAATGAAGAAAAGGTCGCATATGAGCTGTTCACCCCAACCTATTTTGATTCAATCAACAACCGATTCTCTTTCTCTGACGGATGTCCGTTATGAAGACAACTGCTCCTAATGGAACACCATTTCCTTTTCTTGCTATCGTGCTGGATGTCATCTCGGCATATCGGTCGGTTTAAGATGAATCGTAGAGGATAGGAGGTGAAACCAACTTTGAACACAAAGAAAAGAAAAGGAGAGCATGGGCAAGTTTGAATTTCAAAGCACCATAGAAAAAATAAAATAAGGTATGAGGAAGAAAACCACATGGGAACAGAGAAGTAATAAAGAAAAGATCATCACAAGAGCTTAGAGGCCCATAAAGATTAAAATAAAGAGGGGTTATTGACCTAAAAAACAATAATAAGAAATAAAGAAGGAAACTAAGTGAGACAGAGAAATGAAAAGAGATTGTGGGCAAAACACATAGAGAGAATCCTTTCAAAATAAAGATGGAAAAAGGAGAGAAAAAGATGAGAAAAGTGAACACCCATCAAAAGGAGAAAGTAGTCAAGAGAGGGAGAGAGACACAAGATGTGAAGAAGCGCATGGGCTCATGGCAGGAAGGAAACTCAAGATGCCAGAGACAACCCATGACGGGGAGAGAGAAAACACAATTGAAAAGAAGAGAAGAGAATACCCCAGTAATATAAAAGAATTATAAAGAAAAGAAGACAATACCAATAATAGAGAAGAAGAAAGGCAGCGCAAAAGAGCAGCGAACAAGACAGAGACCAGTAGTAAAATCAAAGAAAGAGATTAGGCTTAAGAGGGGAGGAGAACACCGATTGAGTAGAGATAGAGCGTGAGAGGTCAATACCAAAGCGACAACACAGAGATACCAAGTTTGCAACACAATGATAGGGCTTGAGTGGCCGATACCAAGTCAGCAACATAGAGGAAGAAACAAGGGCTGTGGCAAGGGAATAGCAGCAGTGTAGCACAGCAGAGAAGGCTCGGTGAGCGTTGACGAGGCTCGCGGAGGAAAGAGAAACAGCTAGGTGAACGATGACGGGCAGCATCAACAAACAAGAAGAAAAATATGGAAACCACGATAGAGAAACCATCAGAAAAACATGGGAGAGAGAAACCACGATTGCATACTAGGATAAGGCTTGGTGAGCATTGACGAGGCTCATAGAGGGAAGAGAGACAGCTCGACGGAGACAAAGAAGTGGAGAGAGATTTCAAGAGAAAGGAAAACAACAATAGAGATGTGGTCTCTGAGGGAAAACAGAGATCTGGCTATCATGTCAAGAGACTAACATGGATGAGGAGTGAGACTAGGTATCTAAGGAGTGGAAGAGGCATTGAGCTGTGGAGGAGAGGAAAAAAAAAAATATATATTCATCTTGGAGAAGAGGAGAGGAAAAAGGACTATACAGAAACAAACACCCTTATGAGTTAGGAGCGCCAACGACTCTCAATATTGGCAACTGGAGTATCGCTAATCGGCGTTAGCCATTAGCTTTGATACCATGTAGAAACTTATTTTCCCTTATATTATTCATATGATCATTATACAATATATATACAAGTCTGTAGAGAATAATCTACAGTTACATCAAGCCATTATCATAAACATAAATATGGAGTTATGGCCTAATAACAACGTAACTGACAATTGACCATTTCCTATCATTAGTAGGATTAACTATTGTAACTGAAATACTATTGTAACTCCCTAATAGTTTGCACTCCTACCGTTAGTCCTACTCAATGTACACTTGTGAACTTGTAACTGTATGAACAGAGAGTCATAGAGTCTTTTTTACTTATTTACCTTTTTGTTTTTTCTTTCAAACAATAAAGCACTTTCTGATCATGGCAGCCCTGTTATTCTGGGCTTGGCTGAGTGTACTTTATGATAAATTTCTTTTTCTTAGTTTCTCTTAAATTTGCATGAGATTTATAATTTTTCATCTCAACTATATTGTAGTTTTGGTGGTGGCATTGGAGAAGGTAGAAAAGAGCGCAGGGTCGCTGGTTGGAAACAGCATAGCCTCAATGCAGAAGAGTACGGCTCCTGAGGTTATTTTTCAGACTTTAAAATTACTTGAGTTTACCCGAAACTTTAGAAATCCTACTATTAAACATACCATTTTTATGTTGATTCAGATGCTGCTCGCACTTATGGATGAGGCATATACTGGTTCAACAATAGGAGATGGAGGGGGAGATTCTGAATCAGAGGACAGCAGTACAATTGATGTTGCTGACCCTCTGTTTCTCGATCTTCTAAAGGATGAAAATGATGGCATCGCTGTAAGGATTTTTCTTTCTAATCTAATGTTCATTTGCATATTCTGGAGCAGCTTACAGCTGTTTTAATGCCAGTGGCAGTGACACAAGGTTTAAACTTGGTTAGGATACAATTGAAACGTAGATTTTTTATTTTTGTAAGTGTACAGAAAAAGAACATTTCTCTTATTTGTATCCTCTTTTTTCTTTCCTTTTGTCTTAAATGGTGTAATGGGCAAGTGGGACAGATTTTTGAAGCAGTTTGTTTAATTCATCCTTTTTATCATTTCAACCGAGTGCAGATGCAAGATGATCACATATACTCTTTCTTTTTTTTGTAATCACAAGGAATTAAGTAAAGACTTTGACATGGTCTGTTACTGGACTTTTGTTTTTTTGTTATTTGATTCCTTTAAGCATGATTCTTAATGTCTGTGGTTTGGACCACTCAGAAATATTTGAATCAAGATTTGAGCATATTTATAAATGACTGGATACTGTTACTTTATGGCATCAAGTTTATTTAGAATTGACCATTTGAGAAAAATATGCTCAAATTTTATTCATGTTGTATTTCAGGAACGCCATTGGACATCTCCTGGGATGGCTGCAGCTTTACAGGCTGCAATTAATACCCCTCAATCTGATAGGCTGAAACACATACTACGCATGGCACCACGGTTTCTTGATGTGTATTTTTCTATAGCATTGCGTGATGTCAATAATTGTATGTGAGATATAGCTCTGATTCTTCATTAGAGTTTGGTATCAATTTTATTGTTTACAGATTTTATTTTTGAAACTTATTTCTTTTGTCTGTTCTCATAAGTTATTTTTCTCTATTTTATTCCAGCTTTGGTCTGTGCATTGATTCCCCTACTCATGTCCCGAAATGCCACAATATTTCCTGACAAAAAATTTTCATATGAGGTGCGTATCCATTTAAATAAATTTTAAGTTTCTTGTGCTGAGGTTGTTGCAATGCTCTTTTGGCATCCTAGCAGACTGTACAGAAAGATGTGGACAATATTATGATTATTGATGCATAGAAGTGGACCAATCATTAGATGCACTTCATTTGACTTGATTCTGCAAAGATCATTGGCCAGTATCACAATGACGCCCTTAATGATGTCATTTTCTTTGATCTTGTCACACTTGAGGCACTAGAGTCACTAGAGTCACATCACGCACCCAAGATAGTTGGTCCGCTTTTAATGATGGACATTTTTCTTTCCTTTTGTCTTAAATGGTGTAATGGGCAAGTGGGACAGATTTTTGAAGCAGTTTGTTTAATTCATCCTTTTTATCATTTCAACCGAGTGCAGATGCAAGATGATCACATATACTCTTTCTTTTTTTTGTAATCACAAGGAATTAAGTAAAGACTTTGACATGGTCTGTTACTGGACTTTTGTTTTTTGTTATTTGATTCCTTTAAGCATGATTCTTAATGTCTGTGGTTTGGACCACTCAGAAATATTTGAATCAAGATTTGAGCATATTTATAAATGACTGGATACTGTTACTTTATGGCATCAAGTTTATTTAGAATTGACCATTTGAGAAAAATATGCTCAAATTTTATTCATGTTGTATTTCAGGAACGCCATTGGACATCTCCTGGGATGGCTGCAGCTTTACAGGCTGCAATTAATACCCCTCAATCTGATAGGCTGAAACACATACTACGCATGGCACCACGGTTTCTTGATGTGTATTTTTCTATAGCATTGCGTGATGTCAATAATTGTATGTGAGATATAGCTCTGATTCTTCATTAGAGTTTGGTATCAATTTTATTGTTTACAGATTTTATTTTTGAAACTTATTTCTTTTGTCTGTTCTCATAAGTTATTTTTCTCTATTTTATTCCAGCTTTGGTCTGTGCATTGATTCCCCTACTCATGTCCCGAAATGCCACAATATTTCCTGACAAAAAATTTTCATATGAGGTGCGTATCCATTTAAATAAATTTTAAGTTTCTTGTGCTGAGGTTGTTGCAATGCTCTTTTGGCATCCTAGCAGACTGTACAGAAAGATGTGGACAATATTATGATTATTGATGCATAGAAGTGGACCAATCATTAGATGCACTTCATTTGACTTGATTCTGCAAAGATCATTGGCCAGTATCACAATGACGCCCTTAATGATGTCATTTTCTTTGATCTTGTCACACTTGAGGCACTAGAGTCACTAGAGTCACATCACGCACCCAAGATAGTTGGTTCGCTTTTAATGATGGACAATGATGATTGGAGACTGTGTTATAGTTTCAAGAAACTGAATATTTGTATCATTCTTGTTTCTTACGATTCACTATCCTTGATTTGGTGTACCCAAAAAAAAAAAGGTTTGGTGCTACCCTGGTATATGTGGGTGTTGATACTTTTCTTCTTTACTCATTTTCATATTATATGCATGGTTTGAGCTTGAATTATTCTTTATAGCTATGTATCATAAACTTGTGAACTTCTGTGAAATCTGATTGCATGATGCCTGTTCCCTTATCATCCTTTGTCACTTTGGAATCATCATGATATATGTGTAACTCATGCGATTTCCAAGAGATGGAGAATCTTATTTATGAGAATTTATGCATTTCTATAGGTTCGTAAGAGGATTTTAGAATTCATGCTTGCTGCATTTCAGCGCTCTCCAGATTTTATTGCACTTTTGAAGGTAGTGTTGCAAAAACAATTTTACTTCTGTCATTTATTATTGTTCGATTTCTTTCAATTATGTATGTTGCTTTTCAATCTATTAGCAACTGTTGGTGACACAGCAGGCTCTGAAGTTATGTAATTAGAAATTATGAGGTGCACAATTTTGACCAGATAGCAGGTGGGAGTAATGGATTTCAGTTCTTGTGGGTTTTGGTTCAAACCTTAATTATATGGTTTAAATTTAAAGGGCAAAATGGAAATTGAGAAAAATATACTGGATACATGCCTTGCAGTAGACTCATGGCTAACTTTACTAACATGTTATTGTAAGATATTTTCTACTGTCCTTGATTGAAAGTTTACAATGTGATTTCAATCTTTGCAGAAGCCTATAATGGACAGGCTTGGGGAAGCTTATGACAGCCCTGAAAAGGTCAGTTGATTACCTCATCATTTGTTGAAGTTTGTAGGTCTCGTAGTTCCATGTAGAGTGTATTACATTTTTCTTTTTCCATAGACAGAGTTGGCATTACAATTGTGTTGGGCCATCGGAGAGCATGGTGGGGGTGGAGGATCACATAAAGATGAAGCACGTGAGCTTTTTGAGGGTTTAGAGCTACTCCTGTATGAAAACCTTGCATCTAGGTAATAGATAAAAGAGATATTTAGTCATATATCCATTCTTAGCACTAAAACTATAAATAAACCCTACACAATTTAATTTCTATAAACACACTAAAAAAAAACCCAAAAAATGATAGCTGACCCTATTGAATTTAATTTTGATTATTAAATTACTTTGATGCCCTATTGAGTGTTTTGGGGTTTTTTATGAGGTTTTGGGTTGGGTTTGTTTTAAGAAATCAATGGCAGTTTTGTAATTTAAAAGAAGTTAAAAGCCTTTTTGCTCTATTGTAAATGGGCTTTGGGTGTGTTTCTAAAGTCCATTTCATATTGGGTTTTTTTATAATTTGGGCTCCTATATTGGGTATAATAGTGAATCTCCCTTTATAAAACCGTTGTTTGATTTGACTCATATATGTCCGTAGCAATGGCAACCTCTTGTTTGCTGACATTTTTCTTCTCTTTTTGTTTTCTTATGAAGCCGTCTAGGCCTCGGACAGGAGTCGGTCTTTAGCTCAGATAGCCAAACTTCCAGAAAGTCATCCCAATCAAGGCTTCTATGTTTTGTTGTTACGGCCATTGCAAAGCTGGCTACCAACCATCGTGAATTGCTGCCTAGGGCACGGGTTTCCTTGGGCAAGGTTTTACTTTCAGTTTTGACCATAAGCTCATAAACTTAGCTATTTCCTTATCAGAGTAGTGTCTAAGTTTTTCTGTTACAATTTTCTTACACATAAGTTCTATGTGTTTTAGTGGAGGAGGTGGATTTCCTTTGTAGCATAATGTGCTGCAAAAATTCCCTCATCAGTTCACGCCTAGTAAATTGTTTTGTATCCCCAGGTAGCTCGGTCTCGAATATCAGATGTGAGGGTCTGGCGGCGGGCTCGTGATTATTTGGGTTTAATGACTGAACCTGCAATTTCCTTGTCTGTATTGGGTCCTTCACGACCTTCACGTGGACAAATGCAGAACCCAGGCACTGTCAAGTGGAGTGATGGTGCAACGAAGATGATTGCACATGTTCCGTTTTATATTCTTGGCGAACAAGAAGGTTTTGGGGTTTTTTATGAGGTTTTGGGTTGGGTTTGTTTTAAGAAATCAATGGCAGTTTTGTAATTTAAAAGAAGTTAAAAGCCTTTTTGCTCTATTGTAAATGGGCTTTGGGTGTGTTTCTAAAGTCCATTTCATATTGGGTTTTTTTATAATTTGGGCTCCTATATTGGGTATAATAGTGAATCTCCCTTTATAAAACCGTTGTTTGATTTGACTCATATATGTCCGTAGCAATGGCAACCTCTTGTTTGCTGACATTTTTCTTCTCTTTTTGTTTTCTTATGAAGCCGTCTAGGCCTCGGACAGGAGTCGGTCTTTAGCTCAGATAGCCAAACTTCCAGAAAGTCATCCCAATCAAGGCTTCTATGTTTTGTTGTTACGGCCATTGCAAAGCTGGCTACCAACCATCGTGAATTGCTGCCTAGGGCACGGGTTTCCTTGGGCAAGGTTTTACTTTCAGTTTTGACCATAAGCTCATAAACTTAGCTATTTCCTTATCAGAGTAGTGTCTAAGTTTTTCTGTTACAATTTTCTTACACATAAGTTCTATGTGTTTTAGTGGAGGAGGTGGATTTCCTTTGTAGCATAATGTGCTGCAAAAATTCCCTCATCAGTTCACGCCTAGTAAATTGTTTTGTATCCCCAGGTAGCTCGGTCTCGAATATCAGATGTGAGGGTCTGGCGGCGGGCTCGTGATTATTTGGGTTTAATGACTGAACCTGCAATTTCCTTGTCTGTATTGGGTCCTTCACGACCTTCACGTGGACAAATGCAGAACCCAGGCACTGTCAAGTGGAGTGATGGTGCAACGAAGATGATTGCACATGTTCCGTTTTATATTCTTGGCGAACAAGAAGGTTAGGATCCTTTATCAAACCTGTTTTACTAAAACCCTGAAATAGTTACAAGGATTTACTTAAACTTCTTCTCAGAGCATCGACAAGAACTGTGATCAATATATCAATTCATCTGTACCATCACATCCTGTTGCTAGTTGAAAATGATTTTGTTTTTTTTTTTTCTTTTCTGTTTAAAAAGAAAAGTATGCACGAACCAGAATGGGCTAGGATTATGAACTGGTATACGCAGTGTATAATTAAGCATGCACCATTATGCTATATTTTGTATAGATGCCTTATGAAATTTGGCGTTCACCTTCTCGCAGGTCCACCCTTCCATGATTTTTTGTTTTCAGATATTCTTCCAAGAAGATGAATGGCGGCTGATTTTTTGCAAGGTGTTTGCAATCATAGATTGTATCAGTTTTCTCTGTCACAAGTGTTTTTAGTTTGTACATTGCCTTTGAATCAATCACCCGTAGGATTGACTAAACTTGTTGAAGACATGAAGTGGTTAATGGTAAATGATCTTATTCTAACACAAAGTGAGTATAAATTGTTTTGTGGTCGTGGTGGATAGTTTGAAGTACTAAAATCCCCTCAAGAATCTTTAGATTAAATGGGGTTTTGTACATGACATTGGCACAATTTGTTGAGATTGTAAGATATTAACATGCACGTAATCCATCTTAATCCAGGTTATCGATTTAATTAACACATAATCCCTGTGAGACTTGGCACTCGTCCAATACAACAGTTAAGCCCGCATATTGATGTTCATATACAGCATCATCAGTGAAATTGGCTTTCCTAAAGACATGATTAAGAGAAATTTCTTCACAAGACAAAACCAGCAGTCAAATATCTTGAACTAACATCATAATACCCCAAGGAATAGAAACCGCCTAATTGATGCAATCCATAACGAGTTTAGAGTCTCCTTCCAAGAAAACCTTACGCCAACCATTATGGACGGCATGGGCAAGGCAAGACATTCACCAACAGTTATTGAAGCTTGACTAATATTTTTAGCACTTGCTAACACATGTCCATTCCAATCACGAACAATAAAACTAGTAGCAACCATATTATTGCGAACAGATCCATCAAAATTAGTTTTAACCCAGTCCATGGGAGGAGGCTCCCATTTGATGTCAGTCACACACTGCAATCTTAAAGAAGATTTGAAATTTTGTTTCCACTAGTCCATATCAATTTGACTAGCAACATTTAGGGCCTTTGCAGGATGGAGAGGAACATTTTGGAAAACACATTTGTTTTGAGCATCCCAAATTCCCCAGCAAATCAGTAAAGCTTTAGTGAGAGTGTTCGGGTTGTCACTAATTGATTTACTTGAGAGGGTAGACAACCAAGTAATCCCATCAAAATCAGGCTGAAGAGTTACAGGAAGGATTGAGGTACATCTCCAAATACTTGCAGCAAAAGAGCACTTAAAAAACAGTTGATTAATAGTTTCACTTTGATTGTTGCACAGGGGACACTCAGGGTTAACATGAGAAAGAAACCTGTGCAAATGACTTCTCACTTGTGTTTGTTCCATATTTGACTGGCCCATCATGCCATGACACGTGGAAAAGACCTAACACCAAGCAGGGCCTAGTAGCCCATGCTGGCAAGCCCAGCCTCACAATCGATAGGTGCCCTCGGCACCCACGATTGATTGCACGCTTGCTGGCCCATTGTACAGGCTCATGATAGACAGTCGACAGGAGCCCTCGGCACCCCCTGCCAATTCAGCCTCCCAAAAGGTATCTTGCAGGAATCTCTCGGGTTCCTCAATGGCATATTCACTAGGACACGTGGTAGCCTCCCAAGCTACTCCCACGAGTCCCACATTGAAACCTCACACCAAGAGGACACCTAAAACCTCTATAAATAGAGCATCTTGCCCCCAGGGTACAAGGTAACAGCTATTTGTGTCTGACACTTATGCCCTTACTTCGTCAATAGCTAACTCCTCTCTCTTTCAGCTAACTTTAGCATCGGAGGCCTTCAGCTGGTACCACACCGATGCCTTGGGTCTTATATACTGCTCTTCCCTTTCTTTCTTTGTAGATCACCCTCAGCCTGCCGAAGGAAAGTGTCTACCAAAGGCAGATCATATCACACCTCATATTTAGTTGGGCCTATTACTGGTCATTTAGTTTTGAGCACCAACAGAGTGTCGCCGTCTGTGGAAAGCGTCACTGATTGACCCATATCTCTGATGAGTGAAGATAAATACACCTTCATCCCTCGAACCCAATGGCCATATCCTCAGCCTCAACACTGGAGCAAGCCCTGCTCCTTGGCCCAACACGCTATTGCTAGAGACATCCGTTGGGAAAAGCACTACTGAAGCCAACCTCTTGGCTCAAATAGAATCCCTATGGTAGGACAAGGCAAAGATGCATGAGCACAACAACATCTCTCTTCCAAGCTCGATGACACTCAACGAGCAACAGATGCATTCAACTCAGCTGCACAACGGCCTCGAACAGGCCATGCAACATTGGTAGGAGCATTTGCTCAAGAGCCTGCCTAAGTCCGACGGTCGCGATAAGGGGAAGTAAATGGCAGCCGCCAAGCCTTTCACCTCTCGACACCTGTTCGTGCCCTCTCCGGAAGAACGACATCGGGAATTCCTAGTCTACTTGGACCGTTGAGACAAATTGAAAGACCGACGAGAGCAACAACGACCATTGCCGATCCTGGTCAACGCCAAACTTAACAATCGGCACCTAAAGGTGCTCAATCTGAAGTCACCACTAAGCTAAAGCTACGATGCGCTCAGCTTGGAGGAGACAGACGAATTAGACTACATCCCTCTTTCCCCCAAAAGTAAGACTGCAGACACTACCGAACTGTAAGTGATGAAAACCAGGAAGACGGAGACCGTGGTAAGAACACCTACCGAACAGCAAGCTATGCAGACTAGAGGCGCAATTCTCGTCAGCTATCACCTTGTCATTCGGCATGTCGTGTATATGATGACCCACCATCTACCACTTCTGTAGTTCGACTCCTCTTCCGAAAAGTGAGACAAATCGAAGAGGAACAAAACAAGTCTTAACACCCAACCTAGGGGAAGCTTTAGCCTGGACCATTCTCCGATTGGATCAGAACCTACAGGCAGGAGGATGTTCAAACCCTCACAGTGCCATTCTACACAGAGGTTAAGGACCCTTTAACCCACCTACACACCTTCCAATCGGCATTAGGTTGTAAGGGCCTCACCGACTAAGGCCAATGCCTCATGTTCCCTTCCCAATATGTTCATCACCGCATGTTGAACCCAGCCGTACAAGGTTGGGTCCTTACTCCCCTCCCAATCCGTTCATCATTGCATGTCGAACGGCAAGCGTGCAAGGTTGAGTCTTCACTCACCCTCCCACCCGTTTGACTTCGCTTGCCGATCGTCAGAACCAAGGACCACAAACCACCATCATAAGCATACCGTTCGGTAACCATGGTCCAAGCATCCCTCTTTCAAGCGCCCCCTCGATCGGGGACTTGGGGGACTACAAGACAATCATCGGCAACTACGAATAACTGGCTCAAATCTCTATATCGAGATCTGGGTCAAAATGCCGAAGACATGTGAAAGTCCCCAACCAAGAAGTCTCTTCTCAATCAGGAACTTGGTGGACTTCTGTTTATATCATATCTGATTGGCATCTCATGCCATGATACCTGGAAATGACCTAACACCAAGCAGGGCCTAGTAGTCAATGCTGGCAAACCCAACCTCGCAATCGGTAGTTGCCCTCGGCACCCACAATCGATTGCACACTGGCTGGCCCAGTTGCACAGGCTTACGGTAAACAATCGGCAGGTGCCTTCGACACCCCCTGCCAATTCAGCCTCCCATAAGGTATCTTGTAGGAATCTCTTGAGTTCCTCAATGGCAGGGAATTCCTAGTCTACTTGGACCGTTGAGACAAATTGAAAGACCGACGAGAGCAACAACGACCATTGCCGATCCTGGTCAACGCCAAACTTAACAATCGGCACCTAAAGGTGCTCAATCTGAAGTCACCACTAAGCTAAAGCTACGATGCGCTCAGCTTGGAGGAGACAGACGAATTAGACTACATACCTCTTTCCCCCAAAACCACCCTCTCCTGCCGTTTGGAAAGACCAAAGCTTTCTCAGTAAGACTGCAGACACTACCGAACTGTAAGTGATGAAAACCAGGAAGATGGAGACCGTGGTAAGAACACCTACCGAACAGCAAGCTATGCAGACTAGAGGCGCAATTCTCGTCAGCTATCACCTTGTCATTCGGCATGTCGTGTATATGATGACCCACCATCTACCACTTCTGTAGTTCGACTCCTCTTCCGAAAAGTGAGACAAATCGAAGAGGAACAAAACAAGTCTTAACACCCAACCTAGGGGAAGCTTTAGCCTGGACCATTCTCCGATTGGATCAGAACCTACAGGCAGGAGGATGTTCAAACCCTCACAGTGCCATTCTACACAGAGGTTAAGGACCCTTTAACCCACCTACACACCTTCCAATCGGCATTAGGTTGTAAGGGCCTCACCGACTAAGGCCAATGCCTCATGTTCCCTTCCCAATATGTTCATCACCGCATGTTGAACCCAGCCGTACAAGGTTGGGTCCTTACTCCCCTCCCAATCCGTTCATCATTGCATGTCGAACGGCAAGCGTGCAAGGTTGAGTCTTCACTCACCCTCCCACCCGTTTGACTTCGCTTGCCGATCGTCAGAACCAAGGACCACAAACCACCATCATAAGCATACCGTTCGGTAACCATGGTCCAAGCATCCCTCTTTCAAGCGCCCCCTCGATCGGGGACTTGGGGGACTACAAGACAATCATCGGCAACTACGAATAACTGGCTCAAATCTCTATATCGAGATCTGGGTCAAAATGCCGAAGACATGTGAAAGTCCCCAACCAAGAAGTCTCTTCTCAATCAGGAACTTGGTGGACTTCTGTTTATATCATATCTGATTGGCATCTCATGCCATGACACCTGGAAATGACCTAACACCAAGCAGGGCCCAGTAGTCAATGCTGGCAAACCCAACCTCACAATCGGTAGTTGCCCTCGGCACCCACAATCGATTGCACACTGGCTGGCCCAGTTGCACAGGCTTACGGTAAACAATCGGCAGGTGCCTTCGACACCCCCTGCCAATTCAGCCTCCCATAAGGTATCTTGTAGGAATCTCTTGAGTTCCTCAATGGCATATTCACTGGGACACGTGGCAGCCTCCCAGGCTACTCCCGTGAGTCCCACATCGAAATCTCACACTAAGAGGACACCCAAAACCTCTATAAATAGAGCCCCTTGCCACCAGGGTACAAGGTAACAATTATTTGACACTTATGCCCTTACTTTGTCAATAGCTAACTCTTCTCTCCTTCGACTAACTTTAGCATCATAAGGCCTTCTGTCGGTATCACACTGATGCCTTAGGTCTTACATACTGTTATTCCATTTCTCTCTTTACATATCACCGTCAGCGTGCCGAAGGGAAGTGCCTACCGAAAGCAGATCAGATCACACCTCATCTTTAAGTTGTGCCCACTACCTGTTCGTACCACTTTGCAAAACCCAAGGGAAGGTGTCGTATAGTAGTGTAGCTCGGAAGTCCGAGTGTCGTTTCCACAGAGAGCGGTGTAAAGAAAATAACAGAGATGAAAAAGAACAATTGTTATTGAGAGGTAGATTTATGCAAGATTTGATTTAAAGAAAATTCAATTGATTAAAACACTAAGGCATTGGGGTTCCACTTTTATCATAAGCATGCAACTCTTATTAATTTGATCCACAAAACATTTTCCATTATAGTTGTTCAAAATAATTAAAGCTCTTTTTAATTTCCTTTAGAAGTATTCTAAGCATAACTTGTACCATTGGCAACAAACTATCAAAAAATAAACTTCATCAAAATTCTATTAATCTTTAGTAATTCTCTTCTCTTTTAAAAGCATGAAAGTTTTTACTACACAATGGGAAAAACATGATTGAACCCATGAAATAGATCTTAGTGTGGCTGGAATCAATCCCATCCCATACTTCTTTTGCTACAACTCAAGCTTTCTTCACATGGGATTTCAAAGGTGTTCAATTGCGGCTGCCTTTTGCTGCCAACCCATGTTGGTTTTCTTTTGGTTGCTGGAAAAAATGATTCTTTTGAACCAGGCTTGGTGTAGGAAGGCCTGAGATTTCAATATGTATCCAATGGGGCTCAAATTTGGATATGTCATAATAGACACCCATTGGAACAACTTTTATGAAGAATGTATTCCCATATGAGCAGTACAAGTGTATGTTTTGGGCTTTGCAAGTTGACTGCCGGAAATTGACTGGAATTGGCTTCATTTCTTTTCTTTCTTTTCTTTTTGCTTCACATGCATGCACATTCTTTCTCCTTAATAGCTCCAACATGCACCTATATAAAATCATGATATTAGAATAGAATGTAACAATTATTGCCCAATTGATAAGAGTTTGGGTGCCACTTCAAAGAGAGAGCTACCAAATAGAGAATTCAAATGAATTAGCCTACATTTCAATGAAGTGCAAATGGATTCGTAAAATGCAATGGAACATTCTAATTGGTGCAAAAATCAATAAAACAAAGTACTAACAAATATAGATTAGGGATAGAAATTGTTATAATTATGTGTTTATCACTACCGACCATCTAGTTTTGAGCACCAACAACTTGGATTCTTTTCCTTATAAATAACCATGAAAAAAGTTGCACCTTAGGAAGCATGATAATCCCCCACATTTTCTTCAGGAGATCGACTTTAGGGTGGAGTTCATCCTACAATTGAACTTTGTAAGCATTTTTAATATTAAACTTTCCATTGGAGCTAGGCCCCCAAATCAACCGATCAAGCATAGGGAAATGGGTAGGGGATATTTATGATTTTCTCAAATATATCTTCATCAAGGACTTCCAAAAGTTTTTCTCTGTTCCAAGTTTAATTGTGGATAAAATAATAAACTAAAACATTATAATCAATATTAATCATGTGCAAGTCAAAAAACAAATCAAGGAGAGGAAAAGGGAAAACCCAATTGGCAGTCCAAAATATAATAGATTGCCCATTACCCATAGTCCACCGCAAACCTTTGATCAGAATAGAACGAGCATCTAAAATAGCCTTCCAAGCAAGAGAATGTGAAGCCTTCTTCTTAACATAAAGGAAACAATCTTTCTTTCAATATTTTACAATTTGAGACCACTAGTTGGAATTATTAGATAAATAGATCCAATCAAGTTTAGCCAGAGCAGCCTTATTAAAATGAGTAGCTGAATAAACCCCAAGGCCTCCCATGAGGGGACTTTATTCCCATTACCCCAGAAAAAAACATCTGCTGTAGTTATTTATTTCCTTACTAACTTCCTTAAGGCATTTAAAACAAGAAAGAGTATGGTTAGGAATCGCAAAGACACTAGCCTTAATTAAGGTAAGTCTGCCAGCTCTAGAAAAAGTTTGGGCATTCCAACCAGCAAACTTATTTCGGATTATGTCTATCATGAGTTTAGCATTGTCTAGATCATTCCAGAAAACAATGTTGTGAATGCCAAGATACCAACCTAAAGTAGTTTATGCTGGATCTGGAGGAGGTTAGAAAGGATAGTTCTGGCTCTAGTAGGAACATTAGCAGAGAAATAAACCATGAATTTATGTAAGTTAATTTTTTGGCCCGAGACTTCAAAGAAATTTTAGAGTAAATTGTTAATGTTATTTGCAGCCGTTGAGGTAGCTCTTGCAAAAATAAGACAATCATCTGCAAAAACTAGATTAGAAATTCGAAAACCACCAGGAGATGAAAACCCACATGTTTCTTGGAGACATGGCAAGATTGTTAAAGTGTCTAATAAACAGTTCCATGCATAAGATAGGGTTAATGACTGAAAAGGTCCCCCAATTATTGCTCCAGTATCATTTTGGTCCACCAACTAAAATTTTCATTTAAACCGTTCGTCAACTCTTTATTTGGTATCAAGACGGTTCTGCCGTCGAAGTCTGTGTATTATTCCATGAAATCGAGGGACAAAACTATATTTTGAGGTGAGTACCCTCCTCTAAAACGACCAAGCCAACGTAGGAATGCATTCCCTCCCATTTCTGTTAGAAGCTCCACCAAAACCCCCAAATTAGAACCCTAGGTTTGCGATGTTGTAGATTTCAATGACCTCAAGTGGCACGAGTCGGTACTGCGCCTGTGGGACAAAGATAAAAATTGGGTAAGTAATTATTTGGGTTGCAAAAGTCGTTCTTTTCCATTTTTAATTGCTTGGTGATGTCTAAAATTGGGTAAGATTTGATTTCCAGAATAACAGAAGAGGTATGCATTTTTTTGAGTGGGTGGATAATGAAACTTTTCCAAGAGGAAAACAAGTGGTCCCTGGTTTGCTTAGAAGACGGGTAAGATTTGATTTCCAGAATAACAGAAGAGGTATGCATTTTTTCGAGTGGGTGGATAATGAAACTTTTCCAAGAGGAAAACAAGTGGTCCCTGGTTTGCTTAGAAGACTTAGAGCAAAGGAGGAGGAAGGTAGAGCAAATGAAGAACAATTGAGATCCGTGGAAGCAAAAAAGAAAGAACTGCAACAGAAATTGATAGAAATGGTTCAGGAAAAAAAGGTTTTGGAATGAGGTCATGGGCAAAGACAATTGATAATGTGGATTTCCTTGATTTTTTTTCATGGGGTTTGTTTATAATATTTGTGATGAGTGGGAAGTTTTAATTGTTATGGCCATCGATGAGTGGGATTTTTTTCTTGATTGCTTCTGAACGATAGAGCTTCTCAAAAAGTCGCATATACCCTTCAAAGCTCAATCACGTGGCCATCGCGTAATCAGAAGTGACGGAATCTATCACAGATGGACCATCTTAATACAAAATAAAGAGTTTAAGGACGGTTCAAATGAAAATTTTAGTTGATGGACTAAAATGATACTGGAGCAATAGTTGGGAGACCATTTCGATCTTTAATCCCATAAGATAAATATATAAGGAGATAAAAGGTTCCCTTGCCTTATACCTCGAGAAGCTTTAAAATGACCAGGAAGTGCTAGTAATACAATTTATAACTCGATCACACCAAGCATTATTGAAACCAAATTGAGTGAGGCAACATCTAATGTAACCCCAGTCAAGGAGGTCATAGGCCTTTTCTAAATCAAGTTTAATCGCCACAACTCCTCTAGAACCCATCTCTCTCTTAAAATCATGAACATACTCATGGGCAATAAGAATAATGTCAGAGATTGATCTTCCCGGAGCAAAGGCTCCTTCGTTCTTAGAAATGCAATCTGAGATAACAGGTCTCAGCCTATTGATTAAGATTTTTGTAATCAGTTTATTAGAGACATTACATAAACTAATAGGGCAAAACTGGTTAACTGACTCAGGTAAATTAACTTTTAGAGTTAATTGCGCATACAATTTGTTTGAAAATCCTTATATTTTCTGAAAGCATACTCAACATTTGCTTTACCTCCACCCATTAAAATTGAGGGGGCGCTCCTCAAAACAAATGAAGTTTTGACACATCAAAATTCCATTTGCCGTGGAGAGGAGCTCCTCATTTTAAAGGAGCCTCGTCTTGCAATGATTTCAAGTGCTTACAACAAACTTGTGCTGAATCATTTGTAGTTTTAGTAGTTGCTTTGTACATCATATAGAGAATCCTAGGGCCTCCTTGATTGACATCACAGTCTTTGCGATAATGTTGTGCATAAGGAACCCTAGTTGATTAGAAGGCTCACGTTCATCAGTTGGTGATTTAGCAACGACGTGGAAGGCAATGGTCAAAAGACTTCCACCAGTTTCGTCCCAGTGGATCGGTCTGTCAGGAAGGATAGAAAACCCTGAGGGCAAGATAGGTATGTGGTCTGGCCATTCATCCTTCATCAACTTGTTCTCGGCATGCTTATAATCAAAGGGTGCATAAACTATGTATGAGCCTGTCGAGGCTGTATAGCTCTCTTGCATGTACAATGCTTTAATCTTCTTTGTTTCATCCTATACAAATAAAATCAAGCAATTCTATATTAAGCTTAAATGTATTTAAAAGGATAAAGGAAAAAAAACCTAGAATTTATCTGCAACTCACATTAATGGCTCGCAATATAGAAACCCCATTTTCTGGATTGTCGCCATTGCTTATATAAGCATGTTCATCGAATCTATGATTGCGTCCATAGATATCCCACTGTTTTATATTCACAAGTTAAATGGAAGACATGATCGATCTCTTTCTGACAGATGTTAATGAAAGGATTATAGTTAAAATATGTGTCTAGGATTGGATTGGATTGGATAACCCACTAAAGTCAAGGTATGTTGAATGAAGAAATTATGAAGGCAAACCTTCAAATTTTGTCAAGTTGAAGGTAAGATTGATTAGTCATGAATGAGATTTATCCTTACAATCCCAGGAGAATACAAAAACTTTCATCTCAGCCTTCATTTATTACTTCAGCATACCTTGAATGTTATGAGTTATCCAATCTAATCCTAGGCACCAACATAATCTTTATGCACACTTTAAGAGCTACTTGCATGCTCCTCTTTTTTTGTTCTTTTTTAAGAAAACATTGCATATTCAAAATTCAGAAAACATACCTGTCTCCGAAATTTGACATCACGAAGTAAACTAAATACTTGTTTACTTGGGGCTGGAAGGTGGACGGAAGTAGCGAACACTGTTGTGGTACCTAGAATCTTCCCATGGTCATCTGTGCTACTCTTTGTCGATATCATTATATCAGCACCCGACACTGGAAATGGCATCCATTTGTTCTCTCTCGAAGCACTGATGTCCATGAAAAAGCTTTTTACCATTCTCTCCGAAAACTTCAAGAAGAATGTTCTTTGAGGTTGCAGTATAATCACTAATCAAAATAAGGGGAAAAAGCTTAGCTATTTAATTGGTGCATCTAAATCCAAGTCAATCGATGTAATCAAAAGAAAATTTTCAAATATAGTTCACTTGATTTTATCAAGATGCATGAAACAAATTAATTAATTACCGCCACGATCGGTAGGACTGTTTGGAGCCCTTACAGTTGCAGACCATTGAAAATGCTGAATTAAAGTGTTAACCCAACGCTTTGCACAGAATGCAAAACCAGAAGTGACCAGCGGCTGAAAAAAATGATGAACCAGTCTGTTATCCACCACCACATGTTCCACCCATATAACCTAGCATATGAACAAAAATTAATTGCATCAGATATTGATAATTAATTAACTATGCTTTTCTCAACCATGCCAATTAACATAAGTATATCTAGTAACCTTAGAGCATCCATTTGGCATTTCTTCAATCAAACAGCCTGATGGTCGTCTTCGAAAGTTTCTTGATGGAAATTGGGGCAACGTTTCCGGGGACACATCAACAACTCCCCACAAGCCACTGCCTAACTTTTTACAATACCTTGCAAAAGAACTCTCTCTTGTTGGAACAAGTGGTGATGGGGCATGAAACTCGGCTTTCATCTGGAAACAACAATAACCTGATAATTAACTTTACGGTACAATGGTTATTATAAGAATAATTAATGCTAGTGTCAGCCATAATTAGTGTGGGACTCACAGTAGATCCCACATCAAACAATGGTGCGTAGTCGGACGACTACGTTTAGCAAAACTCTAATGCACTTTGTCGAATGGTTACCGACATATTACAATCGAAAATTATGGCATTACCAAATAAGGAAACGAAACCAGTTTGGATGGACTACATTCAACAAAGTGTAGTTCCTAGAAAGTGTTAATTACTAGCAAAGCAACAGGAGAAATGACTATTTTGTTAACATTTAAGAACAATTTATTCTTTTATAAATTATGTCAACCAAGTCTCTTAAATAACCCTAAGTAGGATTAATTTCACTAAAAGTAATCTTACATCTGAAGCTAATGTTTCACAATTATCTCATGATATAGTTGGATGAAGCATATATAGGTTTCCATTTATATATATTACCAGTTGGAGAGTTCCATCGTAGTGTCTTTCCACTCCTGTTGATGCCAAAACTCCCACTAGTGTTGCTTTAGAGACAATATTGGAAAAAGCAAGTGACCATTGCTCCTGATCATCAATCAAAATATAAGCAATCAATTGATAATATCTCATGATTTATTTTATAGAAAATGATTAAAAAAAGTCCACACAAGACAAAATGTTAAAATTGTCCAGTCCCTCCAAAATTGGACAAACCGATCCAGTCACTGTTCAAAAGTTACATGAAATAACTTTTATGTCTCTAGACCGGTTTGTCCAATTTTTGAGGGGCTGAACCATTTTGTCTTGGTTACTGCCTATTTGTCCTTATATGGTAAAAACCCCTTTTTTTTCCTTTTCAAACTTGTTTCGTAGAAAAACACTAAATAAGTTTAATCAAAAGAGAACTTACCAAATCCATCAAAAGTTCAATAATGCTGATAGGACTCGTTTTGAAGTACTCAACTGCTCGTGAAGATTCAGAACTAACTGCAAGAACTGGTTCAAGTTCACGAGAGTTGCCAACGTCCAAGCTTGGGGGCGACTGACATTCTCTCACCTTAACCACTCTCATATACTCGACATCACTTAGCATTTCAGTATTGCTTGCCATGTCAACTTGCCAAAGAGGCTCTTGAGCAAAAGCCATGCTTGAAAGCTCTTCCATTGCGTTAGAAGCTTGTTTGCTGATTTTGATTGTGCTCACATCAGCATCTGGAGAGGCTGACATGAGTAGGCCACTGCCTCTTTCATTGGTATCAAAATTGCTTCCAAGAATTGGTTGTGACCCCAAATCTGTGAGTTGCACTCTTGTTGAAAAGCCTTGGGGGGACGCAGTGGGTTGAGGCAAGTCACTATGATCTAAATCATTTTCTGGATTGCTATCTATCTGAAAATTAACCAAAAGGAAGAATATATTGAGTTTTATAAAATATAAAAATTAATTTTTTTTAAAGTAAAATGAAACTCAAAATCCATGAGAAGTAAGAGTGAGGTTAACATGGCACAAATTCAAAGTAGATCATGATGATACTATAATATTTTCCACATTCTTCACATCTAATAATCCCAGCAAAAAAAATGAAAGAAGATGTACAAATATTGCCCACAAATATAGGAAAAAACATGTAATTCTGTTCAGTCACAATCCCCATTACATTTTTCTTGATTACCTTTAAATCGACCCATAGATCTAACCCGGATTCACAGTAACCCTCTACCTTAGTAATCTTCCCAGCTGATCGTGCACACACTTCCATTACTCTGAAAAAACAAAAACGTGAAAGCCATTAGAATGATGACGACATCAACTAAAACTTCCCAAAATATCTAGAGAGGTGATCATCAAGAGAAAGACAGGCTATGTTGCACCGATACGGATACGGCGATATGATACGGATACACCGATACGGCAAATCTCCAAAAAGCAAGATACGGGTACGGCACCAGCGATTAAAATAATATATATTTAAAAATAATAATATAAATTGAAAATTTGAAAATTGATATTTCATCCATAATAAGTTCAAAACATTAACAAAACACATAACTTCATTCAAATCTCCATAAACAAAGCACAAATTAAACAAAACACACAAAATACAAGTATCCATAAACAAAGCACAAATTAAAACATAAGAAATCACTTCTCAAAGCTCTAACTTCATTCATCACCGGTAAATACCCAACCCATATAGCATATACCTATTATCTAATTAACAACAATTCCAACTTCACAAACTAACCACACAACAATTTTGTAAATTATATACCCAATTAACAAAACAGCAGAGCAGCTTATTAAAAGAAAACAGAACGAAAACCTTGAGCTGCTGCGTAAGAAACCCCAAATGAATCTGAGATGGCGACGGCCATGGTTACGACGGCCAGATGCGACGGCGCTGGTGAGTCCTCTTCCTTCTTCCTTCTTCCTCCTTCCTTCTTCCTTCGTCTTCTGTTTTGTTTTCTGTCTGAATGAGACCCAAAAGACCTAGCCTCTCGATATTGGCAGAGTCTTTGAACTTCTAAGTTTTAATTTTACATTTTAACCCCATATTTTCAATAACCTTCAAAATCACCCCCAAATTTTCCAAATATTTTCGCTTTTACCCCCTGACCTATCGAAAACGTATCGTTATCGTATCATGACCGTATCGACGAAGTATCGGAGCCGTATCGTAAAGTCAACAGGTCAGAAAAGTCCACGATACGCCACGTGGCGTATCGGATACATATCGAGGCCGTATCGATGCTGTATCATATCAGCGGCGTATTGGATACACGCATACCCCCCAAAACCCACGTATCGGTGCAACAAAGAAGACAGGCAATGCATGCACTACTACAATATTGAGCTATAGTCACCATTTTCTTTCTAAGTATTAAACCCACTAACCAACTAAAATTGATGGCTAAAGGCCTTAGCAACTATACAGTTACTAAAACCATGTGGGTTGTTAGTGTTGGGGTGGCTTAAGGGCTTATGAAACTAATCTTAGCTTTGGTGGGAATGATTTCTAAGACCTAACAATGATGTAGACTTATGCCATAGCAACTAAACCCTTTTGTTGGTTTGTTGGTTTGTTAAATAACCCGCACACTGGATCTTGTTCTTTAATGTAATGAACAGCAATAGACTAAACTAGCAAAGATTAGAAAACTTAGAAACACACAAGAATTATACTGGTTCGGCAGAACTTTTGCCTACGTCCAGTTGTGATTTCTCTACCTAGAGAAATCACCGCTCCTTTGATTAATAATAGAGATTACATAACTTTTGCAAACCCTAGAACTAATCTCAAAACTCTTGGCTATCTCTAGCTGTTTTTCTCCTACAAAATAAGCCTTGCCGCACCCTATTTATAGATATAGAGTTGGCTTACATGTCCTAAGGCTAATTGAATTCCTATTCCTAAGTGGATTAGGAAATTACACTTATCCAAAACCAAATAGACTTCTAGAAATCCAAATCTAAATTGAATAAGGAAAACTGAAATTCTTTCCTAATCCCTCTAGGACAAGAATCGATATACCTCTAATTTTCCTAAAACAATCCTAAACCAACTAGGACATATTTGACGAGCCAAAATCCTAACAATCTCCACCTTGGTGAGTCAAACCAAGTCTTGATCATTGCACCCCAGAGTATCTTTGAACCTCCTTGAAGCAGCTCTGGAAATCTTCAAGAGTTTTCACATTGGCAATCGTCTTCTTGCCTCATTGCACCTCAAGTAAGGAGGTGCTCCACTTTAATCAATCAACGAGATTGATCAAGTTCAATTAATGCTTGAACTTCTTGACCGGCACTATCTTTGTAAGGAAATCTGCGGCATTGTCATCTGTATGAATCTTTTCAATCCAAATCTCCTTAGACTCCACCCAATTTCTGATTCTGTGATATCTTGCTTCAATGTGCTTTGATCTTCCAGAAAAAACTTGATTCTTTGCCAAATGAATGGCACTTTGACTATCACACTTCAGCTTCACATAATCTTGGGTGATTCCCATTTGACTTACCAAGCCATTGAGCCAAATTGCTTCCTTTCCAGCTTCGGCCAATGCAATATACTTTGCCTCTATGGTCGACAAAGCTGTAATTGGTTGTAGTAGTGCCCTCCAACTGATTGGTCCTCCTGCGCATGTAAACACATAACCAGAAGTTGACGTTCTATTGTCCAAGTCCCCTACATAATCGAAGGTGGCGGGCGACCATGCAGAGTGGTCGGCGCTCATCCATGGTGGTCAGGTCTGCCATGCAAGGTGGCGGGCTACCATGCAGAGTGGTTATAACTTCGTTCATGTACCGACACATAATAACAATATAATATCATAAGATATTATGTTATGACGACCCATCACAGATATTAAGTTGAGATATTATCCCTAGATATTTATGTTTAGATATTTATGTTGGTATATTATTTTATTGTAAAATTACTAAATGAGAGAAGAGATTTATTATCTCCTATTCATAATATTGTTGGTTGCTTTTGTAGCAGATGCGTGACTGTCATGAACTTGGTTCCCATTGAAGCATGGAGCTTTTCCAAAGTAGCCATGAACAGCCTAGGATTGGCTACAACTTCCTCGTGTTTAGAAAGAGGTGCTGGGTATGGAAGATAGCGAGAGGATGTGTCTTTCATGAGCAGTGGGCTCTTTCTGGCACAAGATGTGGATGTCATTGCCAAAAATTGTCACACCACATCCAAGTCTCCCTTTCCCTTTCTTGTTTAAACATTAACCAAACCACTCTGTACTTGTTCTTCACAATGAGCAATAGTTGTAGGAGAAACTAACATTTCATTGGTCTGCCAGAGCAAAGGGCAAAGACAAGAAGAGGTAGCATGTAAAGATCTGTATTTAAATAATATATATATATGTATATGATATATATATATATATATATATATATATATATATATTTGTTTGACCTTATAGTTATTACTTTCGTGATAAAGTAATAGGAATATTACTATCTGTTTGAGTTAGGGAATGCCACGTACAAAGATAATTGCATAAAGGGAACTTACCACTCTAGTTTCTTCACAAGTGTAAACTTAGATGACTAAGCTTTTACCTAGATGACTAAGCTTTTGGTTAAAGCATGAGCTGTTGGCATTAGGAGAAAGTGGGATAATCTAGGAAGTCAAGCATATCATCAAACCTATACTACACCAATCACAAACCATCAAGTGCCGCCTTTCACTACTATAAATAGGGACCAATTCACTTGTTTCAAACAGCATGCATAGTAATGCATGATAGAAAGAAGAGGAAAATATTAGAAAGTGTAGAACAAGAAATTCGTTGAAGGAACTCGAGGTGTTTTGAACTTGCAACTGGGAGTTACGCAATAGCTTTGGATTTGAGGTAGGTGTTCTTTCTTGGGGAGGTTTTGCAAAAATTGATTTAATTAAATATTGTGAACACTATATTATGCTTGATAATATTGTTTGATTATTATCCTTGATATTGGGTGTTTACATGCTTGTCAATTATCATTATAATTTGATTAATATTGACATGTTCATATGTTGTCGGTGGTGGTTGGAATTTTTGGGTTGAT
Source organism: Prunus avium (assembly GCF_002207925.1). The sequence continues at coordinate 82,289 of NW_018921429.1, forward strand.
AAATAAATTATGGAAATGAGGATAATGGGAAGAATCTTTTGTGTAGTTGAGTCTAACCATTGTGGGGACCAAGTTCAGGCGAGCCCGTGTGCACAGTAGAGTAGGAAATCGGCGGTACAATTGTCGATTGGGTGATTTGGGCTTGGAGATCAATGGTATGGACAAGATGACTAGCAAAAGGGGAATTATGGGATGATTG
>NW_018921429.1:89680-134988 GCF_002207925.1 Prunus avium
AAGAGAAGTGCCCACACATTTAAAGCACTTCACCTTTCCCTCCCCGAGCGATGTGGGATTGCTCACCGTTCTTGTTTCCCTAAGACACGGGTCTTACAAATAATGTGATATTTGGTTGTATGATTGGATGTCATTTAATTTAATTATATCAATTTAAAGTAAAAAGGTTTATGTCCCTACTGAGCTGTGGTTTCACTCACCCCCTAATATATTTTGCAGGTACCGAACCTGAAAGCTAGAGCTTGTGATGATTATGGCATATTTATAAGAGTGTACTGTGTACATAGCTTATGGATAAATAATGAGCTACTCATTTAAGTGAACTCTTGAGTAGTTCTGACTTGTAAAATAATGTAACAATTTCAAGCTTTCAGATGTTGTCGTTTCCCTGAATATTCTATGTGAAATATTTACTTTAATTATTTAAATGTTTCTTCACATTTTAGTTATAGTTTTTATTAAAATTCTATAATTAAGGTGTGAATCACGTCTTAATCCAAGGTTACGTAAACCCGTGGGTTGGGGCGTGACAACTTACCTATGTTTGGTGTTGCATCGGACTAAGAAGCTGGATTGTAAAAATATTGAAGACCTATATTTGGTACTGTGTCAGACTAAAAAATAATTCTTGTAATATTTAAATTTAATTGGGGTTTTTGACCTAAAAAATAAATAAATGCTACAAAGAAACCCAATTCAAAGCTTTATAAAAATATAAGGCAAAAAAAAGATTTAAAACAATAATAAAAAGAAAACAAATAAAATTCGGATTTTTTTATGAAGAATAAAATTATGATATTTATTTTTTGGCTTCTCAAGATTAATCTTAGTTGATCGAAACATTGCTAAAGGAGCTAAACTCACTCTGTATAATTCTAGGTTTTTTAAGGACCAAGTAAAACAATAATTAAAAAATAATATACATACATATATATAAGTTTTGTATATTTGACTTTTGACTTCAAACTGAAAAATATAATTTGATAAGGTAAAAATTGCTTGTGATAAAGAAAGCTGAATTATTAAACTTGTTTCAATATAATAAAAAAAATCAAACATTTGTAAATTATTATAGTTTGATTTAATATCAAAATAATTATTGTAATATTTAAATTTAATTAAGGATTTTTAGCTATAAATAAATAAATGCTGGAAAAAAAAAAACCATTCAAAGATCTAAAACAATAATTAAAAGAAAACAAATAAAATTATGATGTTTTTTAAAGAGAGGTGTCAGACTCACGTGTTCTATTTAGCGAGCGTGCTATTTAGCGAACTACTTTTCAGGCTCACTACGAGCGAGTGAGGCGTTTTTTTCACTATTGGACTATACAATCTCATTTAAGTTAGTCATGTCTCTTACCAAACATGGGTTTCGAGTCCAGTGAGTCGTGCCAAACATGGCCAAACTATTTTGGGATAAATAAGTCATGTAGTATTCAATTAAGACTTTTAAATAATTTAAACAAATCTTGGGGTATTCCATTAAGACTATTAGGTTTTTTAAAAGAGAGTGGCCAAATCTAGTGGTATTCAATCAAGGCTTTAAATAAGTAACAAAAGGTTTTATATAGTATTCAGAAACTTACTAATTTTGACGGATTTTTTCAAATGTGGAATTGTGTGGGATTTTTTAGTGGGAGGTATAAATATCAAACCCTATCTCAAATCCCATCCTAACTCATCAGATTTTGTACGTAAGATTTTGTTTTTTATGTGAGATATTTTTTCTCTGCTGGAGACTAGTACTGTAGAAGATGAACAGACATAGTGAACATGGTTCCTTCCATGGATAACACTGTGCTAATCTCCTATCATAGAAACGATAAACGGATTTCAATTACATGAACTGATCACATGGGGATAATACATTTAGCATATTCTTAGCTATTTCCTTATCAGAGTAGTGTCTATGTTTTTCTGTTACAATTTTCTTACACATAAGTTTAGCTTCTATATGTTGTTAGTGGAGGAGGTGGATTTCCTTTGTAGCATAATGTGCTGCAAAAATTCCCTCATCAGTTCACGCCTAGTAAATTGTTTTGTATCCCCAGGTAGCTCGGCCACGAATATCAGATGTGGGCTCATGATTATTTGGGTTTAATGACCGAACCTGCAATTTCCTTGTCTGTATTGGGTCCTTCACGACCTTCACATGGACAAATGCAGAACCCAGGCACTGTCAACTTGTCAAGTGGAGTGATGGTGCAACGAAGATGATTGCACATGTTCCCTTTTATATTCTTGGCGGACAAGAAAGTTAGGATCCTTTATCAAAACCCGTTTTACTAAAACCCTGAAAGTTGCAAGGATATACTTAAACTTCTTCTCGCAGAGCACATCGACAAGAACTGTGATCAATATATCAATTCATCTGTACCATCGCATCCTGTTGCTAGTTGAAAAGGATTTTTATTTTTTTTTATGGTTTAAAAAGAAAAGTATGCACGAACCAGAATAGGCTAGGATTATGAACTGGTATACACAGTGTATAATTAAGTATGCACCATTATGCTATATTTTGCATAGATGCCTTATGGAATTTTGGCGTTCACCTTCTCGCAGGTCCAGACGTCCATGATTTTTTGTTTTCAGATATTCTTCCAAGAAGATGAATGGCGGCCCATTTTTTGCATGGTGTTTGCAATCACAGATTGCATCAGTTTGCTCTGTCACAAGTATTTTTAGTTTGTACAGTGCCTTTGTATATCAATCACATTTCTTAAATTAAATGCGCATACAATTTGTTTGAAAATTTCAAGACGTTAGAGAGTTGGTTATTCTCTCTTGATGCTCTGCATTGTTCAGAAGTTAATTAAATGCGCATACAATTTGTTTGAAAATCCTTATATTTTCTTAAAGCATACTCAACATTTGCTTTTACTCCACCCATTACAATTGAGGAGGAGCAACTCCTCAAAACAAATGGAAGTTTGACACTGGTCAAAAATCCCATTTGCTGTGGGGAGTAGCTCCTCCTCAGTTTGAAGGCAGGCGTCTGGCAATGATTTCAAGTGCTTACAATAAACTTGTGCTGAATCATTTATGGTTTTAGTCGTTGCTTTGTAGATCATATAGAGAATCCTAGCGCCTCCTTGATTGACATCACAGTCTTTGCAATAATATTGTGCATAAGGAGCCCTAGTTGATTAGAAGGCTCATGTTCATCAGTTGGTGATTTAACAACGACGTGGAAGGCAATGGTCAAAAGACTCCCACCAGTTTCCTCCCGGTGGATCGATCTGTCAGGAAGGATAGAAAACCCTGAGGGCAAGATAGTTATATGGTCTGGGCATTCATCCTTCATCAACTTGTTCCCGGCATCCTTATAATCGAAGGGAGCATAAACTACGTATGAGCCTGTCGATGCTGTATAGCTCTCTTGCATGTACAATGCTTTAAGCTTCTTTGTTTCATCCTATACAAATAAAATCAAGCAATTCTATTAAGCTTAAATGTATTTAAAAGGGTAAGGGAAAAAAATTGGAATTTATCTTCAACTCACATTAATGGCTCGCAATATAGAAACCCCATTTTCTGGATTGTCACCATTGCTTATATAAGCACGTTCATCGAATCTATGATTGTGTCCGTAGATATCCCACTGTTTTATATACACAAGTTAAATGGAAGACATGATCGATCTCTTTTTGATAGATGTTAATGAAAGGACTATAGTTAAAATATGTGTCCCAGATAAGCCACTAAAGTCAAGGTATGTTGAATGAAGAAATGAAGCCAAACTTTCAAATTTTGTCAAGTTGAAGGTAGAGGATTGATTAGTCATGAATGAGATTTATCCTTACAATCCTGACAGAATGAAAAAAAATTCATCTCAGCCTTCATTTGTTACTTCAGCATACCTTGAATGTTATGAGTTATTCAATCTAATCCTAGGCACCAACGTAATCTTTATGTCCGCTTTAAGAGCTACTTGCATGCTCCTCTTCTTTTCAATTTTTTTTTAAAGAAAACATTGCATATTCAAAATTCAGAAAACATACCTGTCTCCGAAATTTGACATCACGAAGTAAACTAAATACTTGTTTACTTGGGGCTGGAAGGTGGACGGAAGTAGCGAACACTGTTGTGGTACCTAGAATCTTTCCATGGTCATCCGTGCTACTCTTTGTCGATATCATTATGTCAGCACCCGACACTGGAAATGGCATCCATTTGTTCTCTCTTGAAGCACTGATGTCCATGAAAAAGCTTTTTACCATTCTCTCCGAAAACTTCAAGAAGAATGTTCTTTGAGGTTGCAGTATAATCACTAATCAAAATAAGGGGAAAAAGCTTAGCTATTTAATTAGAGCATCTAAATCCAAGTCGATCCATGTAATTGACTTGATTTTATCAAGATGCATGAAACAAATTAATTGGGATTTAATTATTTAATTACCGCCACGATCGGTAGGACTGTTTGGAGCCTTTACAGTTGCAGACCATTGAAAATGCTGAATTAAAGTGTTAACCCAACGCTTTGCACAGAACGCAAAACCAGAAGTGACCAGCGGCTGAAAAAAATGATGAACCAGTCTGTTATCCACCACCACCTGTTCCACCCATATAACCTTAGAGCATCCATTTGGCATTTCTTCAATCAAACAGCCTGATGGTCGTCTTCGAAAGTTTCTTGATGGAAATTGGGGCAACGTTTCCGGGGACACATCAACAACTCCCCACAAGCCACTGCCTAGCTTTTTACAATACCTTGCAAAAGAACTTTCTCTTGTCGGAACAAGTGGTGATGGGGCATGAAACTCGGCTGTCATCTGGAAGCAACAATAACCTGATAATTAACTTTATGGTACGATGGTTATTATAAGAAGAATTAATGCTAGTGTCAGCCATAATTAGTGTGGGACTCACTCATGGTGGATCCCACACCAATGGTGCGTAGTCGGACGACTACGTTTAGCAAAACTCTAATGCACTTTGTCGAATGGTTACCGACATATTACAATCGAAAATTATGGCATTACCAAATAAGGAAACGAAACCAGTTTGGATGGACTACATTCAACAAAGTGTAGTTCCTAGAAAGTGTTAATTACTAGCAAAGCAACAGGAGAAATGACTATTTTGTTAACATTTAAGAACAATTTATTCTTTTATAAATTATGTCAACCAAGTCTCTTAAATAACCCTAAGTAGGATTAATTTCACTAAAAGTAATCTTACATCTGAAGCTAATGTTTCACAATTATCTCATGATATAGTTGGATGAAGCATATATAGGTTTCCATTTATATATATTACCAGTTGGAGAGTTCCATCGTAGTGTCTTTCCGCTCCCGTTGATGCCAAAACTCCCACTACCGTTGCTTTAGAGACAATATTGGAAAAAGCAAGTGACCATTGCTCCTGATTATCAATCAAAATATAAGCAATCAAACGTGTTTCATAGAAAAACACTAAATCAGTTTAATCAAAAGAGAACCTACCAAATCCATCAAAAGTTCAATAATGCTGATAGGACTCGTTTTGAAGTACTCAACTGCTCGTGAAGATTCAGAACTAACTGCAAGAACTGGTTCATGAGAGTTGTCAACTTCCAAGGTTGGGGGCGATTGACATTCTCTCACCTTAACCACTCTCATATACTTGACATCACTTAGCATTTCAGTATTGTTTTCCTTGTCAACTTGCCAAAGGGGCTCTTGAGCCAAAGCCAAGCTTAAAAGCTCTTCCATCGCTTCAGAAGCTCGTCCGCTGATTTTGATTTTGCTCACTTCAGCATCTGGAGAGGCTGACATAAGTAGATCACTGCCTCTTTCATCAGTATCAAAATTGCTTCCAAGAATTGGTTGTGACCCCAAATCTGAGAGTTGCGCTCTTGTTGAAGAGCCTTGAGGGGACGCAGTGGGTTGAGGCAAGTCACTATGATCTAAATCATTTTCTGGATTGCTATCTATCTGAAAATTAACCAAAAGGAAGAATATATTGAGTTTTATAAAATATAAAAATTAATTTTTTTTAAAGTAAAATGAAACTCAAAATCCATGAGAAGTCAGAGTGAGATTAACATGGTACGAATTCAAAGTAGATCAAACATTCTTCACTTCCGATAATCCCAGCAAAACAACCAAAAAAGAACGAAGATATACAAATATTGCCCACAAATATATGAAAAAACACGTATTTCTGTTCAGTCACAATCCCCATTACATTTTTCTTGATTACCTTTAAATCGACCCATAGATCTAACCCGGATTCGCAGTAACCCTCTACCTTAGTAATCTTCCCAGCTGATCGTGCACACACTTCCATTAATCTGAAAAAACCCAAACCAAAACCAAAACCAAAACGGTGAAAGCCATTACAATGATGACGATATCAACTAAAACTTCACAAAATACTTAGAGAAGTGATCATCAAGAGAAAGACGGGCAATGCATGTGTCCGTATATATATATACAAAGAAACTTACTTGAAAACCCTTTGGATCTCAGGATCATTAGTTGTTGGTCCTATAAAATTCTCAGAATCATTCACGTTCTTGAGATGGTCATCAACTCCACTGCTCGAAGTACGACTGCGCTTGGTCTTCCTTCGTCCAGGCATTTTTAGCTGAAAACATATGCACACCAAAACACCATGTCACATTATAATCAAGGATTTTAAATCTGAAAAAAATTAAACTTGAAAACATAGAAATTTACTTTGGGAAGTTGGTCTGAAATATATGCAAGAATTGATTAGGGCAGAGGATAATGTAGTACTTGGAGATGATAAGTGAGTGTGAAACTGGAGGTGTGTATCGGGGATTTCAAGGAGGTTTAGGGCAAGGGTTTGGAAGCTGCAGGATTTCTTCGGACACTGCCAGGTGAAAGGCACTTGGAAGGTGTACTTATAGTAGTAACCCAGTCAAAAGCTGACGTGGCTGAATGCTGTTCTATGATTGGTTGAAGGTTTGGAGCAAGAGTGTGATGTCACTCTTATGAGAGTGCGGGCCTTGGGATCAAAATGAATGTGGTCAAGTGATAGTCTAAGCAGAAAAGGCGACGAATCTCGTGAGACCTAATTTACTTGGCTAAATAATTAATTAGTTGTTTAAAATGGAATAAATTTGGCCCTCCATATTAGTAAACACGTTATCTAATTTGGACAGTCCCAAAACTTTTGGGTCTAGTTACAATTTTTTTTGTTAAATTTCTTTACAAATTTGCAATACAAAAATCACAGAACAGATAAGTTTTCCTTGATACATTGGAAAGTAAGAATATAACCTTTTTTTTTTTTAATTGGTTCTTTTTGCTAGAGAAACCAAAAGTATATAGATAAGAGAAAAGACGGAAAAAGGATGGTGGATAGAGGGTGATGGAAAGGAGAGCGAGAAAAGAAGACAATTTATGAAACAAAAACATGAAGAAAACAAACCTACTCATAATTATTTTGAAGTTTTAGTATTAAGCTTTCACTTTGTATGCCATTTCTTCAACATCCCACTTCCACCACCATTCCCCCATCCCAAATTGTTTGTATAACATATACTTCCACTCCATTTTCCAATCAAGCAAATCCAAAAGAGTTTGAATAGTAATGCTAGCCCTTGTCCCCCATTTTTCTTATTTAGTATCTCTTCCCATTATTTTTTATTAGCTGGTTATGGTTATAGAGGAATTTACAAAGATTGGAATGATATATTAGTTGTGCAACTTCCACTTTCCAAGAGCTAAACAATAAGTTTATTATCGCACTTGAAATCATAGTACGCTACCATATTTGTGAATTACATTGTGGACAATATCTCTAATAGCGACATGGGAGATCAATGTGTCCATAAATATAGTATAAATAATTTCAGTCTTTATTAGCTATGAAATTATCTTAGTGGGTATCTATGTATGCATCAAACTAAAAAATCTGGACAATCAATTTCTAAAAATCCGAGCATGACCTTGAAGAATCAGTCAGAAAACCATTTAAATGGGTAATATAATATACAGTAGATTCGACTATATACAAGCACATAGCATTGGAAGGTTTTTCAAATTTCTACCATGCACATGACCTTAGGCACTGGTGGCAAATTTATAACTGCACCAGATGAATAACTTCCTGGCTTAATCGACTTCTAGATCATAAATTCTAAACCCTCCTTGATTGAACTCATGGTTGTTTCAAGAATTCTATGTACAACGTTGAGATGTTGATGAGGAGACATATGTTCTTCAGTTGATGCTCCAAGAGCGATGTGGAAGGCAATAGTCAAAAGACTTCCTCCAGTTTCATCCTGGTGCATTGGCTTGTCAGGAAGGATAGAAAACCCTGAGGGCAAGATAGCCACATAATCTGGGTTTCCACCATTGATGAGGTCGGTCATGGCACATGCGTCTATCGGTGCATAAACAACATACGACTCCATTGAGTCTGTATAACTGGCTTGCAAGTAAAATATTTCAACCTCGTTCATTTTGTCCTACAAATTAAATCAAGCAGTTGTGTTAACACAAGTTGAAGTCAGGCTTACAATATGTTGAATCTTCAAAAGGGAAAAGGAAACAAAAAAACAGGGTACATGCAACTCACATTCATGGATCGCAATATGGAGACACGATTTCCTGGCTTTTCTCCAATAGTGAAATAGGCATATTCATGGAATTCATGTTGAAATGCAAGCATATCCCACCACTGTATATTATACACAAAGTAAGTACATTGGCATGATGATCTCTTTGGAATAGACGTTTATATATGGAAGGATTATGTATAGGTTCAAAAATGAATGCTACTTACGTATACGTATTAGAATTTAGAGCCTAAGCGTTATTATGTCACACGGTGTTACCATTGCACAGTAATTTTTCAAATTACAAAACTCCTAGTTTTCACATGGGATCCAGTAATGATCTTTATCCCTCTTTGATTTGGCCATATCAATAGACTTATGCTCATTTTTCCAAACCACCATATTGATTCAAAGTTGAGTACTGTACATACCTCACTTCGACATTTCTCATCCCGTAGAAAACTGAATACTTTTTTTCGCGAGAATGGATGGTATATGGAAGTAGCAAACACTACTGTAGTACCTGGAGGCCTTCCAGGGTCACCTGTGCCACTCTTCATTGAGATCCGTATATTTTCAGCACCTGATGTTGGCCATGGTAGTGACATCCATTTGTTTTCAGAACAAGCACTGATATTTTCACTAAAGAAGCTTCTCACCATCCTCTCCGAAAGCTTTAACAGGCTTCTCCTTCCCTGTTGCGATATAAACCCTTATCATTGGGAAAGATCAGCTCAGTTACTTAATTTATCAAGCTGCAAGGAACAAATTAATTTGAATTTAATTATACCTCCGTCAGTTGAAAAACTAGTCCTTCTAGCCATTGTAGTTTCCAGCCATTGACATTGTCGAATCAACGTAGCAACCCAACGCTTTGCGCAAAATGCAAAACCAGAACTGACCAGCGGCTCAAACATATTGTTAACAAGTGAATTGTCTACTTCCACATGTTCCACCCATATAACCTAGCATATGAAAAGGAACTCCATTATACTGTTTAAGCTTTGCTCTACCATGCTAATTTAAACTGAGAATGTTGTCTACTTAATTAACAAACACACACATACATTAGACCATCCATCTGGCATCTCTTGAATTAAACAGCCTGATGGCTGTCTTCGAAAGTTTCCTGATGGGAATTGAAACAATTTTTCCAAGGAAACATCCACAACTGCCCAAGTGTCGCTGCTCAGCCTTTTGCAATACCTTGCAAAATAACTTTCTCTAGTTGGGACTAATGGTGTAGGGGCATGAAATTCAGCTGTCATCTAGAAACAACAAAAACTTGAGAATATTAGTTTTATTCTAAAGCATTATATAGTGTGGGTCTCACAGTGAATCCCAAACCAATCAGTAGGTCATATATAGTCGTCACTCGTGGACAATTGTGTTTATGAAAAATTGACTATAAATGCATTTTGTCGCATCAATACCGACCTAACAATCCAAAATCTGTGCAAACTAAATAAGGAAAGATGAAAATTTAACAACCCATTATGTATGTAAACCTATAAGAATGATAACCTTCACTTGTACATTATCACTTGAAGCTAATGTTGTAAGATCTCACATCAACCAACGGAGAGTGGGTGATGTGTCTTATATGTACATGCCTGCATCCATCTAGCACAAGGTCTTTTGGGAGCTCATTGGCTTCGGAATCATGGGAACTCCGAAGTTAAGCGAGTTGGGGCTAGAGCAATCCCAGGATGGGTGACCCACTGGGAAGTTGCTCGTGAGTTCCTAGAAACAAAACCATGAGGGCAGAGAGGGGGGGCCCAAAGCGGACAATATCGTGTTACGGCAGAGTCGATCCCGGGATGTGACAATTGGGTATCAGAGCCACTCTGCCATGTGATGAGAGTGTGCCGACGAGGACGTCGGGCCCCTAAGGGGGGTGAATTGTAAGATCCCACATCGACCAACGGAGAGGGTGTGATGTGCCTTATATGTACATGCCCGCATCCATCTAGCACGAGGCCTTTTGGGAGCTCACTGGCTTCGGAGTCATGGGAACTCCGAAGTTAAGCGAGTTGGGGCTAGAGAAATCCCAGGATGGATGACCCACTGGAAAGTTGCTCATGAGTTCCCAGAAACAAAACTATAAGGGCAGAGAGGGGGACCCAAAACGGACAATATTGTGCTGCGGCGGAGCCGATCCCGGGATGTGACAAATGTCATGCTTGTCTCATATGAGATATTGATTACAAACTCATGGTTATATATAGATTCAATGTTATATATGGTACTTTCTTCATAATAGTTCTCGCAGACGGCGAAACACAACCTTTAATCAATTGTAATCCAATTTCATTATGCTAAAATCAAAGACATGTAATATTTAATGCATCCAAAAAAGATGAAAGCATCATTTATATAAAACTTCCTCCCATTTAGAAATATATATGTGCATGCAAAAAAGACTTGGAGTTGTCTTGCTTTGAAACCCTTCCATACAAAATTTTAGTAGGGTAAAATAATTACCACTTGAAGAGTTCCATTGCAGTTTCCTTGCACTCCTGTGGATGATAAAACTCCCACTATCGCTGCTCTAGAGACTATATTAGAAAATGCTTGTGACCACTGCCTCTGATTATCAAACAAAGTATAAAAAATCAATAATATTTCGCGGTTATTTTAAACTTGTTTACAAAGGAAAACAAAAGATTAAATAATCAGAAGAGGACATACCAAATTCATTAGCAATTGAACAATGCTTGAAGGATTCATTCTCACCAAACCAATTTCTCTTGAAGCTTCAGAACTAACAGGTTTAGGTCCAACTTCTTTTGGCTTATATTGACTTCCTATTGAAAATTCAGAATTGTTCATGTCCAAGCTTGGCAGAGACTGAGAGTTGTAATCCAATTTCATTATGCTAAAATCAAAGACATGTTATATTTAATGCATCCAAAAAAGATGAAAGCATCATTTATGTAAGATCCCACATCGACCAACGGAGAGGGGGTGATGTGCCTTATATGTACACACCCGCATCCATCTAGCACGAGGCCTTTTGGGAGCTCACTGGCTTCGGAGCCATGGGAACTCCGAAGTTAAGTGAGTTGGGGGCTAGAGCAATCCCAGGATGGGTGACCCATTGGGAAGTTGCTCGTGAGGTCCCAGAAACAAAACCGTGAGGGCAGAGAGGGGGGCCCAAAGCGGACAATATCGTGCTACGGCGAAGCCGATCTCGGGATGTGACAATTTATATAAAACTTCCTCCCATTTAGAAATATATATGTGCATGCAAAAAAGGCTTGGAGTTGTCTTGCTTTGAAACCCTTCCATACAAAATTTTAGTAGGGTAAAATAATTACCACTTGAAGAGTTCCATCGTAGTTTCCTTGCACTCCTGGGGATGATAAAACTCCCACTATCGCTGCTCTAGAGACTATATTAGAAAATGCTTGTGACCACTGCCTCTGATTATCAAACAAAGTATAAAAAATCAATAATATTTCGCGGTTATTTTAAACTTGTTTACAAAGGAAAACAAAAGATTAAATAATCAGAAGAGGACATACCAAATTCATTAGCAATTGAACAATGCTTGAAGGATTCATTCTCACCAAACCAATTTCTCTTGAAGCTTCAGAACTAACAGGTTTAGGTCCAACTTCTTTTGGCTTATATTGACTTCCTATTGAAAATTCAGAATTGTTCATGTCCAAGCTTGGCAGAGACTGAGATTCTCTAACCTCAACCATTTTCACTATCTCCATTAATGTGTTATTCATATCCCCAAACTCCCTCATGTACTCAATATCACTAAGAATCTCCGTGTTGCTCGCTGTGTCAACTTTCCATAGAGGCGCTCTAGCAAAAGCCAATTTTACAAGCTCTTCCATTGCCTTCGAAGCAAGCTCGGAGATTCTAAGTCGGTTAATTTCTGTGCCTAATGAAACTGACATAATCAGGTCACTGGCTCTTTGATTATTGAACCCACCAAGTGTTTCTGTCCCAAAATCTGAGAGGGGCACTTGTGGTGAGGAGCCTTGAGGGGACGCAGTGAGCCGAGGCATGCCCATATGATCTGAATTGTATTGTAGGTTGCTATCTATCTGAAAATTAGCCAAAACGATGAAAGATTGAGTTAAATGAAAAATTCAAATTAAACTCGAACATCAGAATTAAGATTGAGCTAGGTTAACATGACACGAAATCAAAGCAGATCAAGATGATTTTAGATACATAGGTTTATGAGACTCAAAATTCTTCATATCCGATAATCCCAAGTACAAAAACAAAGCAAAATATAACAAATAAAAAAATTGCCCACAAATATATAAAAATCATAAAATCACCTCTTGTTTTTAAATATGGTTTTGGCCCAATTCTATAACTCCATAGGTTTTGAATTTTGAGTATGTTAAAGTAAACCTGCCAAGAATATTTTTAGCCCTAATGTAACTTGAATAGAGTTGTATTCGATAGTTGGCACATATTTAAAGAAGACTTTCACTTTAGCATTCAACACTTTATGAAATTGTCTTTATCATACCTCTAGATTTAAGTCTTCCTATGGATAAAATGAAGCTACAGTTTCTCTAGGGAAGGAATGGTATGCTCTAAAGTTGTGAAGATTGTGACTAATATTTGGCATTCCTCGGTGGTTTATACTGCGTTGATCCCTTCAAATGGTGGTGGTGGTGGTGCTATGAATTTGGAAAACTTGTTTGGATTGTCTACTTGTAATCCAAGTAGGAAGACTCGACATACCACTAACTTTGATTTTCCTTATAACCTTATATGTATGATACATGAGTTTCCTTTGTTGTTTGATTTGTCCTGATCAAATTGGTTATTTGATTTACATTGATTTTTTGATTTCGTTTCTTGACAGTATACAAAAGATGATAAACTGACATGGAATTATACTCCCATCCCATGCCCTAACAAGTATGCGGTTTTAAAATTGGCATAGCATGCATGATACTTTTGTTGTCATGAGAACTGAGATTTCTATGATTTTGGAGATAACCTTGAGATAATGTAATTTGAGATTCAATAAATGAGAATGTTCACGCATCATGATTATTTATGGATATTTTTGCACTTGTGCGAATCCGAGATGTTTAAACTACTGGCTTGAGAGCGCAGGCTGCAGTAAGGCTGCATTGCTTCGATCCCCTAAATCTACGGGTATTTCTAATTCTCATTATTAGAGGCGTAGATTGATGAACTTTCGTCCAGCTTGTGTGTCCACTGTTGCTACTAAACAAGCATTCATCTGAATAAGCTCCATTTCAGGAAAGAGGAGGTAAGAATGTTATGAGACGTGAAAAGCTTCCTGCTGATGTAACATGTGACTTATTATTGTTTGTTTACTTAAGAGTATGATATAGGGGCGATAGGGAGCAGGGACGGGGATGGTATTGCCATACCCAGCCCTAAACCAGCCCATTGTCATCCCTAGTTATTCTTATTCCTCTTCAAATAATTAATCAGTGACATTTAGACTTATTATATACATTTGAGTTTTTCTGTTTAAACATAACAAATTTCTAAGAACGCCTAGCATCTCTTTTACCATGAAAGACCCAAATATACCCTTCCAAAAAAAAGTAAACCTTTAAGTCTAAAAAGAAAAAGGTCATTAGTCCCAGTTGAAAAAGACCTTGACTTGCAGACCAGTGATCTTAGGTTCAAAACCACATAGCACCATAGTAGTGTGTGTATGAGAAACCCCTCTCCCCCTTGTAGTTTACTTTAGACTATCGTTTGTATTCAAAAAAATAAAATCACTAAACCCAGCACAGCCCCCGACTCCAACCAGCCTCCACCCCTTTCTCTCGCTCTCCTCTCTCTTTCACAAATGAAGGAAATTCGGAAACTGAAAAGATGAGAAAATACAAGGAAAGGAAATCAACAAAACCAACCACTGTGCAGGTGAGTGTTAGCTAGGGCAAATTCTTGGCCGTAATTAGTTCCCTAAACCGAAAGAATGCGGGCCACTATATATCGTACTGCCCTAGACATATATATTTATTATAGGGTACATATGAAATTATCGAGAAATTTTTAAATGTTCCAGGTACACCACGTGTCTGGTGTACCATCCAATAAACATAGAACATGTGGAATTGTTATCCAACTTACTGCATTTCTTCTTATGACATGTGGGGGACTGCATTGGACATATTCCATATGTCTTCCGTCTATTGGATGGTACACCAACCACGTGGTGTACCGGGAACACTCAAAAATTACTCGAAATTATCATACATTTGGTTTTCCAGTACAGAAAAGCCAACATTTGGTTCAACTTGAAGGGCATCCAATAAATTAACCACTCCCTGCCACTGCCACTGCTGGGACAAGCATGTGATCAACCATGTTCATATGCTAGTGACGCATCATTCCTGTCTTCTCATAAAATTAACACAATTATATGTCCAACGTATATTTACACGACTCACCTATAATGGTAATGGTAAGTCTTCAGATGACAAATACACCCCTGAGGGCGAGTCGTTTCGTTGAGGTTAATTTTGTTATTTGAAGAAATTTTTGGATGTCAGTATAATTTTCGAAATCTCAGATTTTGTGGAAATGCCACGAAAGGGTATCAGTGTAAACAACTCGGTTTTTACTCCTCACGTAACCAGAAACAGATTAAATCCAAATTTTCAGCTTCTTCTCTTGTTTTTTTTCTTCTGAAAATATCCTTTTTTTCTAGAGATGAACTTGGAACAAACAAACAAACATAATATAAAGTTTGGTTTGGTGACTCATTTTGTCTGCGTGGCCAAACCAAACATGCATGTGGTGGCATGTGCAAAGCAACTGGTAGGGCACACGTGCATGAATGCCCATGTGCCATTTCATTTATATATATATGCTTTTTTTATAGCCAAGTATGGCAATGACAATCGAACCCTGAAAGAACCATTCCTCTAACTATGACAAAAGAATCCATGATTAGATTACATCTTTGAAAACGAACACACAAAGCATTTGACCTAAATTCAGGAACAGTTTCTCAAAGAATCATGTGTTTGTTGGGACCCACCAAAGTAGTGCCCTCAAATATCCATCACTTCTCCATGTCATTGGAAAAAGACCCGTCACCTCCTCAGATTTTTGTACAAGTTAAACTAATATGGAAATTTGTTGTCCTCTCACGGGGGGGCCTCTAAGAACCACCCAAATTTTGGTTAATTATATATCATGCTTTATTAATCTATTTAAAGCCTTCATAGATTGATGCTTAGAAAGTGAATGTGGCACATGTAGAGCGAATGTGCTGCCTTAATTAGATTCCTTGTGGATTAATTGATTGGTACCCATCAACTAATAGGAGAAGAGGGTAGGTTTAAGCCCTTTTAATGGGGGCATGATTGAGAGATATAATAGAGTATATTGTTTTCTTTATTGAAAGAAATCTACATATAATCTTCAACTAAAGAACGTCATAAGAATGATGCAAAGTCAATAATGATAGGTTAACCAACCATTAAGACATGGTTCCGCTTATGCAATGTAATATAAAATTGGAGAGAGAGAGAGTATGAGTGCTTAAATTAAAGTGGCTAAGACATGCCAACGGGTCTAGTTAGTGGAAAATGATGATTTACGGATCAATGACAGCTAACGTCACAATGACGTCAGCATTAAGTCATCTTGCCCAGGCAGCAGTCCAGACAAATCTTGCCTTAGGCCTTGCCCAGACTGGTGGAGTCCAGCGTTTGCCCTGGCAACCCTTGGCCGTTGGAAACGAGATTGGGGCCCTAGGGGGCCTCTTGCCTGGGCTAGCCCCTTATAGTTTAGGCAAAAAATTGCTAAAAGACATGGGATTAATTATAGATTAGAAGATCACCAAATGACAGTTGAAATGTTTTCATACACAAGGACCAAAGTCTAGGTCAGGCGGTGGACATCGATCACAACTCACTATCCTAGGCAAAGGTTTCTCCCATGGTGGAGACAATTTTTGAGAGCCATCATGTGCTTTGCATGAAAGGATTTTCTTGGAAATTACTGGATCTTCTTAATTGATTAGTGAATTTCTTAAGGTATATATCTCAATATTTCAAGGGCAAACGGCCACAATGGGAGTGTAAAGTTGCTATCTATTTCTCGATGACTTCATCTAATTTTTTTACTTTTTTATTGGACTTTATATGAGCATTCAATCCATAACCAATTGGCGATGGATGGAGAGTTTCAAGAGCTTTTAAAGACTAATGCAAAGCTTCTATCTATCCTCCAATGTAGGACGCTCTGAGCATTGTTCCGCCATCCTTAAGAAGTGGAGATTGGAGAGACAATCCTACTTGACTATTTGATGTACTTAAAGTTTTTTTTATTTTTTATAAATGCTTAAACTCTTTTTGTTCGATCGGCCAAAAGAAAGAACATAATGATTGGACTCGCGCGTATATGCGACATAGTCACATAGCAAAACAAGGCCGAGAACAGATCAAGCCTTAAACAAAGTATTGACAATGGCAAGGAAGGCCAAAGTCACTAACAATTTTGAACATTTATTTTAATATAATTGAATACATCATTCTATTCTATCCATTGATGGGAGGTGTGCATATATGCTTTCAAGTTTTCAACGGATGATCTATATAGAAACAAGTTCAAGTCCTAACATGGTGGCCAAATACATTGCTCTCTTCTCTTCTCGTGAGATATTGAGTAGCCTGCAAAGTTGTTAATTATGTATTGGCATCAAGCTACCCACCTGATGAGGCGACAATGATCCGATGCAATTATATTAATATCAAAGGCTCTGGAAGTTTTAATTTTAGATTTTCTTTTATGAAATATTCTCCAATACCATTATTATCATAGTAAAATTTTCAAATAGTAATACTTTACAAATAGTCTCATCATAGCGATGTCGTCTCGATATATTGTTGATATTTTCTCATTATTTCCATAGTAAACAGTCCAGACAATCTCGAGATGACTTAAATAAAGTATCAATATTTTATCGATATTGTCAATTGGCTAATAGTGCTACATTTCCACATAACATAATTAAGAACTACAATGTGATATATGGGCTTATTGTCGACACTAATCCCACTTTCATGGAATGTCATCTTCAAATCATAATTAAAATTGTTGATGGTGGGGCATATCTTCTGTGGGAAGAGAATGATTATATAACTACTACAGTTTATCAAACTCTTTAAATATACAAATAACTTCTCCTGCTCTGCTGAGATATAATAAAATGAGCAAAGAACTAGTCCAAAGTCTTCTTTTTTTCTTTTATGAAATATTCTCCAATACCATTATTATCATAGTAAAATTTTCAAATAGTAATACTTTACAAATAGTCTCATCGATCATAGCGATGTCGTCTTGATATATTGTTGATATTTTCTCATTATTTCCATAGTAAACAGTCCAGACAATCTCGAGATGACTTAAATAAAGTATCAATATTTTATCGATATTGTCAATTTGCTAATAGTGCTACATTTCCACATAACATGATTAAGAACTACAATGTGATATATGGGCTTATTGTCGACACTAATCCCACTTTCATGGAATGTCATCTTCAAATCATAATTAAAATTGTTGATGGTGGGGCATATCTTCTGTGGGAAGAGAATGATTATATAACTACTACAGTTTATCAAACTCTTTAAATATACAAATAACTTCTCCTGCTCTGCTGAGATATAATAAAATGAGCAAAGAACTAGTCCAAAGTCTTCTGTGAGTACATATAATTTAAGTGACTCATTCAACACAAATTTAGTGGAAAGGTAAGTCCACTCCCTAGAAAAATTTGGCAAATTCTCTGTTGGTGTATATCTAACCTTACACCACAAAGGTCAAACCCTCTCTCTCAGAGGCAGTTGTTGCAGCCAAATTTTTCTCCTACTTCCTCTTATCATATGGCCCCTACATCAAGATTCCAAGGCTATGTATAATTTCCCTTTGTTCTCTACTTACTCTACTATATATAGCTACTCTTCTCAAGCCTTGTTTTCTTGAATTCCCCAACACTATTTGCTGTATATATTTTCCTATTTTCATCATCATCTTCTTGATTCAAAACCCTATTACACAGATGGAAGATCATCACTCTATGAACTCTATGATGAGAAAATCTGTGTCTTCTGATAATACAAGAGCCACTTCTCATGAGTCCCCTGAGGAGAGTAGTTGGACTATGTACTTGGAAGATTTCTTGACAAGCAATAATGATGATGGGGATGATGATGAACGCAGTTCCTTCTCCTCATATGTTTATGAAAACTCTTCCATAATCTCCGATGCCGCTTCTGCGGTTACCAGAAAGTTGAGTGCTATTAATGGAGAAGTTTTAGGGTTCGATAATAGATCAAGTTTCGGATTCGACAGGAGAAAAACGAAAGAAGCTTTGCTTGATGATGCTTTGGAGGATACGGCCAGCTCTCCGGTAAATAGTCCCAAGGTGAGGATCCTAATTCCTAATTAATTCTTCTTCTTTTTTGTTGGTCTAATGCTTTT
This sequence comes from Prunus avium, assembly GCF_002207925.1. Next base: position 108,663 of record NW_018921429.1, read on the forward strand.
TTAATCTTGTTAATTTCAAGTCAAATGTTTAATTTATGCTTACCAAAAGAAAACTTTAATTTATATTCAGCCTTTTAAAGATTTAATTAATTTTCATTTCGCTCTTGTCAATAGGTTTTTAATCTAAACCAGTCAGATGTGAGACCAACACAGCAAAACAATAACACAGACATATCTTATACGGTAAAACAGCAATTAATTATTACCATTCTTTTTCTTTTCATTGTCTTTTATTTCTTCTGTTTTTTTTGTTGTTGGAAACAATGCGTTATTAATTTATATCTGTACCTGATTGTGTTTTGAAATTTTGTTGTTATAGGAGAAAGGAAGTACTTCTGGGCTGGTAGATGAGAGAAATGAATTGGGCTTTATTGGGAGGGAAAGTGACTGCACAGACCTGAAGAAAAGAGGACTTTGCTTAGTTCCTTTCTCTGTGGTAGCAAACTATTTTGGATGATTTATTAATTCTTGTCAATGTCATCATCCATATCCATTACTTGTACTGCATGGCAGTGAATATACATACATCTCTCTCTCTCTCTCTCTCTCTCTCTCTCTCAAAAAATCATATCCTAAAATGATACTTGATTGATGGTGTATATATATTATGATCGAGCGCTTTTATCATATGCTATGGAGGAAGGGACATACTTTATGAATCATTATTTTCAGTAAGAACAGAACAAAACCAGTTGTCCACCATACTGAATATTGGATAAATATCATCAAAGAACAATAAAATAATTATATTATCATCTACAAGATCAATGGTGTATCAAATTAAATCCAATTCTCTGTCGTACAAAAAAGTAGCTCTATACATTCTGCATTTAATTCATGCATCAAATCTACTAGCTAGGCATTCACATTCGCAAACCTAATTTCCTAATTTTTTTTGACAAAAGAAGTCCTAATTTAAAAAAATAAATGGATTTTTCTTCTGTTTGTTGAAAATTTTAAAAAAAATTGTTTTGAAGTTGTTTTTGTCAACGCACGAGGAATTTGATATTGTTGTTATATTGATTTTTATTTCTTTTGCAGTTTGCTTTTTCTCATTGATGCACAATAAAATAAAATGAAAACAAAGTCACCGCCAGTGAATTATATGAGGAAAATAGGTTGACATTCTCTACCTACTCGATTGAGATCTTCTCTTCTTTACAACCCACCACAACTATCAACTATGCTTTCCAAATTTCCGGCTTAAGGTCAAGAGAGTAGTAAAGCTTTTCAAAGCCTCTTATAAGCTTTTTGTAACACTAGAAGAAGAAAAATTCCATGCAATGTCTTCTTAATTCCTTTGCACGTAACCTTCATGGATTCAAAGCGGATATGTTCTAGCTCAATAGAAGAATCCTCGTTAATACAATCACGAAAAATTATTGTGTGATACTAAAACACCTAGTCTAGTGACTACAAGGTGGGGCATTAACGGTTAATATGTGTATTTAAGTTTTACGAATTCATTCTACTTAGGCAGAATGATGTGTGTAACATCCTATCCCGATTTCAATTTTAATTTTAATTTTCGAAATTTTAACATAATTGGACGGTTTTGTCCCTAGGATTTTTTTAAATGGTTTAGGGTTCACTTTTTGTTCGGAACTGATTTTTGGAATTTTATTTGCTCAACTACATAGAGCTTGCTCTCACGAGTTCGTAGACATGTACTATGCATTGAGCGGAGTTAAAACGAAGAAGTTAAGGTCAACGAAAGTGCAGTGCTACAACTATAATTTTTGGGAAAAGTCAGATTATTTAAACTTGCGACAGTTTCTCTCTCCTCACTTTCTCTCTCCTCACTTTCTCTTCACTCTTCACTCTCCCCGATTTTCTGTCATTTCTCCCCGATTTTCTCTCCTCTCTCTTGCATACCAAAAAAAAAAAAAAAAAGCCCACAACGCCTCCTTGTCTTCCCGACAAGATTTCGGCGTCGTCCAGTTGTCATAGGGCAGGGCACCGATCGGAAAATCTTCCCCTCCAACCTGCGAGCACATATGGCCAAAGAATCACTTCGATATGCTATTACACGAAGTAGAAACAACTTAGAAAGTCGTCGGAGTCGATGCTACAGTGTCGCCAGTTTCAAAGCTTTTTTGGTGCAACTCTGGCCAACCTAGGCCGCGATATTCCTTGCAAAAAGTAGCCTTCTTCCTCCTTAGCACTTTCCCTTGAAAACCCGACCCGACCCGATTAAGAAATTTTGGTCACAAACCTTCACTGGTTTGGCCGTTTTCAGGCTAATCCGACCACTTTTTGGTCGGGGTCCAAGAGTAAAGATTGTTCCCCTAGTTGTGCTTCAGCTTTTGGTATAAGTCTTTCCCAACGATGTTGAGTTTTTCTGTCACCGAAAACCTACCCCAAACCACTGCCGTTGTCGGTGGCATGGACATGTCACGCCCCGAACTTGGGGTAAGGTAAAATCTTAAACTCAGTGCATGATAATAAAGTAAAATAAATAAAAGAAGACCAAAAGGTCAACCTTCCCAAAGAATATCCAAAAATATATACCTAAACATGATATGCTTCCTCTTAGGCTATAAGTTATCTCAACTCACCTAACTTCTTAGTTCTCTAGTTCACAAACCTATCAAAAAATATTTTGAGGTGTGAGCATTAACAGCCCAGTAAGGACATAAAACCTTATCACAGTAGATTGATAACACAAAATTAAGTGTTGTGGCATCATATAGTCACGCACCAAATCAACAATAGTAATACATGAGTGCAATGCAAACTTCTCGTATATTCCCGTTAATTCATATAACTGAACAAAAATCATGTGTACTGTGGGATCCCTGGAACTTGGTACCTACCAAGAGTTAGACTCAACCACCCAAAAGAAACTTTCCAATACTCTCTTCCATAATTACTTAATCAACCCAAGAATTCCAATAATCACCACTCACATGAATAATTTCTCAAATAATTCTCTCTTTCACCAATCACATTTGAAATGCATCTAAACCAAATGATAATCACTGATCATCAATATTCATATTCCAAAATTAAATTTATATCCAAGAGTTCATAAACATCCAAGAGAAACAATATTACATGCTCAAACCATCTCAAGTGCATCAACAAATTAATATCAAGAATTTCATCATTTAACAATATCATACAATCATATAATATTCACGAAATTTAATTAAATCAACCTCCGTAAAGGTTTCCCCAAGAAACTCCCTACCTAGATTCCATGCTAAGAAAAAGACATGCCTCGCCAACACCACAATGAAATACAAGTCTCACGGTAACCGGAGTTCCTATTCCAACAAAAAAAAGTGTTACTATTTGTCCCGTAAGTAGTAATTAAATGCTATCCAATTTCTTTATAACTAGGGTTCCTTACATTCCCCCTTAACTCTACTCCAATTTCATTAGAGGCCTTCATTTGACTAAAGTTACAAATCTGTCCCTAGAACTTTCAATAATTAACGTTTGATAAATGACAAAACTGCCCCAAAAATTGCATAATAATTTGCACACAGGTCCCTGCTGCGAATCCAGTTAATTCCCAGGCCAAATTCCAAAGTTTCTTCTTCCAATCTCCTTCTCAATACCATTTACACAATTAAACCTCATATAATTTATCCAAATCACTCAAGTTATGCAACAAACTCCAAAATTGTCACATGCTCTCTCCAAAGTGGGTCCATTCATGAGTTGGTATTAGTGGTTACATGTTTATTAGTTGCTGCATAATTGTAGGAGTTTGCATGTCCCTAGACTTTAGTTGTTGAGTAGTTGTAGGAGTCAAGTTAATCCACTTCCATAGTGGTGGCGCCGTGGGAAAGCTTTCCCGTACCAACTCCCTATACCTAATCGCCTAATCCCACGAGCCCTGTCCCAAGCAGATAACAAAAAAAACACAAAATCTCATGAACATGAACTCTGTACAATATTCCAGCAATCAAACCAACCTAAGGGGGGTGTATCCAATTCAAACTTTTAATGACTTTTATAGAGTTTAAAAGTCTGGAGGTATTCAATTTAGACTTTTAAAGAGTGTATAAAAGTCTAATGGTATTCAATTGTGACTTTTAAAAAGTATTTAAAAGTTTGGTGGTATCCAGTTATAACTTTTAAAGAGTATTTAAAAGTTTGGTGGTATCCAAAAAGTTAATGACTTTTAAAAAGCTTATTAAATGAATGACTTTTCCATACTTTTAAGACTAATTGTTAAGAGCAAAAGTCTTGCCAATTTACTAGTGACTTTTATCAACTCTATGAAAGTCACTCACTTAAAAAAAAAATTTATAAGTATGAATTGGATACACCCCCTTAAATCTATATCTCACTTTCTCTGAATTCATTGTCAATCCTTATATAAGCTTCCACTTACAACAAACAACTTAAATAACCTTACAAACTCAAAAACTCCGAATTGAAAGAATTTAAAAACCTGAAAAACAGCCCCCAAAATATACCTTTGATTGTTGGGCTCAATCTGACGATCACATAGGTGAAAACCGTTCATCAATCGGAGCTCTATAACTAATGATATGATTTTCTGAAGATTTTGAAGACAATTCTTTCGTTTGAACATGTACGTATCGAAGGAGAAGAAGAAAGAAGGCCCAGCCGACTTTGGGCTTCTTATCCAGCAATTCTCTAAGATTTTTTTTACTCTATTTCAAGTAATCCAACCGGCAGTTGCCATGTGTCACTCTCTGAATGGACCAATTTGAATATTCATTAGAAATTCATTAGGGCCCCAGAAAAATTCCAGAAAAATGCTACGAACTCGTAATTAAATGTACTTTCATCTTATGACTTTTAAAACTACCATTTGACTTCCACAAAATTTTACATATTTTCTTGTTCATTTCTAATAAACCACAAACCAAATTAATCCAAATCAACTCTCAAATTTTTATAAAATTCTTTGAAAATTATGAACTATTTTCTAAGCATCTCAAAATATTCAGGGTCTCACAGGGCCCTAGTTTAGTGACCGATTTTCGATCTAGAATGATCTCCACGTCGTTCCGAGCATGACGGTATGCTTGGATTGGGGAGATCAGAAAAGAGTCCTTAATTTGGAATCACTGCTAAGGCAAGTGACCACCTCTTTTAGGGATGGCAACGAGCCGAGTAGGGGCCGGGTATGACAATATCATCCCCGTCCCCGCTCTCCATCCCCGCCCCCATCCCTGAACCAATCCCTGTTTAATAGGTTTCGGGGAATCCTCGTCCCCATCCCCGTCGGGGGACTATCCCCCATACCCGTCCCGAATCCCCGATTTTTTTTGCATAAAAAATATTTATCATACATTTCAACATTAAGTTTCATATTAAATTATCATTCAACACATTCAAATTAAGGATAAAGTTCAACTCAACTATTCAAAATCACATCAATATGAAAATCCAAATAAGATTAGGAAGAATTAGGAGAGGGAGGTTAACTTAGGGTTAAACATAAATATTATAATTATATATTTATTTATTTAAATATAAAAATATATATTTTCGGGTCGGGTTCGGAGATGGGGACGTCAATACCATCCCCTCCCTATACCCGTCGGGAATTTTTCAAGTTCGGGGATCCCTGTACCCGATACCCGTTTGGCCACGAAATCTCCCCCCGTTAGGGTCGGGGACCCAACGGGGATTTTTGCCATTCCTAACCTCTTTTGCTCAAGGGGTGCCAAGTATGCCACATCAAGAGGGAATCGGAAGCGTGCAGAAACCAGTGTTGGGCATCTGATTGTTAATGGCATGGCTTTTTCTGGTAAGCATATTTTTGTGTCGAGGACTTTGTTGACAAGGCGGAGGAGACCAGCCTAAAGGGGTTCCCAAGGTCTCCTTGATAATTCTCATCTCGAACGTTTATGGGCTTAGCAATCGGTGAACATTCCAATTCTATAGATCTTTCTTATGAAATTTCTTCATGCTATGAGGCCAATCTTGGTCTCCCCTGCTTGTCAGCTGGGGTTCTTGATTAAGAAAATTGGAGGTGGCGGTTGGTGTTTGGCTAGATCTGTTTTGATGCCCACAATACGTTTTTGATTCTTTAAGAAGAACTATGATGCTTTCTTTAAATCATAGAAGGCTTTCTTTGACAATACATGCGTAGTGATGAGATGTGTTTCAACAATTTTATTGTTTATATGTTTGGTTGGATCTATTCTAATACCCACAATACGGTTTTGACTTTATACTAAGAACTATGGTGCTTTCTCTAGATCATAAGAGGATTTCTATGATAGTACAACGTAGTGATGAGATGTGTTTTAAGGGTTTTGTGGTTAAGGATGACTGAAATCCCTGTCGGGTCCCCGGCCCTAACAAGGGGAGATTTCAGGGCCAAACAGAGATTGGGTACGGGGATCCCCAAATTTTAAAAATCCATGATGGGTATGGACCGGGGATGGTATTGACGTCCTCATCCCCGAACCCGACTGGATAATTATATATTTTATATAATATTTTGTTACCCTAACCCATAGAAATCTCCCCCATAGCTCTCTCTTTTCATAGCACTGACCCTCCCACTTTCTCTTTTCCTCCTCCTCCTCGTTGTTGGTCCTATTCCTGTGACTATTGGAGAGTTGAAAGCCCTGGGTAATGTCGATTTGAGTGAAAATCGACTCAATGGAAGCATCCTTCTGGAAATTGGTGGGGCTTTTCGTTGAAGGAGTTGAGATTGGAAAAATACTTTCTTCTCTATTAGGGATCAATTATTATAGGATATGATAATTATTATAGTCTTCCAAACATAAAACTATTTGAGAGTGAAGGGAGTGAAATCATATATTTAGTTAGATTTTAGAACATCAAAGAATGATAAAGGTCTCTTCTTGGAGTTCGCATGTAGTTCCTCTATTGCCAAAGCATAAATTGTCGGCATGGATTCATGTTTTGAAACTCTTATTTTGCATATTGATTTTTATATTTAAATTAAATGTATTGAATGATAATTTAATGTAAGGATTAATATTTTTATACAAAAAAAATCGGGGATTCGGGGTGGGGATGGGGGATAGCCCCCCAACGAAGACAGGTATGGGGATTCCCCGAAACCGATAAAACGGGGAGTCGAGGATCTTATTTTCTACCCCGGGATTTTATTGCTTATGTTTAGTCAATAATATAGGTGGTACTCTTTCCTACTCCGGAATTTTATTTTCTCCGAAAAGGTTTTAAGGCTTCGTTTGGGATTGGTTTTTTTTTTTTTTTTGGGCCAGAAATCTGCTTCACTTTAAAATTAAGCAAGTTAAGGTGTTTGGTAAAAATAAAATATTTCGATTATTTTAAAAGCAGTGGCATTTGAACAGCAACTTTTAAAAGCAATCTCTGGATTCTGCAATTAGTTTTATTTTATTTTAACGAAATATAAAAAGAAAAACAAATTTGCGCATCCAGGGAATCGAACCCTGGTCAGTACCGTGGGAGGGTACTATGATACCACTACACCAGATGCGCTGGTTTATTCTAATGTCACCAAACAATATATTTATAGAAAAGAGATTACCAAATATCTTTTTTTTCCTTCATCATCCACAGATTCTGAGAATTAGAACGCGAAATTTATTTACCAGTTGACTAGTGGGAATAAACTTCTCAGGCCACATAACGGCTCTCTATCTAGCTCCTAAAATATGAAGACGTCGTGGCTCTTAAAAAATACATAGTTATGAATGCGTGGAAGAGAGGATAATGTTGCTCGATACAACTGGGATGCCCCCAATGTTAGAAAAGTATTATAAGGGTCGCCAAATGGAAATCATTGCAAAATGGATGCGGAGTAAATTTAATCCACAAGTTCGATATAACACAATTTCTTTACGATTTTGTTTGAGGGAAGGCATATTCACCAGAAGAATTATGATGGTATTATTAAAATTCCAATACCAGGTTCTGATATTGTTACTATTATTAAATATGGAATTTCTGATGTACAAAGATGTTCAGCTATCTTGCAGCACATTTTTGGATGCCTAAACTGTTCAGGTTATGAGCTTATTTTTTCTCAGGAATCTTCTCTAGCAACTCTGGTATCACTTCAAAAATATCGCCTACAAGTCCATAGTCAGCAACCTGTAATGTACATCAAAGAGTTTATTATTAGAATGGCAAAAATTAGCAGCATGTAAATCCATTTATGCCATATCTTTCCAAAAATGCTTGACAACTACATACGGAACAAGTTTTGCAGAATGAAAAATCCTTAAACCAAATATATTATATGGTCCACATTTTAAGAAACTAAGTTCTTGTTTTTTTTTTCTTCCCTTTTTAGCAGCTGAGGAAGCAAAAAATTACTTCGCCTTTTGGCTCTTTCAGCGAGGACTGAATTCTGCAGACTTTGAAAAGAATGCATCTTGAATCATAACCTTCAGATCTGAGAGGCCAACTGTACGAATTACCATTAACCTTGACAATTATGAGAGAGAGTTCAAGCCATCACCTGGAATATGGGTGCCTCTGCATCTTTGTTCACAGCAACAATGACCTTGGAATCTCTCATGCCTGCTAAGTGTTGAATGGCTCCAGAAACACCAAAAGCCATGTACAACTCTGGGGCAACTATCTTTCCAGTTTGGCCAACCTAATACACAAAGTAACCACATTCTAAGACCAGGAGAACCAAAAAAAAATTGAAAATCAGAACATAGGACTAATTATAATATGCACCCTCTGTGAGACCCAATGCATTTCATCTCCTCAAGATAGTGCAAATGGTTAAGATTCATGACACCAATTTATATATTTAAGATTTAGGAAGAGATATGGTGAATAATGTGAGCATTCAAGTCCAAAATATGTCTTGCCTGTTATTAAAAAGAAAAAAGCATGTTTACTAGAAAAAGTACTTCAAATGTGGCATCTGCACTGCAAGCCTTCTAGCTGGGATGAGAAGCTGAAGCATTTTTCTATTTTTGTGTTGCATAATGTCAACTAGTAAATTCAGACAAAAAAAAAAAGTCAACTAGTAAACAAATGAGTTTTGACAGTTTCAATACCATGAAGAATAGGCTACAAATGAAACACTTGATGTGGGAGCAGCATGAGTGAAGTTCCAGCTTATGGTGTATTGAAAATGCTAAAGATAGCAGGCATACACACATAGAAGTCAATACATTCTTCAAAGTCAACGTTACCTGAAGTTCATTAGGAACATATCCTGCATCAACAGCAGCACGGGTAGCTCCAACTAAGCAAAAGAGAAGAAAGAAATGTCAGATTTTCTTACCCGTTTGCAACAACAGCATATGCCTGTAAGTTCAAGTATGGAAGGTTCAAATTCTTTTAATTCTGAACATAATATTTATGACAACTCAACTACATATCATATTAAAGTTATGAGAAGCATGGAAAGTCATTAGCATGATGCATGACAGGTCATCAGCACACACGACAGTCATGGGACAAGTCACACACGCAGAGGCAAACAACAATAAGACACACACAAAGAAACAATACCAAAAATAATACAGATGCTGGAAAGAAAAGAATGGAGTTATAAGCACGAAAAATATTACAATGGAATTACCAACAGCACTAACAAACACAAGCACAAGAATACAGATGCTGGAAAAAAAAAATTGGAGTTCTAACGAAAAAAAATATTTACAAGGAATTACCAGCTGCACCAAGTTTCTCAGCAAGTTTTTCTATCATTTTGAAGTTTTCAGCACTTTTCAATGCACGGCCCCCAGTAACCACAACACGAGCATTCCCAAGATCAGGGCGTTCTGTATCCTGTGATGTGTGCTTTACATATCGAGATTTACCAACAGAATCTGCAAATGAGATATTAAACCATGTTAACAGATGGCCTATGTTTTAATTGCCAATTAGGTAGCAATTTAGCAAATTGATCAGCCAGATCCATTTGATGGACAAAAATCGCCCAAGACACTGTTGATTTTGAAGCATTACCACAAAAATGAATCCAAAGATGGACAAAGAAGCAGTCACATACAATTCTAGTTAAATAAATTAAATTTTAAAGGTATATTTGGCCACTAAATAGTTTATGGATTAGAAAATGACAAACAGACCTTCACCAAAGGTGGAGAGATCAACCTGGGTGATAGGAGCATCATTTGATTTTGAATCGGCTAAGATGGAGGACACTGGAAAGGACGTTGATCTAACTGTCAACAAGCAAGGTCCAGCACCGGTGTATCGAACAGTACAAAGTGCATTACCAGCATATATTGGCCTGCCATATGAAAATATCATCTTACTTCTAGCCAGATGAAATCGACATTTAACACAGATACATGTCAACCAAGAGATGCTTATGCAGGAACATGGAACAAACCCGTCTAGAACCTTGCCAAAAGTAAAACAAGACACCAGAGCTAGATGCAAGCCAAATGGCTTGCATCTGATTTGGATAAGTTGAAACTTGGGCAGGGAAATCCCTGAGTTTTTACCTATCGGGAATTGGGTCGACAAAAACCTCTTGTGCCAAAACATCAGAAAAATATAGAATTAAAAGCACTTGAGTTTTTAGTACAGTAAGGACGCATGTAAATGTTGACTATAAACTGTTTAGATTTGAAGAGCTTTTCTTGTCCGGTGAATTATAATATGGTTTTGCTAATGCGGCCGTAGTGGCTTTGATTGGTTGTATTTTCAGTGAATTGCTATTTCATTGAGGTGTACTGTTTCTTTTCACTGAAGTCATTACGTGCAAAAGAAAAACAAATTTCAAACAACAGTTTACATAAGAGGAGAAATGATCACAACAACAGCCATATAACCAAAGTTACCTGACAAATAGATGAGGGTCTGAAATTTCAATCACATCCGTGATCGGAGAAACATCTAAAAGGGCAGCTGCCCTTGGCAGTATGTTCTTGCCAAACGAACCTGAAGCAGTGATTACATGTGAGTACCCGCCCTTCTGCTGAACCAAATGGATCAGTTTAGCCCAAGGCTCTGCTAGAGGATGACTAAATTCATCAGAATCAGCGACAAGAACCTACACAACAGTAATTGATCACATACCATAACACTCCACAATTTTCAAAATCCCATTTAATATTTACCAACAAAAAAAAAACCATTCAATCAATTGGGGTCAGTAACCCATTTGGAAATAAGCAAAAACACAACCAAAACAACATCAAGCACAAGACTTTATCATAGATTAAAAAGAACCGGTCGACGCCATTTGAGATACCTCAGAAACTGAAAGGTCACATGAAGCGGCATTTGCTGCGGCTTCGTGAAGGGCAGAGCCGGAGCCTGCCAATAGCAATGAAATAGGATTGTCGTTGCTTAAAGATTTTGCAGCCTTCACTGCGCTCACTGATTGGGGCTTGATAGCACCACCTTCGTGTTCAGCTAACACCAGTGTGCTAATCTATTCAATCATTTGAAAAATTATATACAATTAAAAAAATAATTATTAACTAGATTGAATAGTTGAACTGCCATATCTAATTGAAAATATTTTGAAGTGAATTTTGAATATTTGTGGTGAATGAATGAAAGTGAACTTACGGATCGAGAATCGGAGGTGAAAGCGATAATTCGTGACGCGAAGGAAGGACTGATTCGTTTCCTCAAGGCTCTTAGCGCAGCTACACTTGCCATCTCTCTCACTCTCTCTAGCTTTGGGGATGATGATGATGAGGATGATGCTGACGATGAAGGAGGTTGAATACAACTACCTGAGTTTTGAAACTTTCTATTCTACTGTTTACCGCGGGCGGGGCAATGAAATCAAATCAGAGCGATTCGTGAGCTTGAGTTTACAAAATGAAAATGCCCAGGGTGAAACAAAAAAGCAAGAAAATTTTAAAAACGAAAATAAAATAAAATAATTTAAAACAGCTTCTTTTGTTTCTGAACATCGAAGTTTTTTCTTTTCCGAAATTCCGTTAAAACGGATAGGATTTTTCGTGAAAAGAGTCACATGCAAGTCACGTGATCATTATTATATATATTTTTTTTCAGCTTGCCACCTTAACTTCTTTTTTTACCATATTATAATTCCTAGTTTTTTAAGTATTATGTTTGAAACTCTTGGAGCTAGGGTTCTAATTTGGGGGAGCTTCTAACATGTGGACGATTTTACCTTTAAATTTAATGGCAAAATTGACAGACTTTGACGATAGGACCATTTTAATACTAAATAGAGAGTTGGAGGATTATTGAAATTAAAATTTTAGTTGGTGGACCAAAATGAAATTAGGGCAAAAATTGAGGGTCCTTTTCGATCAATAAAATAACCCATTTTATTATCATGTCCAAGATTATGAAAGTCGATATTAAAATTAGTTGTTCAAATCATACAAGAACTATTCAAACCAAAATTGGGTTATTGATTTTTTGTTTCCAAACCTTGAAATAGAGTGAATTGAAAATTGTGCATATAATTGCACATTACAAGGAAAGTCGAAACAAGTTATTGAGTTGGCTGATGGATGCATCACAGTGCCTGCAAGATATCACTCTCCTATTTTCTTCACTGACTTGCTTTTATTTATTTATGTGTATTTTAATTTTGAGGGCATTTAAGTCTATTTAAGTGAGTTTTTTTGCTATTTTTTGAAAGTTTTTATAAAAATTGACATTTATGAAAGTGATGGGTAAATTTTGGCTATTTTTGATAAATAAATAAAAACTCCATTTTCAATGCGTACACTAGTGGTTCTTGATTCTAATGAATATTATGTGCACATCTTCTGAAATTATGGGTTTTGCGCTTTATTCTAATCAAGTTTATGCACACGGCCGAAAGGATGAAGATTATAATTAAACTAAAAAAAGAAATACCATTTTGATGAAAGTCTCAAAATTTAAGGTTGTTGCTTATAAAAACTTAAATAAATATAATTTTGTTGGCGCCCAAGTGAGCGAAAGTGAAAATAAAATGAATTTTGTTAATTTGTATCACATATGTTGATCACATTGCTGACTAATGACCACTTCTCTAATACAAGTGATCCCACATACATTAGTGTGATCCATTTCTAGAAAGAGAGGTGATCAACAAAGTGGTCAATAAATGTTATACAAATAGTATTATTGAAATAAAATTAGTATAGGTATAAGAGTTCAATAATCCCTTATGATTTAGAAAAAATCCATATAAAAAGAGATTTTCTATTTAAACTCCACACTTCTCTTAGTTCACCCAATCTTTTAATTTAAAATTTCACAATTTCTAAGAAAACCCCACTATCTTCCCAAACTACCATTAAATACACCCCAACTGGAAAAAAATAAAAAAAATAAAAGAAATAAAAGAGATTTTCTATTTAAACCCCACAATTTTCTTTGTTCCCAGTAAAAAAAAACACAGACAAATGGAACCCCAAACTCAAAATTTAATACTTTCTAGAGAAAGAGAACAACTTTACCTTTCTCCAAGAACTTGTAAACAGGAAGTTGGAAGGAGGTTGTGGTTGGGGAAGGTAGGGGATAATAAAGTGGAGGTGGAAAAAAGGAATGAAATTTGAAGAATATATGTGGCTGTGTCTTTACCTATCGAAATCTATATGCGATAAGGCAAGGCTTTGACTGGTTTTCTTCCTGTGAAACAAATTACGAACAACTTAATGATTTAAGTATTGGGGTGAACAAAAAGAAGTACCGGGTTTAAATAGAAAATCTCTATAAAAATAACATTACAAAATAAGAAAAGTCAACTACTAATTGCGTGTTACCTAAATTAGCGCAAGAAAAAAAAAAGAATAAAAAAAAAAAGGAAAGCCTTTTTTATTTTTATTTTTATTTTGGACGAAAAAAGGAAAGCCTTTATTCTCATTCAATTTACAGAATTGAGATATTGTGGGTCCACACTTGCACTGGATCTGGCCCCATGTACGAGAGTGATCGTTTCGTTCCGTACTAAGTAAGCTGCACCGTCGCACACAGGATCAATAAAAAAAACAAAAGGTGGGTCCGCACTTACACTCTGGCCCCATGAACGAGAGTGATAGTTTCTTTCCGTACTAAGTAAGCTGCACCGTCGCACACAGGATCAATAAATAAAAAAAAGGTGGGTCCGCACTTACACTCTGGCCCCATGTACGAGAGTGATAGTTTCTTTCCGTACTAAGTAAGCTGCACCGTCGCACACAGGATCAATAGAAAAACACGTGAAGGCAGAGCAGAAAGAGAAAGAAGCTAAGGCGAGAGGCGAGAGGCGAGAGGCGAAGGCAAGGCAGCTCTCTCTCCCATTTCATTCATCTTGATTGCTCGGGAACTGGGATTAGAGCTCTCTGTTGCTCTGAAATCCACACCCTTCATCTCCACCATGATTTCCACCGGCAAGATCAAGTCCGTCGATTTCTACAGGTCAGATCTCTCGCATTTCCTTTACTTCCCTTCACTGTGCATTAGCTCTGTTGTGTGTGTAAATCTGAATCTGATCATGGAAAGCTCAAGTTCATTGTGTGATTGCGTTGGTGCATTTGGGTTATGAATTATGATGGGTTAGAGAATGAATGGCTTAGATGCACGAATGGAATTGAAGTAATTGTTGGGTTATAATCAGAATTGATGATTAATGTAATAATCGTGTAGAAAAGTTTGAAAAGATTGATGCTTTTGAGTAGTTTGGTGGCATAGAATAACTTTTGGTTGATAATCTTGATTGGCTGATGTAGGAACGAGTAAGTTGTGTTAGTTTTAGGTTGTTTTTGGAAGAATTTGTAGTGTTTGATTGCTAGGATGAACATTGGAAAGGGATGCAAAACTGGTGAGGAATATAATTGCCAATTACATTTTCTGGAATGGGCATTGATATGGAATTCCTATTTTATTTTGCTTTTTTTTATTTTGTTGGTTTGTTTTATTTATTTATGGGTTGGTCAACTAAACAATGAATTAACCACTCCATAGATTTGCCCATGCCATTTCAAAGTTCATTTCAACAACACTACCTAAGAGTAAGGAAGCATTACCAGATTATTTGGAGGTGCTTAGTTGAAGCATTCACACTAGAAGATTGATTGGTTTTAGCTTCTGGTTGTGTCTCTTTATTATTTTCTTCTTATTGTTTTGGGGAGAAAAGTCAGAGAAACAGGATGCAAAAGCAGGCAGAAATCCCAGGGAAAAGAAAATAAATAAAGATACAAAACAAGTATCGGCAAGCGAATCCACTTTCAGAGTCATAGTGCATTGAAATAAAAACTTCAAATTACATGGGCTTAGAATTGTATATATTTTCTTAATGCATTAAAGAAACTAATTTTACATACATAAAGTTTATAGGTAATACAGATGGAGATCGCTTTGCATCTCTTCTCAAAAGTTTCTTGTGAATAGCAGGAGAAAGAAAAATAGACCTGTGGGGAAATTTAGTGTGCAATATTTTACTTATGGTGGTTGTTCTGATACTTATATATATGTATATATTAATTTATGCTACAAATGTTTTCCTATGTCCAGGAAAATTCCAAGAGATTTGACTGAAGCATCATTATCGGGTGCAGGATTATCTATAATAGCAGCTCTTGCCATGATGTTTTTATTTGGAATGGTAATGCAGCTCCTATATCTTTAGTTGGTTACTTATTCAAAGTATTAAACTTTGACTGTTTAGAGAATGAGTGATGATCCTTTTTCTCAATTAATGCTTGTTTTGGTCCTGTATGGATGTGTAACCTTTTTTTATTTCTAAATTTTCTTTGGAATTTCCATTAGTTTTCTTTCTTCTCTATAATTTTTTTCATTAAGATATTCTTGTGGTTAATGTACCTCATCATGTCTATATTTACCATCATCTTTTTGTTTTTCGTTTTTCCTTTTTCAGTAATCTGTTTTGGCACTTTATTACTAAATTTAGTAATAGTGACATTTCTTTACATCTGATGGTACTTACGATGATCATTTTGCAGGAACTGAATAGTTATTTAGCCTTCAGCACCTCTACATCTGTTATTGTTGACAAGAGTTCTGATGGGGACTTCTTACGTATTGGATTTAATATAAGGTAAAGTTTCATAGCTTGGATTGATGTTTTTCAATGTTTATGAAGTTATTGAGTCATGTTTAGGCTTACTATGTTCGTATATGGAGTCGACACTATCTTCAGGCAGCAGTGGTACACAATCAGATCCTATATATGACACATATGGTCAGAACTTTTGAATGCTAGTTTGACGTGATACTGCCGAACCACATGTGATGAATACTTAGTAGTATTATATATTAAGACTGGCATCAATATCATGGTTGAGAGTTGTAGGACTTATCAAGCGTGGACAAAGTGATGCCTGAGTTCCATGTGCATGCTTTACTTAGGTTCAAATGATTCCTAGGTGCATTACTTGGGAATTTGTAGGCAATGCTTTACTCGGCTGAAAGGAGCCAATTAGATTGTCGAAGCATTAGGTTATCAGGGTACCCCCTCTGTTACTCAGGGAAACTCTTAGTCTTTCACTTTTGAAGTATCAACTAATATAAACTCCCTTCCCACCCCCTCCCTCTCCCTCTCCCTCTCCCTCTTGCCTCTCTCTCTCTCTCTCTCTCTCTCTCTCTCTCTCTCTCATATTTTCTTATTTTTTATTTATTTTAAAAAACTAACTTTATCTCAATTTTCATGTAGTTTTCCTGCACTCTCATGTGAATTTGCATCCGTTGACGTGAGTGATGTGTTGGGAACAGTAAGTTTCTCTCTCATTTTGTTTTGTCTATATTATCTATTCTGTTGTTGATTTTTGCTCCCTACTGTTAAAGATCCTTTGTTAGTCATTTTTTATATTCTTGATGTGGCACCCATCTGGCCTGAATTTGTGCCCTCTTATTTTCAGAACAGATTGAATATAACGAAAACAATTCGCAAGTTCTCTATAGGTCCAGATTTAAAACCCACCGGCTCTGAGTTCCACTCAGGACCCGCTTTACATGACATTAAGCATGGGGATGGTGATGAATATGCTGGTGATGGCTCTGTTTCACTAACCGCTCGAACTTTTGAAAAGTTTACTCACCAGTAAGTAGGCCAACTTTTAATTCCATACCTTTCATATTTAAAGCCACTGATGTGGGTGACTTCTGACTTTATGTTGCAAAATAATACCATTCCTGATTTTGCATTAAACAATTCTATTGCAGGCATCCAATTTTGGTTGTTAATTTTTATGCTCCTTGGTGCTACTGGAGCAATCGCCTGGTAAATTAATTAGCTTCACAAATTGCTCAAATTTCTTTGATGAAATTAGCTATGTTAATTAATCATTTTATACAATCTTGTTATATACTTGCGTATGTATATTTTATGGTTATGGCATGATGGCACAGAATTTAGAATCTCATCTTGTAGCCAGAAATCAAAGGTTAGGATGGGAAAACTTATTATGTCGCAGTTTTCATTCTGAGGATTTCTTCAACTTATTTAAATCTTTTAAGTTTTTCCACAAAAGAAAAAAACAGATAAAATCTTAAAGGTTGTAATATGTGTACTGTTTCGTCTGACTTATTACATACATTGTCTTGAATCTTGGAAACTTGTTTTGCCCCCATTTATACCTTTGATCATGTGTGTACTCGTGCGCATATGAGAAGCCACAAGATCCTTGAGTTGGTTCATGGTGCCCTTTCTTCATTTTCAATGGAAATGTCGAACGATACTTGTGCGCATTAAAAGTTTGGTTGATTGAATTGAACTATTTAGTCAAAATCATCCAAAAGCTGTATCTTCTTGCTGTGTTTGTTTCTTTTTCTTGTATTATGTTCCTGCTTCATTTTCTCTCTTCTTTTTTTTCTTTTTCAGAAACCTTCATGGGAGAAGGCCGCCAAAATAATAAGAGAAAGGTGCTTCATTCTGAAAGTTATACTGTTTTCTTCCAGATTTTATGATTTTTCAAGTGGTACTGTAATATTTTTTATTTTGCCACACAATGTCCAGAATTTGAAGTCCACAACTCCTCTCTCTCTCTCTCTCCCCTCTCTTTTGCCTCCATGTTTAACAGATATGATCCAGAAATAGATGGGCGTATTCTTTTGGCGAAAGTAGATTGTACTGAAGAAGGTGACTTGTGTAAGAGGTATATTTTAGATTGGTTATTCCTACTTTCTACTTGATTTTCTAATTTCTATGGATTTGCAATAGATTTTATATTGTACACCGCAAACATATGCACTTTCAGTTCTTATTAGTTGTATAAAGAAAATCTCAAAGTTTAATTAATATTTCTTGTTCTCCTCAATGAAACAAAGGATTTATAAATTGCGATATTTAATAACACTTACAGTGGAGAATAAAACTGAAAGACAACTCCAAGGAATACTAATTAGCGCAGGAACTTATTGCATTGCAATAATAATTTTGTAAATATCAGATTTTATTTACCATTAATAAAATTTTAAAACAGTAAGTTTAACTTGAAATGATCAGGGGGGTTTTTATCTGGCTTGAAAGGGCGGTCCAAACTCAACATGAAAGAGAAACCTACTTACCTTTGAAGAAGGTTTTGCAAAAAGTACTCTAAGCTGCCTTGCCTTAACTGGGGTGGTTTTCAAATAACAGCACTAGGGCATAGTCTTCTGAAATGCCAATTGGAGCTTTAGATTTTATCTTGAGTTTAGCGTTCTCATCAATAAGCTTCATGCTTACACATGAGTATGTTTTGACTCTCTTTCTGCTTGAACAGAGAACTGTTAACCTCAGGGTGGGAACATGGATGTGCTCATGTTTTAGTCTGTCTCTGTCCTATTTATTTTCCCATGCTAATTTTGTATGATTGCTACAGTTAAGCCATCAGTCATAGCATCCTGGAATTGAACCACCATTTGAACTTTTTTCATATTCAAATAGTCATTGCCTTACGTTACCCCAAATACAACATTATTGTACTCTTCTTTACTTACCTCTCAAGTTTGCTTAATGTACCACTGGCTTCCTATTTTTTATATTATTAACTTTGTTTCCCCTATAACGATCAGGAATCACATTCAAGGATATCCATCAATTCGTATCTTTCGTAAAGGAAGTGATGTGAGGTAAATACTACAAAATTTTGCCGACTTTTAGATTATTTTGAACTGATGTCTATTCATTTATTTATATTCAAGTTGTCATTTATTTCCTCCTTCTGTTCTTGGAGTTTTAGTTATTCTAGGCTGCATTTAATTATTTAAAACTTTTTTCCTTTGGATCTTCATATAACTTGTATGTGCATTTATTAAACATCACCCGAGTTTTGGAATCTTTCTATGTGCTCTTAGGTTTCATTTCAATATACGGATTTAAATGCGAGTTTGGAATTTAACTTTTGACTTAAATTGTTTGTGTCAAATCAAACGTCAAAAGAATGGAAAATGTAGAGTTTTGATATATGGAAATTAAAATTATGTTTTTAAGTGAATTAGTGAGTTAACTCGCAATAACATTTTCTTGATTATTTGAAATCCACGTTATCGTAAATAGTGAATTACATGTATAATGTAAATCCAAATCCTTAATTTCCAAGTCATCTATGTAAATGCAACCTTAGAGCCAATAAGGTCTTATCAAGACATTTCTGATGCCTTGGTTGTGATGTGAAGCTATGTGCATAGTTTGCTCATTCCATGAGCTTTATAAGATGATAGCAGTATATAAAGGTCAATTCTCTCTCTCTGTGTCTATTTCTCTCTCCCTCACTCCTTCGCTCCCTCCGCCCCCTCCCCTGTTTCAGTTTCCTTTTTATTTTATTTTTTCCTTGTATGTTAGGTTTCATTTCAATATACGGATTTAAATGCGAGTTTGGAATTTAACTTTTGACTTAAATTGTTTGTGTCAAATCAAATGTCAAAAGAATGGAAAATGTAGAGTTTTGATATATGGAAATTAAAATTATGTTTTTAAGCGAATTAGTGAGTTAACTCGCAATAACATTTTCTTGATTATTTGAAATCCACGTTATCGTAAATAGTGAATTACATGTATAATGTAAATCCAAATCCTTAATTTCCAAGTCATCTATGTAAATGCAACCTTAGAGCCAATAAGGTCTTATCAAGACATTTCTGATGCCTTGGTTGTGATGTGAAGCTATGTGCATAGTTTGCTCATTCCATGAGCTTTATAAGATGATAGCAGTATATAAAGGTCAATTCTCTCTCTCTGTGTCTATTTCTCTCTCCCTCACTCCTTCGCTCCCTCCGCCCCCTCCCCTGTTTCAGTTTCCTTTTTATTTTATTTTTTCCTTGTATATAGACCCTGAGTAATTTGTTTGATACCTTTGTTTCTCAAATTCAGATGTCAAAATTTTTGCCCCCACGACCATGCCTGTCTTGTTCATATGACTATACCTTTGTTAATCTGGAATTCTGTCACAGGGATGACCATGGACACCATGATCATGAATCTTATTATGGAGATCGAGATACAGATAGTCTGGTTAAGGTACAAGCATTCATAAGTTTCAATTAGCCTTACAGTTTCCTCTGTTTAACTTTGACTTTGAACTTATTAATACTTGTTGATGGAATTTTTGTTCAATACCCCAATTGAGATTGCAAACCCATCTGATATGAAGTTCTCATCCTTGCAGACAATGGAGACTTTGGTGGCACCTATCCCTGTTGAGGCTCAAAAACTTGCTTTGGAGGGTAAATCTGACAATGGGACTGACAATGCAAAAAGACCAGCACCACTGACAGGAGGGTGTAGAATTGAAGGCTATGTGCGTGTGAAGAAGGTGATCTTCCATTGATTGAAATTAATAGAAGCATTGGGCATGTTAGCACGTATGAAATTTGTTATTCCCACAGAACTCCTTGATCTCTTTCTCTGCTCCCAAACCATCTCACATGCTTGGAAATGCGATGAAAAAGGAGAAATGAAAGGGTAGTTTCAACTACTCTTATCCTTCTTTCTTTTTCCAAAGCATGCCTTGAGGCGCTTCACAAGCGTAGAATTGGTATGAATAAAGAGAAAAATGCGAAGGGGGGCAGTTGTTGTGACTGCACAAATTTTGGTTACCAGAGCGGTGCACATATGAGTTGCCCTACTTGAGAGCCACATGTGCAG
The DNA here is from genome assembly GCF_002207925.1 of Prunus avium. Next base: position 129,604 of record NW_018921429.1, read on the forward strand.
TCATGACAGCCACAGCTGGCCTTGGGTTCTTCATGAATAAAATTTAGCCGTGTTAGGAACTAAGCTACAGTTGTTTAGTTGGTACCCTTATGAGTCCTACCAAAAGAGAGAGAAAAAAAGGTCCTTAAGCAAGTTCTTGTACTTGATGGTTAACATGAATAAACAAAAGAGAGAATATGGTACCAGTAAAATGCATTATGTCATTATCACAATTCTCCTGTCAATTGAGCCAACAATGAAACTCTTAGCTACTATCATTCAGTAGGAATTTAGGTATGATTTGTCCTCTACTGTGCAGGTTCCAGGAAACCTTGTCATTTCTGCTCATTCAGGAGCCCATTCCTTCGATGCTTCTCAAATGAACATGTCACACGTCATATCACATTTTTCATTCGGTAGGATGATTACTCCTAAGGTGATGAGTGATGTCAAGCGATTGGTACCTTATCTTGGTGGAAGCCATGACAGGTTGAATGGTCGGTCTTTCATAAATCATCGTGATCTAGGTGCTAATGTTACAGTAAGTTTGTCACTCTACACATCTTGGCATTGTGTTTGCTTCTCTATTGTTCTGTGTTTGTCCATCAGCATCTCAATGTTTAAGTGAAATCAGCAACATATAGCTGCATGTCCATGATTTTTAGGTGTATGGATATTGGTGCATTGAGATGGGTGGCACACACAATATATTATGTTTCATTCTAGAATTTCTCTGTGGTTCAAATACTTTTTGAACGGTCCATGCATCTGTCCCTGCTCTTTTGAGCTTTTAAATGTGTTTACTCTTTCTGAGTGATCCTATTTTATAATGTTGGCTTATAAATTCACCAATAACATTTAAAACTGTCCATTTTATTGTATTGATATTCTACCTCCCTAGAGATGCTTTACAGCCAACAAACATTTCCTTCTGGATGGAGTTGGAATACTAAAATAATTTTGATTGTTTTTTATGGTAATTTTCTTTGAGTACTAAAAGAGTGTTGTTTCCTCTTCTTTTATGGTAAGTTTCTTTCAACTTTATTGATTATTGCATCTGCTCACAATATTCCTGGAACCCCTGTTTATTGACTTCCAAGTTACAGCTGAATAGATCATTAATGACGTTTATTTGGCTTGTGAAGAATTGCTAATGTTTACACTCTTCTTAAGTATATTTCTGGTAATTGCATTTGCAGATAGAGCATTACCTTCAAATAGTTAAAAGCGAAGTTATAACAGGAAGAAATCATAAATTAATTGAGGAATATGAGTACACAGCCCACAGTAGCTTGGTGCAAAGTCTTCAAGTACCGGTTGCAAAATTCCATTTCGAGCTCTCTCCCATGCAGGTTTAATAACAAACAGTTTAGTATTTGTGTACTAGTTTTACTCTCTTTGCTTCTCATCTCTTTTTCTTTGTGTGTCTTCTATACCCAGGTGTTAATAACAGAAAATCGGAAATCCTTCTCACATTTTATCACGAACATGTGCGCTATAATTGGAGGTGTTTTCACGGTTAGTATCTTCTATCTTTGGTTCTTTACTTCTCTCCAGATTGCGTACTAATTTATTTTGGCCTTTGGGTTCCAGGTAGCAGGAATAGTGGATTCAATTCTGCACAACACTATTAGAATGATGAGAAAGGTTGAACTAGGCAAAAATTTTTGATGGATAGGTGAAATTTCGTTAGTGTACAATGAATTGTTTATTTGCAACACCTAATTTAGTGAGGATTGTTTTGTTAACGATGACATATTCCTTTTAGAACAAAAGTAGAAAAATGCAATGAGAAGTGCCACATTTTCCAGTTAGAGTTGCCAATACAAAAACTAGTTTTATGAAGATTTTATGCTTCATAACTTATGCATTATACATTTGGCTTCTACTTTATTTTTTATTTTTAGAAAGAATTAGACGAAAAATGTGACCATTTGTGAGATGTTCTGGGTTTTCAAACAGTTTTTTTCTGTTTGGTTGATGATAAGATCTTCACTTAATTTTTCCTAAATTCCCAAAGAAGGTAGGGATAAATATTAGGGGTGTTAAAATCCAATCCAATCCAATCCAATTGATTGGTTTTTGATGACCTTGACGAATTGGATTGAATCAACAATTTCTTCTACGCTTAATTTTGTGGAAATGAATGATTTTTTTTTTCTTCATTAAAAAATCAATTATCCATCCTATCCAATTCTAACTTCAGATTGGGTACCGTGTTGCTTCCTCGATTGTGAGCCTGCTTAATTTATAAACATAACTAAAATTTGCAGATGCATCTGCTTCCAAAACTAAATGAAAGATGGAAACAGAAACATATAAATATTGAATACACTGACAGTATGAAAAACAATTTATTTCTTTGTGTAATTACATTATTGGCCCTTATGGTGGAGTCTCACAAGCACACTAATGAGTATTATTTACTCCCTCCTTATTTTCCAGTTGCAACAAACGAATATCAAACACCAGTCCAAAGATATATACTGAGCTTAAAGAAAATAAAAACAATAAATCAGAAAAGAATAAAAAAAAAAAGAGGAAGGAAACTCGCAAAGGAGAAACGAACTTTATACTCAAACAATCCAATATCCAGTTAGAGTAGTAAAAGTGATGAGGATGCAGCAAAAGCTCCAATGGACCCCAACAAACTCATGAAAACTGGAGAAGCCCCGCTGGGAGGTGGAGGAGGGCTTTCGGGAGCTAGAGTAGGGTTCTCGACCACCCCTGTATCTGGTGAAGGTGGAGACGCTTCACCGGCAGGAGCTGGAGATGGGGTTATATCAGTTGAGTTTGAAGGCGAAGGGGCAGTTGCATTTCTATTTCTATCTGCCAACACAATCACTACCACCTTCTCATTTTTGAGACAGTTGTCTTTGTTGCCACTGATGAAATAAAATGGCCCAGATTGGTCGAACGTGATGGCAGTGTGGCCATCAGTATATTTCGCAGTAGGGGCATCGGTGTTGCAATTTGTATAGTCGTCCTGGTTTACTCTAAGCACTGAGTCTTGGCCAGGAGAGTAGTTGAAAACTGCAGTTGAAGTAGTTTCAAGTAAATCAGTTAGGTTTTTTTCTTGGTTTACAAGGAAAACTAAAAGGGAAGAGGGGGAGTCGAGGTTTGGCCTTCGATGAGGGATAAATGCTCACTACCACTGGGGCTATAAGCCCCCATGCTTTGGCAAGTATCTTAAAATGATCTCTTACTAGATATTTAACATGGTTGACAGACTGACATGATTTCATCGAATTAATCAGGCTGCTTAGCAATATGATATACTAAACTGTCAAACAAGATGAAAATTACTCTTAATTACACTAATTATAATTTATATATTTGGTCATGTTATCGTAACAGTGGTGTTATATATGTACACTAAAATAATGAATTTCAAGTTCTAAATAATGCATGTAAACAAAAGAGAGAATATGGTACCAGTAAAATGCATTATGTCATTATCACAATTCTCCTGTCAATTGAGCCAACAATGAAACTCTTAGCTACTATCATTCAGTAGGAATTTAGGTATGATTTGTCCTCTACTGTGCAGGTTCCAGGAAACCTTGTCATTTCCGCTCATTCAGGAGCCCATTCCTTCGATGCTTCTCAAATGAACATGTCACACGTCATATCACATTTTTCATTCGGTAGGATGATTACTCCTAAGGTGATGAGTGATGTCAAGCGATTGGTACCTTATCTTGGTGGAAGCCATGACAGGTTGAATGGTCGGTCTTTCATAAATCATCGTGATCTAGGTGCTAATGTTACAGTAAGTTTGTCACTCTACACATCTTGGCATTGTGTTTGCTTCTCTATTGTTCTGTGTTTGTCCATCAGCATCTCAATGTTTAAGTGAAATCAGCAACATATAGCTGCATGTCCATGATTTTTAGGTGTATGGATATTGGTACATTGATATGGGTGACACACACAATATATTATGTTTCATTCTAGAATTTCTCTGTGGTTCAAATACTTTTTGAACGGTCCATGCATCTGTCCCTGCTCTTTTGAGCTTTTAAATGTGTTTACTCTTTCTGAGTGATCCTATTTTATAATGTTGGCTTATAAATTCACCAATAACATTTAAAACTGTCCATTTTATTGTATTGATATTCTACCTCCCTAGAGATGCTTTACAGCCAACAAACATTTCCTTCTGGATGGAGTTGGAATACTAAAATAATTTTGATTGTTTTTTATGGTAATTTTCTTTGAGTACTAAAAGAGTGTTGTTTCCTCTTCTTTTATGGTAAGTTTCTTTCAACTTTATTGATTATTGCATCTGCTCACAATATTCCTGGAACCCCTGTTTATTGACTTCCAAGTTACAGCTGAATAGATCATTAATGACGTTTATTTGGCTTGTGAAGAATTGCTAATGTTTACACTCTTCTTAAGTATATTTCTGGTAATTGCATTTGCAGATAGAGCATTACCTTCAAATAGTTAAAAGCGAAGTTATAACAGGAAGAAATCATAAATTAATTGAGGAATATGAGTACACAGCCCACAGTAGCTTGGTGCAAAGTCTTCAAGTACCGGTTGCAAAATTCCATTTCGAGCTCTCTCCCATGCAGGTTTAATAACAAACAGTTTAGTATTTGTGTACTAGTTTTACTCTCTTTGCTTCTCATCTCTTTTTCTTTGTCTGTCTTCTATACCCAGGTGTTAATAACAGAAAATCGGAAATCCTTCTCACATTTTATCACGAACGTGTGCGCTATAATTGGAGGTGTTTTCACGGTTAGTATCTTCTATCTTTGGTTCTTTACTTCTCTCCAGATTGCGTACTAATTTATTTTGGCCTTTGGGTTCCAGGTAGCAGGAATAGTGGATTCAATTCTGCACAACACTATTAGAATGATGAGAAAGGTTGAACTAGGCAAAAATTTTTGATGGATAGGTGAAATTTCGTTAGTGTACAATGAATTGTTTATTTGCAACACCTAATTTAGTGAGGATTGTTTTGTTAACGATGACATATTCCTTTTAGAACAAAAGTAGAAAAATGCAATGAGAAGTGCCACATTTTCCAGTTAGAGTTGCCAATACAAAAACTAGTTTTATGAAGATTTTATGCTTCATAACTTATGCATTATACATTTGGCTTCTACTTTATTTTTTATTTTTAGAAAGAATTAGACGAAAAATGTGGCCATTTGTGAGATGTTCTGGGTTTTCAAACAGTTTTTTTCTGTTTGGTTGATGATAAGATCTTCACTTAATTTTTCCTAAATTCCCAAAGAAGGTAGGGATAAATATTAGGGGTGTTAAAATCCAATCCAATCCAATCCAATTGATTGGTTTTTGATGACCTTGACGAATTGGATTGAATCAACAATTTCTTCTACGCTTAATTTTGTGGAAATGAATGATTTTTTTTTTCTTCATTAAAAAATC
>NW_018921429.1:145089-155247 GCF_002207925.1 Prunus avium
AAAAAAAAAAGAGAGGCAGAGCATTGTTTGTATTTTTTGCTGTGGGGGATTGGTTTTGAGCTTCTTGTATCTGGAGCTAGCTTGTTCAGAAGGCCAGCCGCCTCATCTGGGTCCCTTTAGAATCTTGCTCTGAAGAGCCTGAGGAAGTTTATATTTTTTGGGTTTTGGTTGATCTTTTGAAAGGGGTTCCGGCTCTGAGTGCTGGGTTGAAGGCCTTTTTATTGGTTTTGGAAAGGAAGGAAAAGATTGTGTTTTCGGTTACATTTTCCTTCTGTCTCTTTGTTTTGTGAAAGTGTTTTTGGTGCATTGGAATGTGGAGGGACGCTGGAACTCCTGCTGATTCGTTCTATGAAATCCGTCCTGAGTGTACTGATGTACCCAAAACCCGCTTCAAAATCAAGGTTCTTTTTTTAATTTTTTAATTTTTTTTTTCTGTACTCTTTTGTATTGCTGGAATTCATATAAAGGTTGATTCTTTAGATACCCATTATCTTAATTTGGATCTGTCACCCATTCGAAAACCAAGATATTGCCTAATGCATCAGATTTGATAATGGGTGTTGCGAGATTTTAGTTAAGAGCACGACTTGGTGTTAATATGGATCACAAAGTGATGTGCAGTGGGAAAATTCTATAGAAACTAGTTTGTGCAATTCTTTTGTTTGTAAGTATTCTCAGGTTTGGACATTTTATCTCTTTCTCCTTTCCCATATATCATGGTACGTTGGTAAGGCCAACTTTGCTAACTTGATCACCAAAGTACCACGAATTGGAACACTTGACCCGGATCATGATTCCCAGAGGTTAGGGGAATCTGTTAACCCCAATAGGAAGATTATTTGCTTGTTTTAACGCTTGTAAACAACAAGAAGCTTTTGAATACAGTTTAATAGTTTAAACATGCAGAGTATATCAACATGGGTATTTCTATACATACTTATTGACCCAAAAAAAAAAAGGGTGACATTCTAATAGTTTAAAGATGCATTATGTATGCTATGAAGGGAAATGTCTGCAATTTTCCCATTACTCCATAAGGTATTCATTTTCTCAATGCCATGATGTGTTTCCCCCAATTTCAACGCCTTGTTTTTATTTGCCTATGCAGGCAGGCAAAACTTTAAGTGTAAGGAAATGGCAGGCTGCATTTTCTCCAGAAGGGTATCTGGATTTAGGCAAAACTTTAAGTCGAATCTATCGTGGGGTGAGTGAATCTTTATGATTCCATGATTGCAACTTAATATGCTTAGATCTGTTCAGTATATTGGCACAATTCAGTTTTGCATTTTTGTGTAGCTATTGATAAGCTAGTTTAATCAGATATTATAAGGTCTTGAGAATTCTGATCAATACTTGCCCATACAAGTTTGGTATGTATTATGTACACTGATTAAGAGCTGAACTCACTTTTTTCTTTTTTCTTTTTTTGTATGGTAAAGAAACGAAAGCCTACTATTGCTCCTACTGGCACGTTTAACCCGTAGCCTGTGTATATGATTGGGGATATGTAGAAACCAGGCTAAATTATTTCATTAGCCATTACTGTTGTAAAACCTTTTTATTGGTTTTGGAAAGGAAGGAAAAGATTGTGTTTTCGGTTACATTTTCCTTCTGTCTCTTTGTTTTGTGAAAGTGTTTTTGGTGCATTGGAATGTGGAGGGACGCTGGAACTCCTGCTGATTCGTTCTATGAAATCCGTCCTGAGTGTACTGATGTACCCAAAACCCGCTTCAAAATCAAGGTTCTTTTTTTAATTTTTTAATTTTTTTTTTCTGTACTCTTTTGTATTGCTGGAATTCATATAAAGGTTGATTCTTTAGATACCCATTATCTTAATTTGGATCTGTCACCCATTCGAAAACCAAGATATTGCCTAATGCATCAGATTTGATAATGGGTGTTGCGAGATTTTAGTTAAGAGCACGACTTGGTGTTAATATGGATCACAAAGTGATGTGCAGTGGGAAAATTCTATAGAAACTAGTTTGTGCAATTCTTTTGTTTGTAAGTATTCTCAGGTTTGGACATTTTATCTCTTTCTCCTTTCCCATATATCATGGTACGTTGGTAAGGCCAACTTTGCTAACTGGATCACCAAAGTACCACGAATTGGAACACTTGACCCGGATCATGATTCTCAGAGGTTAGGGGAATCTGTTAACCCCAATAGGAAGATTATTTGCTTGTTTTAACGCTTGTAAACAACAAGAAGCTTTTGAATACAGTTTAATAGTTTAAACATGCAGAGTATATCAACATGGGTATTTCTATACATACTTATTGACCCAAAAAAAAAAAGGGTGACATTCTAATAGTTTAAAGATGCATTATGTATGCTATGAAGGGAAATGTCTGCAATTTTCCCATTACTCCATAAGGTATTCATTTTCTCAATGCCATGATGTGTTTCCTCCAATTTCAACTCCTTGTTTTTATTTGCCTATGCAGGCAGGCAAAACTTTAAGTGTAAGGAAATGGCAGGCTGCATTTTCTCCAGAAGGGTATCTGGATTTAGGCAAAACTTTAAGTCGAATCTATCGTGGGGTGAGTGAATCTTTATGATTCCATGATTGCAACTTAATATGCTTAGATCTGTTCAGTATATTGGCACAATTCAGTTTTGCATTTTTGTGTAGCTATTGATAAGCTAGTTTAATCAGATATTATAAGGTCTTGAGAATTCTGATCAATACTTGCCCATACAAGTTTGGTATGTATTATGTACACTGATTAAGAGCTGAACTCACTTTTTTCTTTTTTCTTTTTTTGTATGGTAAAGAAACGAAAGCCTACTATTGCTCCTACTGGCACGTTTAACCCGTAGCCTGTGTATATGATTGGGGATATGTAGAAACCAGGCTAAATTATTTCATTAGCCATTACTGTTGTAAAAAGTCAGATTAAATATTGCTTAATTTTCTTTCAAACATTTGTGCACGTAATAACTAGATGCTTCCTTTCTGACTTATCTTCTTAAGTCTGGCAGTTGTTTTCTTTTTATTTGAAATAATTTTCTTCATGAATATAACAATTTAATCATTTGCTTAATGCCTTAATGTATTAATTTTGCCAATCAGGGGATCCATCCATTAATTAGAGGAGAAGTTTGGGAATTTCTACTTGGTTGTTTTGATCCTAAGAGCACATTTGATGAAAGAGAGCAGATGCGGCAACGTCGAAGGTATTTCTTGTTTCCTGCCTTACTTGGGCTACTGGAAATTTATATATTTATTTACCTTCTTTTAGTCTAATAAAGTTTCCTAGTAGGATGCACACTTGTAATTATAAGATGATCTTTTGGGAAATGAATGATCAATGTCATGAGTTGAGCTTTAAGGCTATGATACTGAAGTGAATAAAATTAGCTGACAACAAAACAATATAATGTGGGAACATGCTAGCAAAAGACTTAATGCTTTCCTCTTCATAAGATAGGGATCGACATCCTTATTTTGTGTGGGATGTGTATATTCCAAATCTGCAGGATATATATATAATTTCCTACATCTTATGCTTCACCTGTCCCATTATTGTGTAATGATTGCTTAAGCATCATGCTTTTCCCTTTTCAGAGTGGAATATGCTAGGTGGAAGGAAGATTGCCGTCAAATGTTTCCTGTTGTTGGAAGTGGTAGGTTTATCACTGCCCCTGTAATCAGTGAAGACGGTCAGCCCATTCAGGATCCCTTAGTGCTTTCACAAATGAATCCAGACAAGGGAGCTGATGGTAACCGTGCTAATGGTATAGAACCGGTGACGGACAAGAAAGTAATCCAGTGGATGCTTACTCTACATCAAATAGGTTTGTGATAAATTCATATGAATTTTTAAGGAATTTTTTTTTTATAAACAAATTTCAGTTCCACAACTCAGGCTTTTCTTTTTGGTTGATTCTCTGTTTTCACCATGTCTTCTTTTACTTTGATTTAATTAGTCTGTCAAGTACTTATGACACTATTACAACTCTTTGCCTTTTCTACATGCGACAAGTACTGAACATGATTTATTGTATTTTTTTCTTCAAATTTTATTTGGTGATTTGGCGAATAACTTTTCTGTTTGAATCTTTTTATGTGCCAGGTCTTGATGTGGTTCGCACTGACAGGACACTGGTGTTTTATGAGAAGCAAGAACACTTATCAAAACTTTGGGATATTCTAGCTGTTTATGCCTGGATAGATACAGATGTGGGCTATTGTCAAGGTGGGTAACATATTGCATGATCATTTTCCAACTGAAGCTTTCATTATAACGATACAAGGAAGAAAAAAAAAGTGAATAATGTTGGTTACAGTAATTTTTGGTATGCCTCCCTACAATTTGAGAGGTGACACAACAATTTTATATTGATTTTGCAACAAAATGCTGGTTCTAATCTCTGAAATTTATGGCCATGGTGAGCAGGAATGAGTGATCTTTGCTCCCCCATGATTATCCTTCTTGAAGATGAAGCAGATGCATTTTGGTGCTTTGAACGCTTGATGCGCAGACTGGTAAAATTATGAACTAAATCTTCAACTTCCTATATTTTTTCTGGTGTTGCATGAAATCAGTGCCATAGCATCCAGTGATTATTTAACATGCTTTCAGTCAATTCTAACATATGGCCTGCTCTTTACTCAGTAAGGTGTTTGTGTGTACACTCACTTTATCTTTTCTTGCTCCTACCGTGTCTGTCTAAACAGTAGGAGATATTTTTCAATTCATACATTAATGAGATTCTTGAGAATTTTTAGTTGATATACTGCTGTCCTTTAAAAAGTAGCTGCAAGATTTTCTTTTCCTTTGAAGTTACATGTTGTTTCTTTAAAGCTACCAAATTATTTGTGATGGTTTTGATTTTTCATTTGGATTCTAGTTTCTTATATCTTGTTTTCTTATTTGAAATTTAAAGCGAGGAAATTTCAGATGTACCGATAGTTCTGTTGGGGTGGAGGCACAACTAAATAATCTAGCTTCAATTACTCAAGTCATTGATCCAAAACTTCATCAGCACTTAGGTATTGACTTACAATTGTATTTTTGTGTTTGCTTGCTCGTGAGTTGGAGAGCTGATTTGGCTTGCGTGTGTCATATCTCTCTTGTACATCCCTCAATGTAATGCTAAAAGATAAAAAGATAGTAACACAAAATGTTCATTTTGGAGTGCAGAGACACTAGGTGGAGGCGACTATTTATTTGCTTTCCGGATGCTTATGGTTTTGTTCCGTCGAGAATTCTCCTTTTGTGATTCTTTATACCTTTGGGAGGTAAGAATAAGTTTCTATTATAACTTTTTGATAATTTCTATTGTCACTTTTGGATATTTTTAGTTGCTATAACAAATTATTGTAAGTGTAAATACTTTGAGGAAATCCCTGGAAGTATTTCTGTGAAACCACATATATAACTTTCATATTTCTTTAGTACTCAAAGCTTCCTCCACAGCTGCAATTCGTTTTCAATACTTCTGCAGATCTTTTGTATTAGACCAAATCTTTTCCTGAGTAAAAGTTGAAAAATTGTACTTAATTTGACAAGTTCTTTCAGAGAATGGATTTTAGGAACTATCGCATGCATTCATATTAAAGACCAAGCCTCTATCCAAATCAAGTTTCCTTAACTCAGGATATAAGTCGTCCATGTTGGACGAGAGAGCAAAGACTTCGTATTTATGACATCATTAAAGGGGGAAAAACAAAAAGAGATCATTTTATCACACAAACATATATGTTCCTTTTTGTTTTCAGCCAAATATATCGTTTTCCTTTGGTGCATGGATGTGTGTGCATGGTATGTTTATGTTTATGATAACAATTGTGCATCTCTTTTCCTGTTTGACAGATGATGTGGGCTCTTGAATATGACCCTGACTTGTTCAGTGTGTACGAAGAGTCTGATACCGATAGTGAAAAGGCCGAAGGATCTAAGGGAAAAGCAAAGTCAATACGTCAGTGTGGGAAGTATGAGAGGGAAAATATGAAAAGTGGAGCAAACAATTCAGAAGCACCGCTCCCAATATCTGTTTTCCTAGTTGCCAGTGTCTTGAAAGATAAGAGCTCAAAGCTACTTACAGAAGCTCGGGGTCTGGATGATGTTGTTAAGGTTTGCATTATGAGTTTAATTTGCAATTCTTTTGAAGCATTCAATTTTATGCTTGCATTGAGGATGACCTTACATCAATTGAGTGGAAAACATGTTCATATGGGGACAGCCCGGTGATACTTTCACCCACTTCTCAAGGACCTTTTCTATTTTTTTTGGTGTTTCCATATGCCCCTGTAGTTTAGAAGCGTGCAATGATACACACCTGTAGTTGAAATAAGGTTGCAATTAAGCCAAAATCCTAAAAATTATAGCTTTTTGTACCTTATTTTGATCATTGTTCTTAAAAATGTCAACTGCATTGTCAAATCCCTTTTTAGAAAGGAAAAAAAAAACATGAAAAGCTATCATTTTTTAGGATTTTGGCTTGATTGCAACCTAATGTCAACTACAGGCGTATGATTAAACGTTTTAAAGGATGAAATTGGAAGCCCCAGCAAACTATAGAGACTAAAAGAGTCTTTTGGCCATTTCTAAAGCCCTAGGCTAAAAGACCAAATAATTATCTAGAGTAGGTTGGCATTGGTGAAGCATCTTTGACCCTTTTAATAAATAAATACTTCTTATCAACTTACCAGTTGGTTGTGTTGGAACTTAACTTTCTTACGAATTTAACCCGTCTGTTTACTAAGTCATCTCTCTCTCTCTCTCTCTCTCTCTCTCTCTCTCTCTCTCTCTCTCTCGACTGGAAATTTAGATGCCAAAAAAGCTTGCACTGGAGCAATGAAACTTCACAAAAAATATCTAAAAAAGGTACTGCAATTTCTTTTTTCTTTCATAGCAGTGGTGGATATAATGATGTTGCTATCAAATTGTCATGCGTGTATTTGTGCATTTGCTGTCTCTGTGCATGGGCTCACTTCAGGTATTCTTATAGTAATCACTTAAACTCATCATTCATGGATCTGTTGCTGCAGGCCAAGAAGCCATAGCATCAGTTTTGCACACGATTTTTTGGCCACCCGAGAAGTAATACGATGATGTTCCGTACATTCTTATACCTTATGTAGCAAAGAGATTATAATTCACATAATCTTGGCACAGAGTTGACAGAGCTGCACAGTTGGTCCAATCTGCAAAATATTCCCACGAGCAATTGTTGTTTTTGAAATTAGTCCCAATTATTTGTATATTGAAAGCATTCTTTATAGGTCTGTATTTTGTATAACCCTAAACGAGGCCTATATTTTGTATAATTTTACGTCGTATTTAATAATATTATGAGAGAAAATAAGTTTATGCTTGCAGTGCTCCAACCCTAATCAATCAAATTAATTTGGCCTATAGTTTTGAGCCATAAGTATAAAATCGGTTTTGCATGTATAGTCTGTTATCTGCATTTTTCTAGTTACTGCTCCAACATTTTTGGAACTTATATACTACAAACGAACATATTAGACATCCTACGAAAACACAAACATATTTGATACTTTTTCACAGAGCCTTTTTGTCATTATCCTTTAAAGAAATAATATATTTTCATAGGGTGGACGGATCGGCTTGCGTCGATGATTTTTCTGTTTGGGTGCGGGAATAGAGAGGTAAATACCTTTTCATTTTCCCTTTTTTTTTCTTCCACAAATCATGGTCGGGTTACGCTAATCATTCTAAATTAAGCGTCTTTGTACTTAATGGGGGTAATTTTCACTTTGCTAATCGAAGAGACTTATTTGATATTTTCGTACACAAACTTTGGTTTCCTTATTATTTCATATCTTTCGTCGTTTTTGCTGTCAAATGGTCTGTTAACACACGATGTAGCAATATATCGACAGCAAATTATTTAAAATAATGAAATATGTTATTGAAAATTTAAAAACAAGAAAACATGTCACTCTCTTCCCAATCCCCTCCACCCACTGGCGTACCCATGAATTTTTTTTAGTGGAGGTGCAATTTTGAAAGGATAAAAGTTTTATAAATTTTTTTGAATAAAATAAACAAATCATACTTGATCGTACTTTGAGTCGTGCATCGTGTAGCCTTTTCCTCCTTGAGTTTACTACTAAATACTAATCATAATAGCCAAATAAAAAAAATAAAAAAGAAGAAGCATATTACAAAAAACAGGGGAGGGGGGGGGAGAAGAAGAAACGAATTGGCTTTTGGTCAAGAAGGAAAAAGAAAAAAGAAAAAAAAAGCACAGTGTACTTACTTTTGGTGAAGAAGGAAAAAAACGTGGCAATAGCAAACAAATTGATTTCCATCTTTTTAAATAAGAAATAATGTTTAAAGACTTTTTAAAGCTCACGAAATGCAGGCCTAAGCATGTTATTGAAAAAGCCCATGAATTGCAGTCTGGTTTCCTCTTCTTTTTTTTCTTTTTTGTGTGGCCCAAAACAACGTCGTTTTGGCCAGTACTTTAAAAAGTATATATATATTAGTCGCGTTGCGCAGGTTGCAGCGCAGCGCAACAAATAGACTTTGGGTGAGTCATTTTGTCGAACACCTGGAGTGCACCACCACCAATTGAGCATATGGGCAATTTGAAGCACATACAATTGTATTTCCTACGAGGGGAAGTGCAGTTGCACCTCCTTGCACCTTAATAGGTCCGCCACTGCCTCCTCCCCCTCCTAGCACAACCGCTACAACTCCCCTCCAAGCCACCACCCCAAAATCATCGTCCCCTCTTCGTCATCCAAAACCAACACCCCTCTCCACCCGACCACAGTCTGGTGGTGTGGGGTCGAGGTGAGGTAGTGAGGTGGGACGGGATAGATGACCCATTAGGGTTGAGTTTTTCAATTTCTATCGTACTAATTATTTCATTTAAGAAGTCCGTTAGAGATGCGTGCTCTTATAATTGAACCAAACAGAAGTGCTTTCGAATAGCAATTGACCTCAAGTATCAAATTTGAGCTAGCTAAATTTAGACTCTTTAAGAAAAAGAACAAAAAGAGAAGCTATGTTTCATCAAGAACCCGCTTTCGAGTACTACTTGAACCTCCTTCAAGTGAACAAACATCGTGAGAAGAGTGATCCAAACAAGCCATTTGAAAGAGAGAATATTTGGATATACCGTCAAGTAGTTCGAGTAAGAAGAACTTAGTTTAAGGGAGGATATACTAGGGAAGAGGAGGCACTTGATGATACCACATAGCCTCTCCCATACCCTACCAACTACCAAGGCATCACCATGAAATCTTTATATGTTTATTGTTTTCCATTCACAGAAAATAATTTGCAGGGAAATCTGGATAAGGAGCATTCTTAATATATTCTTTATAGAGATTGAAATTAATACAGACACAAGTTGTCATACACTCCATGATCAATCCACATAAGACCAGTTGCTTGGCAATTAGAACACACCAGAAACACAATACACATAGCAGACAAACTTATAGATGATGTAATATCCAGATAACATGTTCTATCCTGAGCGTATAGGGAGATGTATTCTGCAGAGACTTGAGTTGCTGCAACAGCTCAGAAACCATGAATTTTGATGTTGTCTTTCTTCACAATGCCGGCATGTAGAGAGAAAACGAGAATCAAGATCAGATTCCTCTAAATTGTTGCATTTTCAAACCATCTAATATAACTATGATGCCAAAAACTGGAAACAATCAAGCAAGCACTTCCACAACTTAACACGACCTATAGAACACATTGAACATCATCTAAACCATTTTTTGGACTAGTAACTACCTCGATGATAAAGACATAGGCCGTCTGCCAAAACGTCTGAAGGGAAACGTAGGCCATCTGCAAAAACTTCCTAAAGGGAGATGTACGTAACCGCCAAAACGTCCTAAGAGAGACGTAGGCCATCTGCCAAAATGTCCTAAGAGAGACATAGGCCATCTGCCAAAACCTCCTAAAAGAGACGTAAGCCATTTGCCAAAACTTCCTAAGGGAGACATAGGTGATCGGTGCATATTTATATATCATTTTGTACCCTTCTAACTTATGATTTGATTATGTTATTGAGTTAAACTTGTGCTTTTAATCCCTTTTCTGTTTATCATTTAGTTCATTGGGCCTTAAGTAGCAATGGTGGCTTTGGATAGGAAAAGATGCAAAATGGTGCAAAAACGAGCAGACTGAGTTAGCAATTTGTTTCGGCCT
>NW_018921430.1:0-12266 GCF_002207925.1 Prunus avium
CTCCCATAACCCTGTTTGGCGACCAAATTTGGATTGGTCGCAAAAGATTTCGTCGTGAAAGACCTTTTTTCTTGTAGTGAAAGCTCTTTTTAATTTCCTTTAGAAGTATTCTAAGCATAACTTATACCATTGGCAACAAGCTATCAAAAAATAATGTTCATCAAAATTCTATTAATCTTTAGTAATTCTCTTCTCTTTTAAAAGCATGAAAGTTTTTACTACACAATGGGAAAAACATGATTGAACCCATAAAATAGATTATCAAACATTCATCAATTAATTAAAAAAGAAAACTACAAATTCCATTTGAGCAAAAACTACAAAATCACATTAAAGCTTAAGTTTGGATCAAACTAATAAAAATTACATACTCATATTAAAAGCTTTCCCCCTAGTCTTAGCTAGGGAGTTAGTTCCCCGTAAAATAAAACTAAAACAGAAATTTAGAACTAGAAGAATTGGAGGAAGGAAAGAGAGCTCAAGAGAAGATTGTGAGCTTGGTGTCCCTGAATACTGCGGAGGACTTCTCTATTTATAGGAAAGTGGGGGTAGCTTTTGTTTCATCAATTCCATTCATTGATTGAATATTTCTTCCATGCACTTGCCGACAAGCCAAATGCCACTTTGCCAATTTTGTCTATTTTACTCTAGTGCTGGCAGCATCTTCCTTTTCTTTTCTTCTTTTAGCATGGGTTGGCACCTCTTGTTTTATCCATCATTGCATTTGCTGCAAGATCTCTCCTCCCATGATGTGTTTTCTATGCATAGTCCAAGTTGATTAAGCCATCCTTTCCAAGTGTGGTAAAACGCAGAAAAAGAGTTGTCACAAAAAAAAGGATGCCACAGCAGCCCAAAACGAATTCTCTGAACCATGTTTGGAGTGGGAAGGCCTGAGATGTCAATATTGATCCAATGGGGCTCAAATTTGGATATGTTATAATAGACACCCATTGGATCAACTTTCATGAAGAGTGTATTCTCATCTGAGCAGTATAAGAGCGCATTTTGGGGCTTACAAGTTGACTGCCGAAAATGGACTGGAGTTGGGGCTTCATTTCTTTTCTCTCCTTGGGCTGCTGCACAAGAAAGAGCTACCAATTAGAGAATTCAATTGAATTAGCCTTTATTTCAATGACGTGCAATTGGATTTGTAAAATACAATGTAACATTCTAATTGGTGCAAAATTAATTAAAACAAAGTACTAACAAATATAGATTAGGGATAGAAATTGTAATAATTATGTGTTTATCAATTACTTCTCTAGGTTTTCTTATCTGACTACATTCTGATGGACAACAATGTGTTTGACAAAGGTAAATTCTGCATTGCACTACATTGCATTCACTAAATTTATGAAGATTATGACTAGTCATCTTTCCTTCGTATGACTAGTCAACCTTTGCATCAGTAGGATTTCCAGCTCACTGTTTCCAACTGGATCCTAATCATCTTTTTTGTCATATTCTGTGAATTTCTCAGCTGCCTTGTGTACTATTCTGACCTATGAATTTTTGTGTAAAAGCCAAAGAATTCCTCATTTGGCAACCATCTCTTTTGTGGGTATGTTTTTGGAAAGTTTCTTTGCAAACTTTCTCTTCTTCTTCCTCAAGAGGAAACCATCATATTTTTCATATTTGAGTTTTCCAAATTGATTTTTCAAAAACTGCATTTTAAATATGAAATCTGCATTTAGCTAGATCAAACACTCTCTCATATATATCTAGGTCAGATTCAAGATTGATTTATTCAAGATATGGTTTCTTGAAGAAATTGGTCATTTTCCTTTGAATCCAAATTTTTGGTTTCTGTCTAAGTTTGTGCTGGCTAGCTGGTGCCATGGGATGAAAGAGCTAAAGAAGGAGCTGCCATTGCCATGAAGGACTAAGCTGCTAGTTTTGCTAAGTTGGAGAAGAAGATTGCACAAATGAGGTATAGCTTATCTTCCTAAAACGATATAGGATTTCTTGAGCTTGCGTGTGTTCCTTTGTATGAATCTTCTTGGCTTAGTGAATTGCTTGGTCGGTTGATGACCCCCAGTTTTTCCTAGTGGTGGGTTTCTCGGTGAACAATTTCTGGTTTGCAGCTTTGTTATTTTATGAGTTTGTGTTCTTGATAGTTGACTAGTCATTGCATGATGTTCATGCATTTCTGGGTTTGTGTTCTTGCGATTGACTAGTCATCACTATCTGCTGTGTGCTGTTTATTTGATTATGATGTGTTCTTGATAGTTGACTAGTTGACTAGTCATCGCATGATGTTCATGCATTTCTGGTTTTGTGTTCTTGCGGTTGACTAGTCATCACTATCTGCTGTGTGTTGTTTATTTGATTATGATGTTTTCACACACTTTCACCATAGTTGTTGCTAGCACAGGGGATGCCTAGATTGATGGGTACTTCTGAGTGCCTAGGTTGTCACTAGTAATCTTCTAGGCTTGTAGGTACAGATTGTTATGCTCTCTGTGTGTGTTCTTCATTATGGTTTCTCATGACTAGTAGTTGACTAGTCATAAGTATATTTGGTCAAGGATTAAAGTGTGTGAAGATCACTGTGTCTACTTGAATAGCATTTAAATTTACTCCTCGTCACCTGTGTGCCAATTTCACTGTGGAGTAGAAGTTGGTGGCCCAATCCAACCTAAATTTTACATACAAAAACAAAATAAAAGCGTTAACTGTGATTAGGACCAAATGATGTTGATGATAATGATATAAAATTGATAATTAAGGCTCATAATAACTTGATGATTGGGCTAATATAGGGTTTAGATTAGAACCTCTCAAGGGGTCGAAGCCCCTCTAGATTTGAGCTCAGAATGTTCTTGACCGACGCTTCTACAAAAAGGCTAATAGGCATCAGGGAAAAATCGATGCATTTCACTATCACAAACCGATGCCTCGTAAGGTGATACTAAAGCAGGGTATAAAAGGCATCGAGGAAAACCCGATGCCTTTTACAGAAAAATCATCGGTTTCTTCAACCAAAGTGATGCCTTAATGAGCTTCAATTGTTGACTTTCATCCAAATTATGTTGACTTCCGATGTCTTTGATGACAACATCGGTTCTTTTGTATACCACTGATGCCTTTTCACAAGAACCACTTCACTTACTTTTTATTTTCAGATGTCTATAATTAGTTTAGCATCGGTATTTTCATAAATGTTGTAGTTGATTTGTATCATAACTTCATAAGCAACGATGCCTTTTGTAAAATAACCACTTCACTTGTCCTATATTATCCGATGTTTTCAAGATATATTTAGAATAACCACTTGTGGGAGCAAAATTTACTCCCCAAGAAATCAATCCACTTGCAACTTAAACTTGGGGAAGTGTTTATTTTCTATCCATGACTACACATGAATGACATCATGGGATTAGTGGGACTTGATGGCCAAGGCCTACCAAGGCAAACATGTCCTATGCCCATGATAAAATGCTAGATGTTTCATGCCACATGGTAAAGCCCTCATGATCACTCACTACCATGCCCATGACGGAGTGATTGTGGATCATCGAGAAAACCATGGAACATGGAACTTGGAGCCCAAGACTTCAAATACCCATAAAAGGCCAAATAATTTCCTAGCATAAGGGGGGAGAGGTTCGATTGATTCTAGTACAATATTCATGAACGAACATTGCCTTGAGCTTCAAAGTGTTCTCTTGCAGGTACCCCCCCTCCTCTCTCACTTGTGGCAATCGAAATGGTGTCCTGCTTCTCAACATGGAAATCAAATTACTTGTTGGAGGATCTGAAATTTTCCACTCCAACAGTTGGCACCGTATGTGGGAATTGTACAAAAAGTCATAATGAGAAGCCATGGATACACTCTTGCCTTGGAAGCTACAATGGGGGCATGAATTAAATCTCCCAACAGAGAAGAATTTCTGTACTTTTTTTTTTATCATTTCACAACTATAAATTTTTATCACAGTCCATCTTCTTGCCATAACACAATGTGAATTGGGCTATACCAATCACGCACAGCTCCAAAATCTCACAAAAGAATTTTCGTGAAATAAGCCTTCAACTTTTCAGAGGTTAGTATCCAATTTTTATTGGGATGTATGCAACCGTTTGTAACAAATCGATTGAATTAGGGGCACGAATGGGGGCATGAATTACTGCCCCAAATAGAGAAGGATTTCTACCCCATGCTTTTGGTAGTTTCATGACCTAGCAGCATCAAGTAAGCACTCATATTATGTAGTTGAAGAAGTCATAACACTGAATTATGAATTTGGAATTGGGCAACAAACCAATTCTTATGGGGGCACGAGCCGAACTACAAACACATAAGTTTTCTATTGTCTCTTTCAGGATCCACGAATTATAGCATGGAACATTCTTACATCTTTTATCAATGCATATCTTCATGCCTTTCTAAAGTTTATCATAGCCTATATATCTTGTGATGTAGATGAGAATGGGTTGAATTGAATTTACAAAGGAACTTTTCTATAAAAAAATTCTGAAGTTTCATAGAGATAATTGATATTCAAATTTTAACTAGAACATATGCCAGTCATATTCCACTTGTGCAAAAGCCATAACTTCCCGCAATGAATCTCTGAATTGGAGGCATGGGTTAAATCCTACAAAGCTAAGGCTCGCACATGATTGAACGACACCAGAAAAATCTTGTAGGGGCTGAGAATGGAGTAGAGGCATATATGCTGAAATGCTCTGAGAAGGCAAATACAAAAGTTCCAGCTTTCATTCGAAAGTAACAAATGTCAATCGAAGTATTGGTGATGCCCTTCTATTCAAGAATTCCTGGAAGACATGATACTTGATCAATGGTTTGATGTTCATATTTATTTGATTAAAAGAATGTTCACATTGCAGCAACATGAAATTTTTATTGTTATTTTCATAACAATCATGGCTGGGAGTATTATCAATTTAACCACATTCGATAATTCATTATCCAATACCACCTCACGTATTTATAGCAAGTGAAGGCACGCAATGAAGTGCTGGGGGCATGTATGCTTCTCCGTAGATGTAACTAAAATGGTTTATAATTCTTACAATGTGTAGAGAGCCACGAGACCCACGTGTGATGTCTACACTGTACAGAAAGGCAGATTTACCAAGGCCAGCGAAGGTGACTGGTGCAATGCCCCTTGGGCCCAAACATTGCTGCCGTCGGAATTCAGTGGGTGCACGTCTCGGACATGATAACCATGAGCACCACACTAATCTGCATATGTTGTCAGGTCCAACCTTTTCCTTTGCAGCGAATTGCATGATTTGCAACAAGCAAATAGCGAAGCTTTTAGCATTTGAGTGATAAAGAATGATGATATCAATCCTGGTCTTATGACTCATGAGCTTATGGTATGTCTAGTGCGATTTTACAACAGCTAATTTTTTATTGTTGGTGAAGCCATGGCCTGAAAGGCTTATGATAAGAAGCTTTTAAATTGATTATATATATCTGACACATGCCAAGGTATTTTACTTATTTTACATTTGGGAGATGAGAACAGTTTCATATATGGCTCTATAAAACGCTTGAATTTGAATCTAGTCATATGCTTCTCAATAGCTAAATGCTACTAAACCTACGTATTGATTCATACATGGGCGAAACTTTAGAGTACATTGAAAATGATTTTTGTTGATGAAATTAACATTATATTCTTGTATGGTTAGAATTGGTCGTACATCATGCACCTCTTGACTACATATGCTGAATAACTTTGCGTGGTGGGGCAACCATTGCACCACTCAGGATAAAAAAGAAAACTTAAGAGTTTTCTCTATTGCCTATTTCTTTATATGGAAAATTATAAAGTTAGCAAAGATGCACTCTAAACTGATGGGGGCACGCCAGTACTCAACTTATGGTTGAAGACTGCTCTTGGCGAAGGCGAAATTCATGTCGAAGCCAAAACATGGCTGAATGCAAAATTCATGTTGAAGATAAAACTTGGCCGAAGGCAAAATTCATGTCAAAGACAAAACTTGGTTGAAGACAAAATTCAAAATCATGGTCAAAGACCATACTCGTTGTTGAAAGCCGAATGCATGATCGAAGATTATACTTATGGTTGAAACCATACTCATGAAACTCCACATGCTTGTGATCGAAGATCTTACAAGTCACCTCACAAAATGTTACACACAATGAACTCTCACAAAGAATATTCTCTCTCCACACCTAGGACACGTGTCTAGAGGGAGAAAAGGGAACATGTGTAGGAGTAAAAATTACTCCTCAAAAAATCAATCCACTAGCACCTTAAACTCGGGGAAGTGGAGGTACACATGTTTTATTTTTTATTCATGACTACACATGAATGAAATCATGGGATTAGTGGGACTTGATGGTCAAGGCCTACCAAGGCAAACATGTCCTATGCCCATGATCAGAGGCTAGCATGTTTCATGCCACATGGCAAAGCCCACATGATCACTCACTACCATGCCCATGATGGAGTGATTGTGGATCATGGAGAAAAACCATGGAACATGGAACCTGGAGCCCAAGACTTCAAATGCCTATAAATGGCCAAATAATTTCCTAGCATAAGGGGGGAGAGGTATGATTGATTCTACTACAATATTCATGAACGAACACTGACTCGAGCGTCAGAGTGTTTTCTTGCAAGTACCCCCCTCCTCTCTCACTTGTGGCAATCGAAATGGTGTCCGGCTTCTCAATGTGGAAATCAAATTACTTGTTGGAGGATCTGAAATTTTCCGCTCCAACACCACCTCACCAAGTTAGAATTGTGTAGCTGTAGTCTCAAGGACGACCAAATGGGCATACTAGAGAAGCTGCCAAACCTAACAACTCAGCACCTTATAAGTGAAGTTTTTGAGGAGAATACAAAGATTTCGGTTTTCTCCAAAGGAGGCTTCTCTTCACTTTCTTTCCGTTTTTCGTATGGACGAAATAACAGAGTGAAGGGTAGAGGAAGGAGCCATGCCTAGTCTCTGGCGATTGTGAATATGGTTTTGCAGTGGATTGACGCTTCTTCTAGATGGGCTGACATATCTTATTAATATGAAGGAATTAACCATTTTTGGGATCCCTAGAGAACTCCATAGTAGGATTCAGGAAGATGGAGAGGATTTCTGTAAAATTCGACATGTACCTTCCGTTGTAATTGGAGAACCCTACGACCCACCAATGCAATGAAAAGGTAATTTCTTAAGTTCACTCTCTTTTTTCTTCTTTCTTATTATTGTCTCATTTGATTTGCATGTCTTAGTGAAATGGGTTTTGGGTATCAAATGTTTACTGTTTGTTTTCGTTTCTTCTTTTAAGTAAGCATGATGATTTTGAACTTTTGATAAATTCTTTTAGGCATGGATGCTATACACAGAAGGCTGGTCCATTGAAGTGCTTGATACATCAATAGGGGACTCGGGTGATCTACATGAAGTTGTGAGATTATTTCATGCATGTAGGTCTTTTCTGTGTGCAGCGTAACTCGGGAGATAGACCGAGTAGAGCATGCCACTTACAGTTCTAATGCACGTAGGTCTTTTAATTATTATTTCTTTAGTAATATTTTAATTGAGTAATATCTTAGTCTTATTTAATTAATATAATTACTAATTAGCTTTTAGTTATTATTTTTTTGTGAATAATTAGTTTTTTTTTTTTGAGAGATGAATAATTAGTATTTAAATATTTAATTTGTTTCATAAATTACTTATCAAATAGTAATTAATTTTTATGAATTATTTTGTGCACTTAAAAACCAAGAAAGTGGTTGCAGCATAGTAAGTATAAATCACAAAAGAACCAATACATGCATATAGTATATTTGATTTGCTTATTAACTTAGTTTTTGATTGGTTGGTTTGTAGTGATTACACGTCCCCAGAATACGCAATTGATGGGTTCTACTTGATAAAATCCGATGTCTATAGTTTTGGTGTGTTGGTGCTAGAGATAGTGAGTGGGAAAGAGAAATATAGGATTTAATCATTGCTTGTTTTTGTTTCTTCTTTTAAATAAGGACAATGGTTTTGAACTTTTGATAAATTCTTTTAGGCATGGATGCTATACACAGAAGGCAGGTCCATTGAAGTGCTTGATACATCAATATGGGACTCAGGTGATCCACATGAAGTTGTGAGATTTATTTATGTGTGCAGCGTAACCCAGAAGATATGCTAAGCGTGCCTGTTATAGTTCTAATGCTAAGTGGTGAAGGGTGTAAAAGTTAATGGGGATGGTCTTGTCACGTTGTTGCGCGGATGCAAAGATCTGGTGATGTTGGACGCTAGAGATTGTTCTAGTTTCGATGAGAACGACGATGAAATATCAAAGCTTGCTTCTCATATTAGTAAATTTATGTGCGAGGGTTCTGAATTTCCTAAATTTCTTCGTGGAATGGACAATTTTGTTCTTGTTGATGGATACTCATTTCATCTGCATGTGGAGGAGACGTGGGATGAAATGCTCAATGATTTGCGTGATGCGTTCAATGATTTGGGCGACGAGGAATGAAGAACTATTTCATTGTACTAAGCGATATCTCATCTTTTTTTATATTTACAACACTAATGAGCAATTATGTGTGTTGAGTGTGGTGTGGTGTGGTGTTCATCTTGTGTTTTTGGACATTGTACTCTAATGAGGGCTTGTTATAAATTCCAATCTCGATTTCATTATAAGATGTGTGTTTCATTTGGAAAATGGCCATTCTAAATTCCTTCGGTACATTTTTTGTAATATGACATGTGCTCGTGATTGTTCTTCAGCCTTGCCTCTGCCTCTATTTCTATCTTAACTTTCCCTTCCCACCAAAGGTTTTCCTAGCTAAATTTCTTTGAGGTTGAGGAAAATTTTCTTGGTGAAAGAATGTTGGTTGCACCAACTTAAAAACAAGCACAACCAGTAGATAAATGAAATAATATGTTATATTTAAGAATGAGATGCTACTTCTCATATAATACATATTTGAATTCTCATTTAGAATAGTTCATATATCAATGTCATATGACCTATGATACCTTCAATTTATTTCAAAACTTAGCTACAAACTTCTCTTCGTTATCTTGTTAGACTGTTTTGTATCCAATTTTTCATCTACATAGAATACAGCGCGAACTAATATCTCTAATAGCAGAGGAGCGTGGTTGTCAAGTGCAATGAGGAAAAAGGCTGTAATTGCGTTTAGTTCATAATTACAATGGATACATTTTAGAAAGTAAATTGCTATACAAGTAATTTTATACTATGAAATTCAACATTCTTTGATCCACAAAATGTTGGCAGGTCCTTATCTTTTTTGTTTGTTTGTTGGTATTTATGGGTTTAACCTGTATTATTTGTTATAAATAAAATTTCATTTTATATTCTTGCCCAATGGGCAAATAGCTGAAATCATTAGAATTGGAGGTATCAGAAAGAATTTAAATTCTCATTCCCCAATATCGCTTTTATAAATAAAATAATTGAAGAAATAACTCTAGCCCAATGGGCTAAAGTGGTATTTTAGCCCTAAACCCTAAATTGATATGAAAAAATTGTATATTTTAAGCGTATAGCCAAACGGCTGTACATTTTAAATACATTCGGATATTTTAAACGTATAGCCGGTCGGCTATACTCGTTAAATATTAATATAGTTGAATATTTTATGAGTATAGCCGACCGGCTATACGCGTTAAATATATTCGAAATGAACACGATGCTTGCACTCGCAGAGGACGGAGCTTGAAGACGCAGTCGCAGCCATTTCGCTTCTCCATCAACTCAAGCGGTTTCGGCTGCTTTGTCCTCCCTGTTCGGCACCGAAAGAAGACCCAACCCGCCTAGGAGGCCCGCCTAGCCGCCTAGCGCCCGCCTAGCCGCCTAGCGCCCGCCTAGCCGCCTAGCAGCCCGCCTAGCCGCCTAGCGCCCGCCTAGCCGCCTAGCGCCCGCCTAGCCGCCTAGCAGCCCGCCTAGCCGCCTAGCGCCCGCCTAGGCCGATTTTTCGAACACTGAGACTGACTGAAAGTCTGAAACCCGAAATTGAAAAAGTTTAGCTGCAAATTTGAGCTTGAGATTGAGATTGGGAAGCCGAAGCAAGCACAAGTCAGGTCCCTAGAAGAAGAGATCATGAGACTCTTAATTCATCTAATTCCATTCCTCTCCCTGTTTCCCAACCAGGTTTTTGAAGTTGAGGCAATGACCCTTCAATTTTGAAGGTTTGCAAAGATTATTCAGCAAACATCTTCAATTTTGAAGGATTCAAAAGGTGACAAATATTTTAATCTGATCTCTTAAGAATTTGTGTCTAATAATGGTTAATATGCCGTTAGAGAAACAGAGATAGAGGTGTGCATATCACTGTGCTGGTTGTAATATTTGGCTAATATGTACCTACAGGAACTATGAATATGTCTGTTTTCTAACTGTCCAGCATTCAGTCCTATATATAATGGCTGGTCTATCAGATGTTCTATAAACTTAGCTTTCAATTCTAGCAAAATATGATGATCACACTATATATATGCTTAACAAAACCCTCCATTTTACCTATCGTGCTTTGATTCTATGAGCCACATCATCTGCATTCTCCCCTTGTATATATGGATGATTGAGTACATGCTAGATAGTGAAAGTTTATGCTTTTTGATATACTCTTAATGGTGCAATTGGTTGCTCTTATGTCTTCGTCAGAACCAAAGGCTCCTCTTGGTTAGCAGAATTCAAAGGAATATGGTTCCAGTGACCATCTAGTAGATGCAACTTTGCCTGCTACTGAAGTCAAATCATCAAAACTGAGTATAAGGAATGGTACAAAAAATCTTCACTATTATTATCAACAGTGTCTTCTGCATCACGATTCTCTTTTTTTGTTTTAATGAAAGTTTGTAACTTAAATTTGTGTTTCATATAAAAAGAAAAATTATAAAGTGCTCTTATTGTAGAATTTGGTTAGTAAATGTGTTGAGACAGACTTGTTGTATCTACTCAGCTTTTTTTGTTCAACATATTTTGGATGTGTTATTTAAAGTGTGAAGACAACATTTTATTCCTCTGGTAAATGGATGCTATATGTGCAATGCCTATGATTTCTTATCTCAGTTATAGGAGAAACAAAGACTTCCGTAGCTTCTGGAAATGAGCATATTGGGGAGAAGCAATTAAGTTTAATAAAATTGGTAATATATTTATGTGTTATTTTTGGGTGTCCAATTCTTTCCTAACAAGTTAAGAGTATATATCTTCACAACATCGTAATTGTAGAACAGTTGTGACTGTGGTTGGTTATTTTGTTGCCTTGTCATTTATTGAACCTACCTTCCTTCCTTTATGTGGAACACTTGTGTTGTTGAACATAATCATGCAGATAGTGAAGAAAGAGATCTCGTGAATATTTTGGCTAGTCTCAGTCTAAAGCCTTTGAATCTTCCTGCTCGAGATGCTTCTTGGAAGTGGGTAACTTCTCCTTTTAAGATGTTACATATGTGTATTCTATCATTATTACAACAACTCATGTTGTGATTTGAATTAGAGTTAATATATTGTTTGGTATTAGAAGATGATCAGAAAAATGTTGCTTGAGAATATGTGTGGTTTTTTTTTTTTTTCCAACTTAAATCTTCTAGTGGGATCGCTTTTGCATCCTATATTGATGTTCTGAATGCACTGTTTCGTCATGGCTGCTGTTTTACATATTTACATATACCAAGTTAATTAAGTGCTCTCAAAAGCTTCATTGATGTTTCTTTCTTTAGGGGAGGCTTCATCCTTGATGCAGCCACACCTGGAGAATTCATTGGTGGGTTCCAAGCACGACCTTCATGTAAGGTCCATCTTAAAGCCTATGCATTTTCACAAAAAATGCCACCCATCCTCAATGCTAACTGGTTTCCTCGATCCTATCTTTGGGCTGATATCTTCCAAGACGATGACCCATCCTTGAAGATGTTGCCCTTTACTTTTTCCCTGATGAAAAACATTGAGAGCTCTTTTCTGTCTTCTGGTTGCATGGTTTTGATATTTGGGTTATGTGGGTGATGCAACTATCATAAGGAGATGTTGCCCTTCTCCAATAACTTGTTCAAGTCCTTCTTGGATAACGGTGGGGAAGTTGGCCATCACCATGTCATGGGGAAGTTGGATCCACAATCCCCATGACATTGAGCAGAGCAGAGCCTGAGCTGCATAATTTGGGGGATGACATTAACAATGATTCTCCTTGTTGTGAAAAATGGACAAACACTTTCACTCACTCCCCTAATGATCTTGTTGTTGATGGACTTTGTGACACACACAATGATGGATGAATCACACACAC
>NW_018921430.1:17794-56414 GCF_002207925.1 Prunus avium
ATCATGTATAGCCCTTGATAACTTTAGTACGTACTATAAACCAATATATCATCAATTCATGATCCCACAATTCTCATGTGCATGCGCATGCATAATTTATAAGCATCTCATTGCTTTCATTATTTCTGGTACCAGTGCCACTTCAGAGGCTTTCATTGTCACTTCATGGACAAATATCTCTTCTAAGATGTATAATTTATAGAATGTGGATCATAACCTCTTCTAGAGTGTTATTTTGAGTAGGGCTTAAACTTTGCAATTAATCTCCTCTTCTGAGGAATTAAGTCTTTGGAACCTATAGATCTGTCATGCTTCAAGCATCCAACAGCTTTTATGGGGAGTTCAATTTTTGCAATCTATAAATCTGCCATGCTTCAAGCATGCAACAAATTGGTTATTAGTAGTCACTAACTTTGTGTCTGTATTTGCTTATGGTCATTTGACTTACAATCCTTTTGTGTTTGAATATGCTTCTGGCATTTATCTTTTATACCAATTTGTTTGATGAGACAATAATAAATGTATTCCATAATCATTCACGTCGTTCTTTTGTTCTTTCAGGAACAACCAATTCTCCCCCTAACGACGGGAATTTGGTCTCATCAAAATAATACCAAGAATGTCATAAGTATTGTCCTTCATGGACCTTAATTCAGGTAATAAGTATTGTCCTTCAAGAACCTTAATGCATTCGGCATGCATCATATTAATATTGACATGTTAATGGGTTGTCCTTCTGGGACTTTAATATATGCAGTGTATTATCAATGTATTCAACTTGCAATCTTCAGAATTTGCATTATATTTAATCATTTAGAAATAGATACATATCAGGATGATTCAAGCCTTTCCTCTAGAATGGTCTTTTGTATATAATCCAAGTCATTCTTCTAGAATGATATTTTGTACATAATGCAAGTCGTTCTTTTGGAACACTCTTTTATACATAAAACATGTCGTTCTTATGGAACTATTTCTTGCATGCCATTCTTCCGGCATGGTCTTATCTTCTCATTTTGTGCTTTGAACTACAGGTTCAAATTAAATATAAAAATAATTAAAATTAAGAACCAAGGAACTTGAAAGTTCCAATTAGAATTTGGTTACAATATTTTGATTCCATTGTGAAAAACATGATAAATATATAATTTAAAAAAAAAAATTGATTATGAACTTCCGGTTCAATTAAAATATCATATATGTCATGCCAGAACTGCAGGTTCTTGACAAGGTATGAACTTCAGGTTCATATTAATATTAACCTCAAATAAAAATGATGAACTTTGGATATATATTAACATATATCTGGAACTGCAGGTTCGAGTACATATATCAAATTTAAAAAGAATATTTGGTTTTGAACTTCAGGTCCAAATTTGTATTAATATGATATTTTTCAAGGTAATAAAATAAAACGATAATAATATATATAAAAAATATACAAAATCTGAAATCCAAACAATGTTGAAACTTCAAGTTCTTAACATGATGTATATTTTTCAACCCATATTCATAATACATATGCACTTGTTGAAATATCAATTTGAAGGTTGACACAATTAGAACTTCAGGTTCTAGAATTTCCCTTTTTAAATTTAATGCACATGCGGCCGGAACTTACAGTTTGGATTAGACATAATTAGAACTTCGGGTTCTAAGATTTTTGAACTTCATGTCATATTAGGAACTTTAGGTCCTTAATTATATATTATTGAAATGAAAACAAAGAACTGAATATAACAATAAAATAAAATAAATTGTTGGAACTTCTGGTTCCAAGTTAGGGAAAAATCAAAGAACTCCAAGTCTTGATTTACTTTCTGAGAATTGCAGAACTCCAAGTCTTTATATAAATATTATATGGATGAGAACTAAGAGACTTCGGGTCTTTATTTAATTATATAAGAATAATTTAGGGACTTCAGGTCCTTGCATAAAATAAAAATGAAACCAAAGAAAAGAACCAAGTAAAAGTAAAATACAACAACAAAAAATATTACAATAAAATAAATTGTTGAAACTTCTGGTTCCAATGAAAAAAGAATCAAAGAGCTCAGGTCTTCATTTGTGTTTTAAGAATTGGGGAACTTCAAGTCCACAAATATTTATATTATAAAGATTGCCTTTTAAGAACTGGTCCTTACATATAAAATATTGACAAAAATAAAATCCAACAACCAAAGTGAGACAATAATTAAATTGCCGTAAAATAAATAGTTGAAACTTCTGGTTTCAATAAAAGTGATTGAAGAACTTCTGGTCTTTTATTCCTTTTGAGAAAAATGAGGAACTTCAAATCCACAAATAGTTATTTTACAAGTATTGATATGGGAGATCTTCTTGTCCCAATTAATTGAAAATGAATTTAGGAATATGTAAACCTTAATTGACTATAAATATAATATAGTATGCACCAATAATTTCCTCATATTACTTAGAACTTTTGGTTCTATAATTATCACATTTTTTCAATATTTAAACTTCAGGTTTAAATTATTATGATATGGACTTCAGGTTCCAATATCTGAATTAACAAAATCCCTTTTTCATTTAGGTACATGGTGCTAAAGTTGTTCACAATAAATTGAACACATTACTGTACAGTGGGATTTACAACTCAAACGAGACTACAAACAGCTTATGAGTGTCTTCAAATTTATAAACCATAACAATGAGAGAACCAACTAATATTTGGTATTGATCAACGTGGTTCACGTTAACATTTAATCACCTTTTCACTATGTGAACCATAAAATTATATATGTACATACACATATATAAAAGGATTTTCTTGCCTTTTTAGATGTATAGAAATTGTAGCTTCTGGCTCATTCCTTTACATGTGTAGAATTTAGGATCTTCAAGTCCTTCATTAAATATATTAAGGATCAAGATCTTCGGGTCTTAATTCCCCCCCCTTTTTTTTTCCATTTCCATCATAATACACATAGAGTGTAACCTATATTATCTTTTCGTTTCGTATAAATGGGCATTGATTGCTTCTGGCAATTATGAGTTCAGTTATATATATAAATCAATATTATATTACTATTGTAAAACGAAATTAACTAATAACCCAACATAAATAAAATAAAATAAAATAAAATAAAATGAGTAAAGTGGTATAAATGAGGAATAAAATAAATAAATTAAAGACTATGAAATTCCAAGATAATATAATATTAATATAGATTCAATATGTAGATAAAACTACAAGTTTAAGAATTGGATTTCCAACCAATTCAGGTTCATATAGGCACAAATAAGTAATGAACTTCAGGTTCATATATAGTATTAAGATCCATGATAAACTATGAATTTCATGTTCATATCAACATATATTCGAAACTTCAAGTTCGAATACATAGATCTAAATAAATTGAATTAATAGTTGTGCTTTGAACTTCATACTCAAATCGATGTATATGCATTCGAAACTTCTGGTTCAGGTTCTTGACATATGTAGACCTCATGGAATTCTGATTTTGATTAATACAAAATCAAGGAGTTTCATGTTCTTATGTGCTCTTTAAATCCACGGAACTTCACAACCTCAATTATTTGGAATCAAAGAACTGCAAGTTTTGATTCAATCAAAAGGGCTCTATGTCCTAATCAAGTTATATGATGAGGATCGAGGAACTTCGGGCCCTGATCTTTTGTATAATACAAACTCATTATAATAATTAAGATCATACTTAAGATCAAATAAACAAACAAATAAATAAAACATGGCATTATATTCATGTGTAATAAGAATAAGGTTTTTTTTTCTTAAACGAGCATGATGAAGTTTAATGGTGAGTACAAAGAAACTCTATACCATTTGATGACTCTAGCTCATATAGGAAGAAAGAAAATTCAGAGAAAGAAAACATACCAAGAGCAATGTCGTGCTGATAACGTGTTATAAAACTAAGGGAAAATTGTAGAGAGAATTGGAAAGTAGAGGAAGACAATAGAAATTGTTCAATCAACTTGTATTTCTCATCTTGATAAGACCTCTTATTTATAGGCTTACAATGGTAAGAAGACATTAACAACTCATAAGTTACAAGCCCATAACTATGGCATTTAGTGTATAGGTTACATAGAATTAGAAAGGGTGAATGCTAAGAGGTATGGTGGTCATCCACCAACTCATGCATTTACAACATTTGCTTTATTTTAATTAATTTTAGTTGTAATTATGTTTTAATTATTATTTCTTTAGTGAACAATTAATATTAAACATTTTATTTAAATTCAAAAATTATATTACTTAATAAATAATAATTATTATGTTTTAATATTTTTCAGACTTTAATTTTCATAGGGATAATTTTTTTTTTTTTGGAATAGCTAATTAATTAATATTTTTAATTGAATTACTGATTAGCTTTTAGTTATTATTTGTTTCATAAATTACTTATCAAATAGTAATTAATTTTTATGAATTATTTTGTGCTCTTAAAACCCAAGAAAGTGGTTGCAACATAGTAAGTATACATCACAAAAGAACCAATACATACATATAGTATACTTGATTTGCTTGTGAACTTAGTTCTTGATTGACTGGTTTGTAGTGGTTACATGTCCTTAAAATACACAACTGATGGATTCTACTCGATAAAATTCAATGTCTATAGTTTTGGTGGGTTGGTGCTAGAGATAGTGAGTGGGAAGAGAAACATAGGATTTACTTTGTCACTCAAAGACTTGCGCGACTAAATTTTGCGCAACGAAACACACATCGTCGCACAAAGTCACTTTGCGCAACGACAAAACATCATCGCTCAAAGTTACTTTGCGCGACGAAAATAAATTTCATTGCACAAAGTATTTTGCGACCAATTTAGATTTGTTGAGCAAAGTCTTTACAAAAATAAATAAAAATAAAAAATTATTTTTTTAAAACCTTTGCATGACTTTGAGCGACGAAACACTGAAATTCGTTGCACAAAGTCTTTACCAAAATAAATAAAATAAAAAATTTATTTTTTAAAATCTTTGCATGACTTTGCGCGACGGAACACTAAACTTCGTTGCACAAAGTCTTTAGCCACAAAGTTATATTCGTTGCGCAAAGTCTTTACAAAAATAAATAAAAATAAAAAATTATTTTTTAAAATCTTTGCATGACGTAATCCAAATATTTTGTCGCCTAAACCAATTTTTTATTATTTATATTTTGTATGCACAACACTTAAAAAATTAAACAGTATATATATTTATTAAGTAGCTTTAAATTTATTATTTTAGTTCGGATCGGATTTTTGTTAGAAAAATATATTATTGTAGTTCGGATTGGGTTTTTGTTAGAAAATATATATTTTAAATCGACGATCGAATTAGTTCATTGTATTCATATAGGGTCAAGGAGTGTAGCTGTAAAAAATCATCAAAATCGAAATTGAAATAACCATTAAATCGTGATTTCGTTTATAATCGTCAAAATGTTTTGTCCTATTACTTGATCTCTGAATGTTTATTTTTTCCGATTTTTGGCGTATATGATCTCGAACTATAAACAAACATGATTGACGGTTGGATCGTTGAAACTAGTTTCGTAGAATGCGTATGCCATCAAAACAATATATTCACTAATAATTAAGAGTTTAAGAGTTTATTTATACTTTTGTTAAATGTAACATAAGATTTTGTGGTATCCACTAGTGTAAATATTTTAAATTGACGATTGAATTGGTTCATTGTATTCATATAGGGTCGAGGAGTGTAGCTGTAAAAAATCATCAAAATCAGAGTTGAAATAACCGTTAAATCGTGATTTTTCGTTTATAATCGTCGAAATATTTTGTCCTATTACTTGATCTCTGAATGTTTATTTTTTCCGATTTTTGGCATATATGATCTCGAAGTATAAACAAACATGTTTGACGGTTGGATCGTTGAAACTAGTTTCGTAGAATGCGTATGCCATCAAAACAATATATTCACTAATAATTAAGAGTTTATTTATACTTTCGTTAAATATAACATAAGATTTTGTGGTATCCACTAGTGTAAATATTTTAAATTGAAGATCAAATTCAGTCATTGTATTCATATAGGGTCAAGGAGTGTAGATGTAAAAAATCATCAAAATCAGAGTTGAAATAACCGTTAAATCATGATTTTTCGTTTATAATCGTCGAAATGTTTTGCCCCATTACTTGATCTCTGAATGTTTATTTTTTCTGATTTTTGGAGTATACGATCTCGAAGTATAAACAAATAAGTTTGATGGATGGATCGTTGAAACTAGTTTCTTAGAATGCGTATGTCATCAAAACAATATATTCACTAACAATTAAGAGTTTATTTATACTTTCGTTAAATATAACATAAGATTTTGTGGTATCCACTAGTGCAAATATTTTAAATTGAAGATCAAATTCAGTCATCGTATTCATATAGGGTCAAGGAGTGTAGCTCTAAAAAATCATCAAAATCGGAGTTAAAATCACCGTTAAATTGTAATTTTTCGTTTATAACCGTCGTTACTTGATCTCTAAATGTTTATTTTTTCCGATTTTTGGCGTATATGATCTCGAAGTATAAACAAACAAGGTTGATGGTTGGATCATTGAAACTAGTTTCGTAGAATGCGTATGCCATGAAAACAATATATTCACTAACAATTAAGAGTTTATTTATACTTTCGTTAAATATAACATAAGATTTTGTGGTATCCACTAGTGCAAATATTTTAAATTGAAGATCAAATTCAGTCATCGTATTCATATAGGGTCAAGGAGTGTAGCTCTAAAAAATCATCAAAATCGGAGTTAAAATCACCGTTAAATTGTAATTTTTCGTTTATAACCGTCGAAAAGTTTTATCCCGTTACTAGATCTCTGAATGTTTATTTTTTGCGATTTTTGGGGTATACGATCTCGAAGTATATGCAAACAAGTTTGATGGTTGGATCGTTGAAACTAGTTTCGTAGACTAAATTTTTAGGGTATACGATCTCCACTAGTGTAAATATTTTGAATTTTGGTTACCCGCGAACCCATCGATTAAATTTTGGCTAATTTTTAGACTAAATTAAAAAAATAATCCCCAAACCCATCGATTCCCCCAATTTCTTTCCTTTCTCTGGTACTTACTCTCTTCATCTCCCACAAGACAACCGCCGACCACGGCCTCCCTCTATCACTGTGTCTCCCTCTGCGTGACTCTCTCACCATCTCCGTCTCCCTCTCACGGTCTCACCAGTCACCACCACCGCCTCTCTCTCGCATCCGCTGTCTGTATCAAGGTATCATCTCCCTTTTTCCTTTTCGTTTCAATTTTATTAATGATTTTGTGATTTTGTTTTGCTGTTTCAATTTCTATATTTATTTGTGGTATTGGATTTTTATTTTTGATTTCGGATTTGATTAAAGGTGTTGAAATTGCATTGTGGTGTTGGATTTGTGATTTTGTCAGTGTATGCATGAAAAGATGATTTATGCTTGAAAAGGACTCTGTTTTTATGTCTTTTGACTTTCTGATATTCTGCTTTCTGTTTATCAGTTGTGGTAGCTTGGTTTGTTTATTTTTTTCCTTCTCTGTTAGCTTGATACTTCTGGATTTAATCTGAATTTCTTTACAATCTGTTGGAAGAAAAAATATAAAAATTCATTTATATAATTGAAGTCAAAAGTTAGAAGTTGGGAGTTGGTCATGTGGGTTTGTATTCGTTAATATTGTTGTTCATAGTATTTTGAAGGGTCAGAGGGTTTAAGTTTCTTTTATATTTTTAAAAATGGATTTTAAGTTTTAAAAATATTTAAAATATATTATATTATATTTAAAGCCACATGGCTCTATACCATTGGATGCGTGGGTTCCCACATGTGCCACGTCAGCAATTTAACAGAATATTTGATGGAAGCTAACGGTAGGGACCATTTTGATGTGTGGAGGGTAACCTTAGGGATCATTAGTGTCACAAAAAAACGTTAGGGACGAAATGTGATAATTTTGCAAACCTCGGGGACCATTTGTGATAAAAAGCCTTTTTTTGAAAACATTGCTCAACGAATATCAATATTTCGTCACCTAACCCTTATTTACTTATTTTTATATTTTATATTGTTAAACTAAATTATTTCTTTATTTTTTATTATTTTCTTTGCGCGACGAAAACACATTTGGTCGCCTAAACCTTATTTATATTTTCAATCGTAAAATAAAATAATTTTATTTTTTATTATTCATAACAATTATTTTTATAAAAATTGCTTCATAACAATTATTTTTATAAAAATTGCGCTACGAACCAATTTTTCATCGCACAAAACTCTAAAAATTTGGGTGGCCACCAAAAATGGGAATTATAATTTTTTTTAAAGACTTTGCGATACCAATATAATATTTCGTCGTGCAAAGCTCTAAAAATTTGGGCGGGTACCAAAAATAGGACGCGGGAATTTTTTGGTCACGCAAAACTTTGCGCGACCAACAATTCGTCGCGCAAAACTCTAAAAATTTGGGCGGGCACCAAAAATGGGAATTGTTTTTAAAATTTTTTTTAAGACTTTGCGCGACCAATATAATATTTCATCGTGCAAAACTCTAAAAATTTGGGCAGGTACCAAAAATGGGACGCGGGAATGTTTTGGTCGTGCAAAACTCTAAAAATTTGGGCGGGCACCAAAAATGGGAATTTTTTTAATTTTTTTTTTAATACTTTGCCCGACCAATATAAAATTTCGTCGTGCAAAGCTCTAAAAATTTGGGCGGGTACCAAAAATGGGAATTTAAATAATAAAAAAAATTTAAAACTTTGTGCGACCAATATAATATTTCGTTGCGCAAAGTGATACGGTTTTTAAAACCAAAATAACTCCTCCACAATTTTCTCAATGTCTTTCTCAATTATCTGTCATCTCTCTCTTCACTATCTCTCACTCTCACTCACTCTCTCACTATCTTCTCTAATTCTCTCACACTCACTTCCTCACTCACTCTCAAGGATTGGAGTTTGGGTTGGATTTGGGGTATAACAATTTTAGGGGAGATGGTGCCAATTTTTTTTTTTTAATGTTATTTTTTTGTTATTTGACCATATTTGTTTTTTGTTTTTTGTTTTTGTAGGGAATCGTCAAGACTTTGACTGCTAAAGTTGAGGATTAGGACGCTATCGAAACATATCATCCGCCACTACCACCACAATAGGCTTGTATTAGGATTTTATTATTGTACTTTGTTAATTTATGTGTACATTTTGAATATTATATATATATATATTGGATAATTTGATCACTATTTTGAATATGTAATTTTATTTTGAATATGTCAATTTAAATTAAAGTAATTAAAAAAAATCATACAATTAAATTAAATTTAAAAAGTAAAAATTTGAAAAAAATTAATATAAGAGAAATAATAAAACAAAAAGTCAAAAACCATGCACGACAAAATATTTCGTCGCGCGAACTATTAAATTAGTTTATTTTAATTAAAAAAATTTAAAACACAAAAATTAAATTTTTTTGAATATTTCGTCGCGCAAAGTACATTAGGATTCGTCATGCAAAGTAGCTTTGCGTGACGTTAGGGTTCGTCGCGCAAAGTAGATTTGCGCGACGTTAAAGTTTGTTGGGCAAAGTAGCTTTGCACGACAAAGATTAGTTTTCGTCGCGCAAACCCTTTCTTCACGAGCTTTGAGCGACCGATCTTGCGAAACCAAAATTTCTTCGCGCAAAGTGTTTTTTGTAGTAGTGACATACAGATGCCTTGTAAGGTGATGCTAAAGGGGGAGGGGGGTATAAAAGGCATTGAGGAAAACCCAATGCCTTTTACAGAAACAACATCAATTTCTTCAACAAAATTGATGCCTTAATGAGCTTTAATTGTTGATTTTCGTCCAAATTATGTTGACTTCTGATGTCTTTGATGACAACATTAGTTCTTTATATACCACTGATGCCTTTTCACAACATTGTTGCTATGCCTTTGTAGAATAACCACTTCACTTGTCCTATATTATCCGATGTATTTAGAATAACCACCTCACCAAGTTAGAATTTTGTAGCTGTAGTCTTAAGGATGACCAATTGGGAATACTAGAGAAGCAGCCAAACCTAACAACTCTGCTCCTTATAAGTGAAGTTTTCTCCAAAAGAGGCTTTCCTTCTCTTCAATTTCTTTCCGTTTTTCGTATGGACGAAATAACAGAGTGGAGGGTAGAGGAAGGAGCCATGCCTAGTCTCTGGCGATTGTGAATATGGTTTTGCAGTGGATTGACGACGCTTCTAGATGGGCTGGCATATCTTACTAATCTCAAGGAATTAACCATTTTTGGGATGCATAGAGAACTCCATAGTAGGATTTAGGAAGATGGAGAGAATTTCTGTAAAATTCAACATGTACCTTCCGTTGTAATTGGAGAACCCTACGACCCACCAATGCAATGAAAAGGTAATTCTGAATTTTTCTCTTTTTTTTCTTCTTTCTTTCTTTTTGTCTCGTTTGATTCGCATGTCTTAGTGAAATGGGTTTTGGGTATCAAATGCTTAATTTCATTCACTAGTAAAAGATTTGTGTGGCACTTGAAGGCCATGCTGGTGAAGCACAAGCACTGAGGGCACAATATTGCCTCCCCTGTTTTGCTTTATTTTCTTCAGTTTGAGAGCTCATAGGTGCGTGACTTATGAGTGAGAGGCTTAATTTAAAAGCCAACTGCTTGGGATTTTGAAACAATATTGAAGTCTTGTTAACATACACCTAAGATCTCCCTTGTCATGTGAACAATTCCATAAGCTATAGGATTTTCTTTGTAGTTGATCATGTTAACAAGTTATACTAATACTTTTTTACTCCTTAATCCAGTTGATGTGAAATGTATCAGAACACAAAACAAACGGCACATTCTTTACAATACGTTGGATCTGGAACATCCTCGCTTATACACGCACTTTATCAACATCAATATATATTCATACAACACAAAGCAAATTATTCCATCAAACAAAAACAAAAAAGACATGGAGAAGACAAACACGACATTAATTGTCTGCCAAGTATATTGGCGATCATTTGGTCATGGAAGGAGGCACCTGTGGAGCAGCAGTTGGTGGCCCAATCCAACCTACATCATAAAAACAAATACAAAATAAAAATTGATGTATCACCAAATGATGTAAATAATGATAAATTTAACGTCATAACTATATGTGTAGGATTAGTTTAAAACCTTTGGAGGGGTCGAACCCTCTAGATTTGAGCTCAGCATGTTCTTGGCAGAGAGCACAGTGTCCACAGAAGAAATGAACACAACAATCACCACAAGGCTCCTCCGGCAGACCAAATTTTTGGCGCAGTCTCTTTCTATACATGCATGAGTAGACCCACTGGAAATTAATCGTGAACAACAACCCGTACAGTAGGCTATGGGAAAGGCAAGCTAAAATTACAAAATCCAACCGTTAGTAACACACCATTGACCTAATCATCTTAATAATTAAAGTCAGGCACAGTCGGTGCAAGGAGAAATTAACTTTTCCATATACAACAGTCTATGCATCGCAACCGTTCTCTCACATTAAGTGATCACGTTATTAGTACTAGAGAACTAAATGTGAGAGACCAATTATATATACAACCACTTTAAGGGAAAAATAATAAATTCGCCATGTTTATAGATTTGGGAAATCTTTTTGGTCTTGTGACACTTACAATTTCGTCCTTCGTCGACGATTTCTGCGATTCGGCCGAACGTGATGCATGGGAGAAAGCAAGTGATGCAACCTACACCACAAGATCAATTTCACCCATTGGGTTGGTTGAGGAGATGTATATATTTATAAAAGAAGTGCTAAAAAATGTTACTTGGTATAAATTTAACTTGTCAGGTAAGGTAACTATAATAGACAAAGTGAATTTTGGCCGGAGAGAGAATTTATATCTTACATGTACAAATATCTTCTCCACAGTTAAAAAGACCACGCGACCACTGCTGAGGGCGATGACCATAATCAACGTCCATGATTTTCTTTTATGAGATCAGAATTCGACCAAGAAAAAAGATTGCTGGAAATGTATGAGGAGATGTAAGAGAGAAAGAGAGACTGTCGGATAATGAAATGTTTTCGAAAAATGTACAAGTGCCTTGCTTGACAAAAAAAATCAATACAAATTCTTTATATAGACTTACAAAGAATCAATACAAATGTTTTATATCCACTTACAGAGAATCAATATATACTGAGTAAGACCCTAGACAAGACGAAACCCACTTACAGCTGGAACGCGCTATATAGGCATATGCTTCTTCTCTTGGTAGAGCAGGACATTGTTACTTTTTCTTCTACGAGTTCAAATTTCAGGGTAATAATTGTTAAATAAAAACCAATAAATTTATATGGTCGAGGTGTACAAAAGCAAAAGCTCGATCCACATGGGATTGGAAGTATACAAAAGCTCGATCCACATGTTATTTTTGTAATACTTTTTATAATAATACTTACTTGTTTGTTATACTTTTATAATAAACCGTAGCATGCAAAACTATTTAGATATGTCTTTCTCTTATCACCTCACCTAGTGAGTTGTCATCTTTATATCTTGAATTTACATTCATATTCACGTGCCAATTTACACCACTTATTCTCTTTCTCTCTCATCTTTAACGGAATCTTATTTGTACTATAAATAGGAGCTTACTTCACTATTTGTTCAATACTACAAGGTGATAGTTCTTTCAGAGAGAGAGAGAGAAAAAAAGCAGAAAAGAAATATGGGAAAGACAAAGTGAGAGAGATGCAAGGAAATATGATATTGGAGACAGAGAACTTTGCTTGTGTTTTACTAATTTGGAGTTATGCTTTGGAATCGAGGTAGAGAGTTTCTTGAGTAGCCTTTATAGTTGTTCAATGTAGTTGTTCAAAATATTTTCCAATGTAGTTGTTCAAAATAATTAATAAAATATTTTGTGGATCAAATTATTAAGAGTTGCATGCTTATGTTAAAAGTGGAACCCCAATGCCTTAGTGTTTTAATCAATTAAATTTTCTCTAAATCAAATCTTGCATAAATCTACCTCTCAATCACACTTGTTCTTTTTCATCTTTGTTATTTTCTTTACACTGCTCTCTGTGGATACGACACTCGGACTTCCGAGCTACACTACTATACGATACCTTCCCTTGGGTTTTGCAAAGTGGTACGAACAGTAATTCTTAATCTAAACTTAGAGCTTGGGAAATTACAATGATTGTCCAATTACAAAATTGTCAAGGGAAGCCAAAAAAAAATCACAAAATGCATACACTTACACACAGGTGCCTCCATCCATGCACAAGTGATCTTGAATATACTTTGGCAGACAAAGGCCTGTTAACAATTTTTTTGTTTGTTTAATTGCTCACTTTCAAGAATAAATGGTAAATTTGTATTCTTTATGTTTGAAGATTAATAATGTTGACAAGTGTGTGCTTAAGAGACGGTGTCTTCTTGTCATGCCCTGGACTCGGGGTACGGTGGAAAAAAAACCCCGCGCCCTATGCATGAGAAAATTTTAAAAAAAAGGTCAAAAAAAAGGTTTAAAATAAACTTCTCTTATAAAAATAGCTCCAAAATCATACAAGAGTACAAGAAATAAATAAAGTTATATCACTCTTATCTAATTCAACATTGGCTCGCCTATCATCGATCTTTTGGGTTTTACAACTGCAAGGTCCATAAAGGGTTGAGCAAAACCACAGCTCAGTAGGGACATAAATCTTTCCATAGTAAATTGATATAACTAAATTAAGTGACATGCAATCACATAACAAATAAAAGATAATAATACATGAATGAGCTTCAATTCTACCCAACCCGTTAATCTATATAACAGGGCAAGCAAATCTGCATGTCCCATACCATGGATTTTACCACTGTAATTCTGAATGCCCTATTATATAAACTAACACCCCATCTCAATCATCCCATAATTCCCCTTTTACTAGTCGTCTTGTCTAAGCCATTGATCTCCAAGCCCAAATCACCTTAATCGACAATTATACCGCCAATATCCTAATCTACTATGCACACGAGCTAGCCTGAACTTAGTCCTTGCAATGATCATACTCAACTACACAAAAGATCCTTCCCATTACCCTCTTTTCCATAATTTCTTTATTAACCCCGAAAATTCCAACCATCATCGATAACATATGAACATGTCAATATTAATAAAATAATATAATGATAATTAACAACATGTAAACACCCAATATCAAAAACATTAATCAAATTATAATATTGAGCATAATATAGTTCTCACGAAATTTAATTAAATCAATGGTAAAATCCATGGTATGGGACATTCAGATTTGCTTGCCCTGTGTAATATAAATTAACGGGTTGGGTAGAATCGAAGCTCATTCATGCATTATTAACTTTGTTTTGTTATGTGATTGCATGTCACTTAATTTAGTAATATCAATTTTATATGGAAAGGTTTGTGTCCCTACTGTACTGAGCTGTGGTTTTACTCACCCTTTTATAGACCTTGCAGTTGTAAAAACCCAAAAGACGGGTGGTAAGTGAGCCGAGGTTGAATTAGATAAGAGTGATAGAACTTTATTTATCTTGTACT
Source organism: Prunus avium (assembly GCF_002207925.1). Next base: position 32,349 of record NW_018921430.1, read on the forward strand.
CTTGTATGATTTTGGAGCTATTTTTAGAAGGGAAGTTTATTTTAAACCTTATTTTGGGCTTTATATATATATATATATTTTCCACCGTACCCCGGGTTAGGGGTGTGACAGGAAGGAAGACACCGTCTCTTAAGCACACACTTGTCAACATTATTAATCTTCAAACATAAAGAATACAAATTAACCATTTATTCCTGAAACTAAGTAATTAAAAAAACAAACAAAAAATATTGTTAACAGGTCATTGTCTACCAAAATTGTCACACCCCAATCCACGAATTTACGTAATCTTGGATTAAAATGTGATTCACATCTTAATTATAGAATTTAATAAAAGCTATAACTAAAATCTGAAGAACATTTAAATAAATATTTCACATAGAATATTCATCGGAAATGACAACATCCGAAATCTTACATTTTTACATTTATTTTACAAGTTAGAACTACTCAAGAGTTCACTAAAAAAGTAGCTCATTATTCAACCACAAGCTATGTACACAATACACCATATAGACATGCCACAATCATCACAAGTCCTAGATTTCAGGTTTAGGCCCTGTTTGGGATTGCTTTTTTTTGCCAAAAACCTACTTCACTTTAAAGTTAAGCAGTTTAAGGTGTTTCGTAAAAATAAAATATCCCAATTATTTTAAAAGCAATGGCCTTTTGACAGCAGTTTTTAAAAGTAAGCTATGGGTTGCTTTTTAAAGCTGCTTTCAAAAGAAGCAGAGATGAACCTTTAATGAATTTTTTTAATTCCCCAAATACCATCATTCATTTTAAAAAATGACACTACCTCCACTTCCACATCCAACTCCACCACTTGCACCACCACATTCACTACCTCCACAACCACTGCCACCACCACCACCACCACATCCTCCTCCTCCTCATCCTTTGCTGCCACCACCACCTCTTCCACCTTCACCTCCACCACCACCACCACAACTACCACCTCCTCCAAAACCTCCACATCCACCACCATCTCCACAACCAACACCACCACCACCACCACCACCACCTCCACAACCGCCATCCCCACCACCACCACTACCACAACCAACTCACCTTCATCGCCACCACCACCTCCACTCCACCACCACTACCACCACATGATTAGTACATAACAATTTCAACATCATGTCTATTTTAGTCATTATTCACAGTTACAACAATTTTATATAAATATTGTTTACCAAACATGGAGCTGCTTTACTTTACAACTAATTATTTTCAAAGCACAGCATAAGCAACTTTTTTTAAAAAGTGACAGCCAGTCCCGTATCACCCAATAAAAACCATGTGCATTGTGGGATCCTTGAGATCTAGTACCTGCCAAGAGTTAGACTCAACTACACAAAAGATCATTTCCATTACCCTATTTTCCATCATTATTTTCTTAATCCAACAATTCCAACCAATTTCCATGACATGATACAATTATGCCTTTCACATATCCTTCACAAAAATGTAACCATTTAAAACATCACCAATGTATATATAATTATGCCAACATTGTTCAAATAGTTAAGAATATGTAAATACCCAATACAAGGAACGTCAACCAAACTGTAATACCATGCATAATATAATGCTCACGAAATTTAATTAAATCAATCTCTGTAAAAGGTCTCCATGACAAGACCTGCCCCGAATTCTTCGAAACCCGAGATGAATCCTGTGGAAAATTCCGACATCATACCGATGCCGGGCCCACTTACTAAAAATCGAGCCTTCTTTGCCCAAAAAGGAATAAGGGCTCGAGACTTTCTGCCGAAATTTCGACAGAGTCTTCCCTGTAAATTGAACATTCCCCAAAAATTTCAACCTGCATAAAACACATTTAACAATACCAACCGGCAGCATGCACAATATAATCTCAAGCAATTGATCTAATTGGCCTCCGGCCTTCAAATATTACGAAACCAAACTACTAACAAGCTCTTGAACCAAAAAGTACTTCACATGAGGCAATTAATAACTTAAACATAAATATGCCAACCGAAAGCAAAGTTTACAACATCTAACTATCTCAATTTCAACATATGAGGCTTTAGCCTCCTAACATGAACACATCTCATTCTCACCTGAATCTCGGGACCAACGACACGGTCCGCACCACACTCAAAACACACAAAAGTAATCTTTAACCCGTGACTGTACCTAGGCCTTACCCTAGGTTGCCTACGTACCCTCGTCGAGGGATCAAGTCACACGTAGCTCTCATCTCAAAGGTCACAACTCCGATAATAGACAATTATTTACAACCGAACCACTATACATTTTAGATCTATCACAATTCTAAATCCGATAAAAACACATTAAAACATTATCACTTCCTCCCCAAGGCATCGTATTAAGAAGACATCCGAAGGGCCTGGACAAACTCCGACGGGCCTGGGCAAAATAAATCAATCTCCTACGGGCCTGGGCAAACTCCTACGGGCCTGGGCAAAATAAATCAGTCTCCGAAGGGCCTGGGCAAACTCCAACGGGCCTGAGCAAAATAAATCAGTCTTCGAAGGACCTGGACAAACTCCGACGGGCCTGGGCAAAATAAATCAATCTCCTACGGGCCTGGGCAAACTCCTACGGGCCTGGGCAAAATAAATCAGTCTCCGAAGGGCCTGGGCAAACTCCAACGGGCCTGAGCAAAATAAATCAGTCTTCGAAGGACCTGGACAAACTCCGACGGGCCTGGGCAAAATAAATCAATCTCCTACGGGCCTGGGCAAACTCCTACGGGCCTGGGCAAAATAAATCAGTCTCCGAAGGGCCTGGGCAAACTCCAACGGGCCTGAGCAAAATAAATCAGTCTTCGAAGGACCTGGACAAACTCCGACGGGCCTGGGCAAAATAAATCAATCTCCTACGGGCCTGGGCAAACTCCTACGGGCCTGGGCAAAATAAATCAGTCTCCGAAGGGCCTGGGCAAACTCCAACGGGCCTGAGCAAAATAAATCAGTCTTCGAAGGACCTGGACAAACTCCGACGGGCCTGGGCAAAATAAATCAATCTCCGAAGGGCCTGGGCAAACTCCGACGGCCCTGGGCAAAATAAATTCTCAAACATAAAACCCACAACCGAGGAGGTACCCTAAGGTTGTGCTAATAACACTCAAATTAACATTCTAAGTACCCCATACAAAATCAACAAAGATAGCACTTTCTCAATTATTGTAAATCTACACTCAAGATATTCAAATGTATCCAAACCCAAATATATAACACAAATACTTCATAATATATCAAATCCATTAATCAAATATATAATATATTTCAAATGAATCATTAAAACAATATACACAAACTTTCCACACTTGGTCAACTGGGCCCACGGGGCCCACGACCTCCGTTTTACGATCCAAACGTTCCTATGGATTCCTCAAGGTTTAGGAAACATGTCCTACAAGTTTGGTTCAGATCGGACAGTCGGATCGCTCACGATCGCACGATCGGACGGTTATCGTAAAACACAAACTTTAAGTTATTGAATCGGAACATCCGGGGCTCTGATTCATGATCCGTCAAATCCTACATGATCCTAGGAATACCTAGATCAACATATTAATTTGAAAGTGATCCAACGGTTCTAGCATATCGAACCCGGATAACACACGATATGTAAAATTTGTTCGGGGTTCAAACGTTATCCGAATTGAGATCCGCGAATTCCTATGCGCTCGTGACAACTAGGAGATCGCATTGGGACAAAATGCCCCTCTGATATAGTTCCCACGCGCCGCCACACGCACTGGCAGCGCGTGGGTGTCCAAGCGATATCGCATCGCCGGAAAATCTCAGAATCTGGTAACAAGACTCCTGCCCTAGGTAATAACCCTAATTCGGAGCTACTTTTGTTCTTGGACATACCCCAAAAAGTCAACGGAAGTGGCTGAAAATGGAGGTCGAAATCGGTAGATTTTTCTATCGCTTATTTAACCAGTTAAATGTAGAAATTTCTCAAACCTAACACAACCAGCAGATAGTTCGTCTCGAGAGGTTGAGAAAGCATACCTGGATCGACGGAAATGGTGGCCGGAGGCGTCCGAACGAGCTCCATGAATTTTGGGTTAAAACCGATCGGATTTTTGCATTTTCCGGCGATCACAGGTGGTTCCAGCGACTAAGATCGGTCAGGATGGGAAGAGGGAGGTGGCCGGATGCGGCGGTGGTGGCCCAAAAACCCCGGTGGTGAACAGTAACAGGGGGGCTGTTCTGCGCGCAGGGAGAGAGAGAGAGAGAGAGAAATGAGGGCTTTTCTGATTTTTTAATAAAATTCAAACTTCAACTTATTTACGATTATGCCACTGAGGGTTTTTAGATCGTCACTTTTTCGTTACAACTCTAGTTCAAGCCTACCGCATGTTTACGAACTTGTTTCGACGTGCTCTATGCAACGGTACCACCGGTAGTCCCAAATTCCTTCCCGAACTTAAAATGACCTTTTTGCCCCCTTTTTAAAATTAAGTAAATTATTATTATTTTCAAACCCTTAATTAATTCAAATCGTTTTATTTTTATTATTTATTTCAATTTATTTTCTTATTTCAATTTATTTCCTCTTAATTTAATTATTTTATTTCTTTTTCGGACCGGGATGTTACAATAATGATATATATACTGAGCTGTGGTTTCGCTTACCCCCTAACAGATTTTGCAGGTACTGAACCTAAAATCTAGGACTTGTGATGATTGTGGCATGTCTATAGGGCGTATTGTGTACATAGCTTGTGGTTGAATAATGAGCTACTCTTTTAGTGAACTCTTGAGTAGTTCTAACTTGTAAAATAAATGTAAAAATGTAAGATTTCGGATGTTGTCGTTTCCATTGAATATTTGATGTGAAATATTTATTTATTTATTTAAATGTTCTTCACATTTTAGTTATAGCTTTTATTAAATTCTGTAATTAAGGTCAACTTTGTCAGACAAAGGCCTATTAACTATTCTTTTATTTTATTTTTAATTACTCAGTTTTAGGAATAAATGGTTAATTTGTATTCTTTATGTTTGAAGATTAATAATGTTGACAAGTGTGTGCTTAAGAGACGGTGTCTTCCTGTCACGCTCGGATTCAGGGTACAGTGGAAAGAAAAAAAAAACCCCGCGCAATGTGCATGAGGAAAAAAAAAAAAGAGGCCAAAATAGGGTTTAAAATGAACTTCTTTTATAAAAATCATACAAGCGTACAAGAAATAAATAAAGTTCTATCACTCTTATCTAATTCAACCTCGGCTCACCTACCACCCGTCTTTTGGGTTTTACAACTGCAAGGTCTATAAAGGAGTGAGCAAAACCACAGCTCAGTAGGGACATAAACCTTTCCACAGTAAATTGATATAACTAAATTAAGTGACATGCAATCACATAACAAATAAAAGATAATAATGCATGAATGAACTTCGATTCTACCCAACCCATTAATCTATATAATAGGACAAGCAAATTTGCATGTCCCATACCATGCTTTTTACCACTGTAATTTTGAATGCTCCATTATATAAACTAACACCCCATCTCTATCATCCCATAATTCCTCTTTTGCTAATCGTCTTGTCTAAGTCATGGATCTCCAAGCCCAAAATCACCCAATCGACAATTATACCACCAATATCCTAATCTATTGTGTACATGGGCTCACCTGAACTTGGTCCCTGCAATGGTCAGACTCAACAACACAAAAGATCCTTCCCATTACCCTCTTTTCCATAATTTCTTTATTGATCCGAGAATTCCAACCATCACTGATAACATATGAACATGTCAATATTAATAAAATAATATAATGATAATTAACAACATGTAAACACCCAATATCAAGAACATTAATCAATTTATAATATCAAATATAATATAGTTCTCACGAAATTTAATTAAATCAATTTTTATAAAAACTCCCCCAAAAACCCCCAACCTCGATTCCAAAGCATAACTCCAAATTAGTAAAACACAAACATCAATTTATAATATCAAATATAATATAGTTCTCACGAAATTTAATTAAATCAATTTGTATAAAAACTCCCCCAAAAACCCCCAACCTCGATTCCAAAGCATAACTCCAAATTAGTAAAACACAAACATCAATTTATAATATCAAATATAATATAGTTCTCACGAAATTTAATTAAATCAATTTGTATAAAAACTCCCCCAAAAACCCCCAACCTCGATTCCAAAGCATAACTCCAAATTAGTAAAACACAAACATCAATTTATAATATCAAATATAATATAGTTCTCACGAAATTTAATTAAATCAATTTGTATAAAAACTCCCCCAAAAACCCCCAACCTCGATTCCAAAGCATAACTCCAAATTAGTAAAACACAAACATCAATTTATAATATCAAATATAATATAGTTCTCACGAAATTTAATTAAATCAATTTGTATAAAAACTCCCCCAAAAACCCCCAACCTCGATTCCAAAGCATAACTCCAAATTAGTAAAACACAAACAAAGCTCTCTATCCCCTCCAATATCATATTTCCTTGCATATCACTCTTTCACTTTGTCTTTCCCACATTTCTTTTCTCCTCTCTCTCTCTCTCTTAAAGAACTATCAAAGAATATGAACGCAAGGCTGACAGCCATAAGCAGGAGATGACAATATTGACATGCTCACTAGGTGATAGTGCTTCTAGGTTGTCTATAGTAAAGTGACGTGTCCAACAATAGTATGATGAAATTTTGTTTTGCATGCAGGAGGCACTTTTGCCATGCTTTGCACGTTGTAGAACTTAAAGATATCACAACATGCATATCTGCGTTGCAAAATTTTCTCTAAATTTCATCAGTGTGCAACAGACACGCGTCGTTAGTGGCATGTTGTCAAAAGCTATTTTTCTTGTAGTGCGGTGTCTTTTCTTAATAATAACCAAGAGAAGAAGCATAATAGTGCGTTCTAGCTGTAAGTGGATAAGGACGACCTTTGTCCTCTAGGGTTTCGTCTAGTACTAGTATATACGGATTCTTTGTAAAGTGGATATAAACCATTTGTATTGATTCTTTGTAAGTCTATATAAACCATTGTATTGATTCTTTATCAAGCAAGGCACTTCCACATTTTTCGAAAACATTTCATTCTCCGACAGTCTCTCTTTCTCTCTTACATCTCCTCTTACATTACTGAAACTTTTCCATTTCCAGCAATCTTTTTTTTTGGTCGAATTCTAATCTCATAAAAGAAAACCATGAACGTTGATTATGGTCATCGCCCTCAGCAGTGGTCGCGTGGTCTTTGTCACTGTGGAGAAAATATTTGTAAATGTAAGATATAAATTGTCTCTCCGGCCAAAATTCACTTTGTCTATTATAGTTACCTGACAAGTTAAATTTATACCAAGTTACATTTTTTAGCACTTCTTATATATATATACCCAATTGGTGAAATTGATCTTGTGGTGTAGGTTGCATCACATGGTGTCTCCCATGCATCACCTTCGGCCAAAACGCAGAAATTGTAGACGAAGGACGAAGTTGTGAGTGTCACAAGACCAAAAGGATTTCCCAAATCTATAAACATGGCGAATTTATTATTTTTCCCTTAAAGTTGTTGTATATATAACTGGTCTCTCACATTTAGTTCTTTAGTAATAATCACGTGATTACTTAGTGTGAGAGAACGGTTGCGATGCATAAAGTTAATTTCTCCTTGCACCGACTGCACCTGACTTTAATTATTAAGATGATTAGGTCAATGGTGTGTTACTAACGGTTGGATTTTGTAATTTTAGCTTGCCTTTCCCATTGCATATTGTACTGGTTGTTGTGGATGATTCACTGCCAGTGGGTCTACTCGTGCGTGTATAGACAGAGATTGCGCCAAAATTTTGGTCTGCCGGAGGAGCCTTGTGGTGATTGTTGTGTTCATTTCTTCTGTGGACCGTGTGCCCTCTGCCAAGAACATGCTGAGCTCAAATCTAGAGGCTTCAACCCCTCCAAAGGTTTTAAACTAATCCTACACACACATATGTCGTCATGGTACTATGACCTTAAGTTTATCATTATTTACATCATTCGGCGGTACTTCAATTTTTATTTTGTATTTGTTTTTATGATGTAGGTTGGATTGGGCCACCAACTGCTGCTCCACAGGTGCCTTCTTCCATGAACAAATGATCGCCAATATACTTGGCAGACAATTAATGTTGTGTTTGTCTTCTCCATGTCTTTTTTGCTTTTGTTTGATGGAATTTGCTTTGTGTTGTATGAATATATATTGATGTTGATAAAGTGCCTGTATAAGCGAGGATGTTCCAGATCCAACGTATTGTAATGAATGTGCCGTTGTTTGTTTTGTGTTCTGATACATTTCACATCAACTGGATTAAGGAGTAAAAAAGTATTAGTATAACTTGTTAACATGATCAACTACAAAGAAAATCCTATAGCTTATGGAATTGTTAACATGATCACTCTTATCTAATTCAACATCGGCTTGCCTACTACCCGTCTTTTGGGTTTTACAACTGCAAGGTCTATAAATGGGTGAGCAAACTACAGCTCAGTAGGGACATAAACCTTTCCATATTAAATTGATATTACTAAATTAAGTGACATTCAATCACATAACAAATCAAAGTTAATAATGCATGAATGACCTTCGATTCTACCCAACTCGTTAATCTATATAATAGGGCAAGCAAATTTTCATGTCCCATACCATGGATTCTACCACTGTAATTCTGAATGCCCTATTATATAAACTAAAACACCATCTCAATCATCCCATAATTCCCCTTTTGCTAGTCGTCTTGTTTAAGCCATTGATCTCCAAGCCCAAATCATCTAATTGACAATTATACGGCCAATATCCTATTCTAATATGCACACGGGCTCACTTGAACTTGGTCTCTATAATGATCAGACTCAACTACACAAAAGGTCCTTCCCATCTTTTCCATAATTTCTTTATTACCTCAAAAATTCTAACCATCATCAATAACATATGAACATGTCAATATTAATAAAATAATATAATAATAATTAACAACATGTAAACACACCCAATATCAAAAATATTAATTAAATTTTAATATTAACCATAATATAGTTCTCACGAAATTTAATTAAATCAATTTCTGTAAAGGCTCCTCAAAAAACTCTCTAACTCGATTCCAAAGCATAACCCCAAATTAGTAAAATAAAAGCAAAGTTCTCTATCTCCTCCAATATCATATTTCCTTGCATCTCTCTCTTTCACTTTATCTTTCCCATATTTCTTTTCTTCTTTTTTTTTCTCTCTGTGTGAAAGATCACCTCGTAGTATTGAACAAATAGTGAAGTAGGCTCCTATTTATATTACAAATAAGACTCCGTTAAAGATGAGATAGAAAGAGAATGTCGGCATGTCAAGTAGGTGGTGTCAATTGGCATGTGAATATGAATGTAAATTCAAGACATAAAGATGACAACTCACTTCACTAGGTGATAGTGCGTCTAGGTTGACTGTAGTAAAGTGACGTGTCCAACAATAATATGATCAAAGATCACTATTGTTAAATTTATCATTATTTACATCATTCGGCGGTACATCAATTTTTATGATGTAGGTTGGATTGGGCCACCAACTGCTCCACAGGTGCCTCCTTCCATGACCAAATGATCGCCAATATACTTGGCAGACAATTAATGTCGTGTTTGTCTTCTCCATGTCTTTTTTGTTTTTGTTTGATGGAATTTGCTTTGTGGTGTATGAATAAATATTGATGTTGATAAAAAGCGAGGATGTTCCAGATCCAACGTATTGTAATGAATGTGCCGTTGTTTGTTTTGTGTTTGGATACATTTCATATCAACTGGATTAAGGAGTTAAAAAAACAAGCTTTAACTTCAAATTTCACCAAGGATGTGAACTCCAATAAAAGCACTCGAAATTTGAGTAGTTATTGTCACTCATAAATATGTGAGAGGAATCAAAGTAATAGGATGTACTCACATAATCGAAATGAAGGCACAAGACATGAATAAAAGATCTCATGGAAAGATATCGCATACTTGAAAACATTTAAACTATCCGACCATAGTCATTCCACACCTATTCTCCACATGAGGAACCACACTTCTCCTTGACATTATTGGGACCCATGAGCAAGCTATTTCGGCCTGTATCGCCTGGCCTAGGCAGACTCCTTGGGTTTTCACAGCTGTGTATGCTAAGCCCTGCAGTATAAAAAGGGCTACTCTTTGGGAATATTTTGTTAGAAATGTGCCCTAAGAGCCAATACATTTGATGTGATCTCCTTAGAATACATTTCATATATGATATATAAAGGGCAAACTTAATTTGTTATCTTTTACATCGTGTAAAGAAACAAATGTCCAGGGTATGCTAAATAAGAGATAAAGTAATCTAAAGAAGATTAGATTCGGGAGACCTTTAATCTCTAACTGTAGCATCCCAAAATGTTCCTAATCATAGGTTATCAAATGGGCATTGATAAACCGTCAAGATTAGCGCATATTATGTATGCTCAATTGGGAGGATGGTTAGTCTCAAACCATTTGTGTAGTTGACACTAATACAAGTATGTGGGTGCTCATTAGTGAATGAGTACACTGAACGCGATCAACCGTAGTTCTCATATGGAGTATTTATCTACATGTCAAATGAGAACTCATAGTTGCAATAATGCAAATTAGTCCTTAGACCTGAGGCATCATGGTTGTCCTGTGATGCGTTATTGATCTTTGATAGCTCTTAAAGGCAAGCCGTAAAAGATTTGTCTTAAGTGTTGTTGGGATCTCTTAATTCATCATAGGGGCATGTGAATGTACAATAAGGAATCTCTACTTTCGATAAAGAAGGAGAATGTTTCAAGATGTGATTCAGCAAATCTTTGGCCAAAGTATTTTGAGCTTGATTTAGAAAGTTGTTCTTAATCACGTTCTTTTGAATCACATGAGGTTATAAATCATATTAGGGGTTTGACATAAACAATCCGTACCCTAATAATATGATTTGAAACATTGTATAAGAGAAGGACCGTATTGCATTGCAATTCCAACTGAATAGGTTCTTCATCTATTCTGATTAGCTTGGGTAGCCTTGATATATTGCTAGATGTCACTCTTGGCTTGTGGAAGCCCTAGGATTGATTGTGATCGATCCAAATAAAGGAAAAATTAAAAAGGGGTTTTAATTCCAGTTGGTTAGAAAAAGTTCTAATATTTTCCCACTGCCTTGCTAATTAGAACCTAATGGATCGCACACCTTAAATGGTTAACTGTGAGTAATACAAATGAGAATGAGGAAATCAATTTGATTGATTTGATGTGGATGATCTACTACGTGTAAAAACGTATTTGGGCCTCGATAATAGTTAGAGGGAAGCCCAAATGGTTGGGTAGCAAGCCCAAGGGCTTAAGACACCTAAATATTATGGCTTAAGTGTCATAAGGCCCAATTTTGGAAGCCCAATGAGGTTTGGCCGAAAATGCTTAAGTGAATGTGTATGGGAATTGTTTCCAAAAAGCTCATTAACACAAAAACACAATCCAACATCAACCAAATAGGTTTGGGAGATCAAAGAGAGAAAAAAAAGATAGTTTTCAAGAGTGAAACACTTTCATCTTTAAAAGTGGTTTAGATTGAAACCAATCTTGAGAATCTTGCACTAGCATCCAAGTATTCTCAAGATACTTATTCTCATCTCAAGGTTCCATCGGTGTGGAGACTTAGAGGCCATATACTTTTGTGGCTCACAAGGAGGAGAAAGATCAAGAGGAGATCAACAAAGGAAAATCATCAAGAGAAGACCAAAACACAACTTGGTTCATATAATTGCTTCAAGGGTAATTAGATCTTATCATTTCTCTTGAATTTTCATTTATGAAAAACATATCAATGTTCATGGCTTAAGATACTTGGAAGAAGTTTTGTTTTGAATTTAAACAACCACCTTAGACTTCCGCTGCGATTAATTCGATTAAATGCATGTTTAATATTCAAATGAACTTTGAAAAAATGTTTTGAAATTCCTACAATATCATCCAATATTCTACACATCAAAAGCTCTCCTCGTTGTAGAGACTCACTATCCAAAAATGGAGAGACTTATTTTGTCACTTATAGTTTCTGCAAGAAAGTTGAGACCCTACTACCAAGCTCACTGAATCATCATCATGAGATAATTTCCTTTGAGATCGAATTCTTCATAGTCCCAATGCTTCTTAGCGACTCATGAAGTGGGCTATTGAATTAAGTCAGTATGACCTCCTCTATAGGCCGAAGACTGCTATAAAAACCCAAGATTTAGCAGATTTCATTGCAAAATTCACTTCATCAACCGAAGAAAAGAAGATAGTTAAAAGACCAAGGAAAGTTCGAGAGCAGATGAGACTGAGGCTGTTAACAAGAAAAGCTGCAGACCTGTTAAATGTTCTAATGCTGGACCTGCTGTCTCTCACCTCTTCTTTGCGGATGACTTGATTCTCTTTGCTGAAGCCAACCCTCACCAAGCCAGAGTGATGAAAAAGTGTATTGAGTTATTCTGTGATGCTTCGGGCCAAACTGTTAATTTTGATAAGTCTGCAATCTTCTGCTCTCCTAATACCTGCAAGGAGGTTGCCCAGGAGATAAGTTATATTTGTGGCTCTCCCCTCACTGATAATCTAGGGAGGTACTTGGGTATGCCCCTTTTACATTCCAAAATTAAAAAATCTACTTATGCCAGTTTGATTAGCAAGGTGCATGCTAGACTAGCCGGCTGGAAAGGCAAACTTTTGTCCCTGGAAGGGAGAGCTACTTTAATTCAGGCTGTCACCTCTGCTCTCCCTGTGTATACTATGCAAACTGTGAAGCTCCCTATTAGCGTGTGTGAGGAGCTTGATCGTCTAAACCGTAATTTCTTTTGGGGGGGTGGTGATAAAAAGCAGAAGATCCACTTGTGTCAATGGAACCTCGCTTGCAGGCCTAAGAGCAAAGGAGGCCTGGGTTTCAAAAGAACCCATGATATGAACCAAGCCCTTCTCGCTAAAATTGGCTGGAGACTGCATTGTAAAGATGAGGGCCTCTGGACCAAGATCTTCGAGAAGAAGTACCTCAAAGGCCAATCCATTCTTGAGCCTTCTTTGAAGATGAGACAGGATGTTTCTTCGACCTGGAAAAGTGTTCTGTTTGGGGCTGATTTGTTGGGGAAAGGTATGACGTGGAGACTTGGAAGAGGTGAAACAGTGAAATTCTGGAAAGATAATTGGGTTTCTGAGGCACCCTTAATGCACCACGAGACGGTCCTACCGCCCACTGATGTTGACTCTACTGTTTCAAGTTTCTTCAAAGATGGTTGGTGGGATGTGGACAAGCTTCGCAATGCTCTACCCGAGGCTATTGTCCATAAAATTATCAATCTCTCTGTGAGCTTTAGTGGGACCCTTCAGGACCGCCAGATATGGCGATGCACTTCTGATGGAACTTTCACTGTAAATTCTGCCTACAATCTGCTCTTCAATGGTCTTGACTGGCGTAATCCTTGGTGGAAGGTACTGTGGAAGATGAAAATCCCCCCTAAACTGCAATATTTCTTTTGGCTGGCCTACCAAGAAAAAATATTAACTAATGAGCAGAGGGTTAAACGTCACCTTGCTAGTGATCCTGCCTGCCTGGCTTGTGGTGAAACGGTTGAGTCTGTGACCCACATCCTCAGGGACTGTTCAAAGGCCAAACAAGTTTGGGGCTACTTATTGAAGCCTAACCAGACTATCTCTTTCTTCTCCACGAACCTTCAAACTTGGATTTTGAATAATTTGTGCTCCAGGGCCTTTTGGCATAGGAATTTGCCTTGGAATATTGTTTTTGTTTTCTCCTGTTGGTTTATCTGGAAATGGAGAAATATCCACATTTTTAACTCGAACGAAGATGCGCCTTCTTTGCCAAAGGAAACTATTATTACTGCTGCTACTGAGTGGGTCAAGGCCTCCTGTACCGCCAGTAAGGTTCCCAAATTGCATCTTATGCTGTCTTGGGTACCTCCTAGAGATGGTTGGTTTAAACTGAACATTGATGGTTCTAGGAGAACTGCCTCAGGAACTATTGGTGCTGGGGGAGTCATCAGAAACTCAAACGGAGATTGGACTGCTGGTTTTGCAATAAACTTAGGAACAGGCCAGGTGTTAGAAGCGGAACTGTGGGGGCTCTTCTTTGGCATTAAATTGGCTCTACAGAAAAGGCTCTCTCATCTCATCATTGAGATGGACTCCTCTGTTGCTGTTAATCTATTGAAGAAATCTGACTTCCCTCAGGATAACCCCCTTGCTGGTTTACTTTCTGGTTGTCTTAGCCTCATGAGGCAGATTGGGAATATTGAACTCAACCACATCTATAGGGAACAAAACTCTGTTGCTGATGGACTGGCAAACTGGAGCTATAACTTGGACTTAGACTACTGCGAACTGGACGAGCCCCCTGCTTGGATCACTCCAGCTGTACTTGATGACTTGTTAGGTGTCTGTAAGATGCGTCTAGTTTCTATTTTGTAATTGCTTCTGCTTTGGGGGCTTGTCCCCACCCAGCTTACCAAAAAAAAAATAAAAGAAATTTAAATGCATTAAACAACACAAACTAGTTAAATAAAAGCAAAAGTTGAAAAAGAAACCCAACAACTAACAACGCACCACGCAAAGTGGGTGGGTACAGTGATTCACAATTTTTTTTTTTCAAATGCAGTTTTTAACCCAATGCGAAGAATTTGACGTATTTCAAAAACTACTTGGCCGAATTTGACATTCTTTATATGGTTGAATTCAGAACGAAAAAGTGAAGACAGTTTCGCAGGCCCAAATAAAAAAAATCGAAAACAGCAGATGTTGCAGCCACAATGAAACGATGACAGCAGATGTTGATTAACTAAATATTATTAATCAAGCCAACCATGTATAGCCTTCACTACCAAGCCCATCATCCCATTAGTGTCAAAGTATCATGCTTCTAAAGCATGTGAACCATTGTTTCCTCCGATGTGGGATAATTTGCTTTCAAACTTCCAACACTCTTACTATGCAATAATCCCTCCAAAATATAATTTGGAATGCAGTTGAACTTTTTGCTTTCAAAACTGACAGTTGTACTAACACAAAAACAGAAGTCTAAATGACAATAAAAAGAACACTATCAACCAAACAATCACAGCAAAACCAAGCAAAATCCATTACAAAGTATTTCAATTACTGCAAAGCACAACAAAAAGTAAATTCCTACTTCCTAAATCCTAGTAGGTACAATAAAAGCTGAGGAAAAGACTGCTTCACCCTGTCAGCCTTCTCTGAGGCAAGAAAACTGTGTACACTAGGTAGGTTCTTGGATCATCTTTTCACAGAGAATCAAACAAATTGTGGCATTTCTTTCCTGTCCTAGTAAGTTCAGTTTCACACATTCGCTCACTCGGCATACTTTATCAATGTCAAGTCCCAGCTGCAGCTACCATAACACAAATTCAGCACTTTTGCCATACTTGAACCTTAGCATTTTTACTATAAGAACAAGAGATAACTTGTTAACATGACCAACTATGAAGAAAATCCAATTGTTGATGGACTCTGGCTTTCTAAATTGTTGTTAACAAGAAACAAAATAATAAACAAGAAGGGAAAGAAAAATAAATAAGTAAAGGAACAGGTAATATAGTGATGCAAAATGAAGAACAACAAGAATTAATCTATCATTTGTGTTTGTGCCTAATAAACCACGGCCAAGAACTGACCGAAGGAGCCCCTTTTCTCGGCCCTAACACTCGCTCGTGAGGCTAAAATGCGGCGTTTCGCCAAGATGTCTGGCCTTCCTAAAAAGCAAAGGAAAAGTTGTGAAGGCATGATCATCTCGGCCTTGACTATAGGCCGAGGCCAAGGCCGAACAAAATCACGGCCAAAAGCACTAAGGTCAGATCATCAAGTGGCAGCAGGGTCCCACGTTTCATTTAATGAAGCAATGCCTCTGTTTATGGTAGCAAACCCACTGACCACGAATAAGCATTTAATGCACGAGGGAAGGTGGGAAGTGATTGAAGTCAGGATTTGGTGATAGGAATCAGAGTGATTAGACGCAGACATTCTCGCAAGAATTCTTGCAGTTTGAGAGATTGGGTCACCAACTATCAGACACAATAAAAGCGTCTCCACGGCCAGAAGCGCAGAACCCACGATCAGGGCGGCGGCCGAGATTCACCGGGATTTACGGGGTCACACCACCATGCTTCACGATCCCAAATGTCGATTGGACTACCCACTTGCTCTAATCAGGCTCCACCATGCAGATTTTTAGCCTCGATTACTCCTCCAAGAACTCTTCCTATAAATACAAGGCTCAAGCTACATTCACAGGGTTCAAACATCAAACAAAAGCCTTTCACGGAGCAAATTATATTTTCCTGTAATGCACTTTCAATATCTTTACTTGCTTTCCTCTGAGTAGTGTTAGTTTGTAAGGAAAATCCATTCATCAATATATCATACAACCCTTGATTTTCAAGGTGCTGGAGCACCATCTCTGTTACTCATTCATTCACCCCATATATCATACGACCGCCGCTCACTGAGCAGCACGCTGAAGCACTGCCCAAAACCCACCATCAGCACCACCCCTAAACGGCCTTGTAGCTCAGGCCGTGAACCTTACAACCGAGATCAGTTCCTCTCTCGGCTACAATCGTTTGATTAGAAGATGAGTTCAAACAGGCGCACCACTTGACCATTCTATCCACATCAACATCTCGACGCACGGTAGACCGTGCTGGCACGCCCACGCACAACCGCACCGCATCCAAAAGCACGAAGTCACGTGTTAACGCACATCCCCTCGGCCCGGAACCCCAGGCCGTGAGATTTGCGCAGCCAACTATTTGAAATTAAGCAATTACCTATTCGTTGCACATCAGTATGCTTCTCCAATTACAAGGGAAGGTACATGTTGAATTTTACAGAAATCCTCTCCATCTTCCTGAATCCTACTGTGGAGTTCCCAGGCCGTGAGATTTGCGCAGCCAACTGTTTGAAATTAAGCAATTACCTATTCGTTGCACATCAGTATGCTTCTCCAATTACAAGGGAAGGTACATGTTGAATTTTACAGAAATCCTCTCCATCTTCCTGAATCCTACTGTGGAGTTCTTTAGGCATCCCTGTAATGGTTAATTCCCTGAGATTAGTAAGATATCTTAGCCCATCTAGAAGTGTCGTCAATCCCCTACAATATTCAATGTGCAATCGACAGAGACTAGGCATGGCTCCTTCCTCTACCCTCCACTCTGTTATTTCGTGCATGCCATAAACAAAAAGAAAAAGGAAAGCCTCCTTTGGAGAAAACCAGTATCTTTGTGTTCTCCTCAAAAGCTTCATTTATGAGGCGCAAAGTTGTCAGGTTTGGTATCTTCCCTAGTATTCCCATTTGGTCCTCCTTGAGACCATACCTACGCAATTGTAACTTGGCGAGGTTTGGATAGTTGTGGAGCTCTTCTGGTAATTCTGCGGTTGGCCCAAACAGCTTCAATTTGTATATATGCCGACAACTTGATACTATTTGCCTAACCTTCTCCTCAAAACTACTCTTCCTTGCAGAGTTATAATCAATGTATACAAATAGAGACCGGATATGGTTTAGCATGCTGCCTGCAGATTGCAAAATTTCCTCCAGATTTTCCACGGAGCTTGCCAGTTTTATGTTCAGTTTTCTAAGATTGGTTAATCCAGCAACATCTATCAAATCACAATACTCAGTTGAAAGCACATCTAAGGTCTGTAAATGACCAAGAGTGTCTAGCTTCAAGTTACCTATTGCTGTGTAATGGATAGGTAAATATATATGTCTTAAGTGTTTCATATTCCATATCACATTTGGGATGACCATGTGACTTTTTTTAACACGACAATCAAGAGTTTGCCAGCATATCAAATTACCTAGGGATGATGGAAACCTTTTCATTTGGCTACCCGTCACACTTAGAAACCTTAGGTGGATGATATTTCCAATTTCACTTGGCAACTCTACTTCTACTTTCATATCTTCAACCTTCAAGACTCTAAGAACTTTGAAATTCATCAGCAAAGATAGTAACAACTTTTCACTTTTCTGCCTCAATTATGTTAGGCCAAAGTATATTAGAGACCTCTCGTGGCCATTTGTTTCATATCTTGATGGAAGCAACCTGTTGGTGTGAAAAAGTGGTTCGGCACTTTTGGGCTCAACTTAGTGATGTTGGGCCTTCGGAATGCTTTGGGCCTTGGTAGACCGTGTGATATGCAAGACGAGAAACGCTCGGTAAAACCTAGGGCACCGGTGTGGTACCGGCCGAAGGCTCTCCGATGCTTAAGTAAGTTCAAATTTAGTAAATTAAACTGACAGATCAATAGGCATGTATGCCGTGAGTTCTGATTACCTTTATTTCGGGATTGTTGCCCTCTTTTATAGGCCTTGGGAGGTGTGCATATTGTTTAGAATTTCGATGTGGGACTATAGACGTCGGTCGTAAGCATGCCATGTGTCTCGGAGAAGGGGATTGCCCTAATCGCAGGATCGGTAGGCCAGGTGCCGAAGGCTACCATGACCAAGCCTTACCTTGTCCACATGTCTTGTTCCTATAGGCTGTTCATTTTGGTATAAACAGGAGTCCCCCAAGTTCTCGTCTGAGAATCTCAGACGATGACTTGATACTTTCTTCGGTAATCCAAACGTCGTTCTGCCGTTCGGTGATTTAGCAAAGGCTGGTGCCCGGTTCTTGTCTTCCAGTGCCTCTTCGTTCGAAAGCATATTCTTGAGAACTCAAGGGTCGCTACTTCGAAGATTACAGTTCGATAGTAGACGCCACATGGGAATGAGGACCGAACAGGCCTTTCTGATTGATTGTCAACTTGGCAAGTTCTGGGCTCCCAATCAAGGAACAAGTGCTGGGGAGGGGAAGCAATGGGATAGAGTGACGCTTCATCTTCTGTGCCCCGCGTGCTGTCGGAACGACCATCTAACGGGCGACACATGTCGTGCCTGCGCATGTGGAGCAGAGCCATTAATGCGCCATTTGGTTTCTCGAGGCGTACCGTTCCTCTTCCTCGCCCTATAAATAGGGTCGACTCCGGATGAGAGCCTCACTTGTGTTTGTGAGAGAGAAGCGAGAGCTCTGTCCAGGCAATTTCCAGCGACATCAATCAGTGACCAAGGCAATTTCTGGCGAGTCCAATCGGTAACCAAGGCGATTCCCGGTGAGGTCAATCGGCAACCAAGGATATTTCGTTACGCCTACAGTTTGAGACAAGGTACTTTCGGCATCCCATCGCATACTTTTTCTTACTCTGTCAACGTCCTTCCTTGGCATGAACTAGACTGAACTTTATGCAAGGGGGGTTTTGTTCTGTAGTCTAGTCACCATAGGTAGTGATGTAGGTATCGGTAGACTAGTCTTCTGCCTGGCCCTTAGTTTCCTTTTTCTTTGTGTAGATGTCTGATAGCGAGTCTCCATTCGAGAGAGAACCCAACACGTTCGATGGCGAGTCATCGAACGATCAAGGGGATTCCAGCAGCGAGACCTTGAGTCTTGATGCCGAGAATGGTGGAGATACCGATGTTGAGGTTATCGGTGAGAGGACTAGTTCCGTTCCCACTTACGAAGTAGGAAAAGGGTTCATGACCAGTCAACCAATACCGTTGGCTGTGGTGTATAGTGACGCTAGACGTGCCGATGCGAACTAGCACTGCGAGTTCCAGATGAGAGACACTTGGGTGCCGGATCAGCACACCAGTCATCAATTGGAGACCTTCACGTCAGGCCATGGAAAGGTTACTGCCGAGCCTTCTTCCCAACCGAGGGAAACCATAGTTCATCGGGGGAACCCTAGGATACCCATAGGGGTGCCGAAGGAATATTTGTTAGGCATAGATTACCTGGAGCCCAACAAGATTACCGTTCGGGAGATATCCAAGCTTCGTGTTGAATATCGGATCCCTGATTCGGTAAGGATGAGGATCCCAAGTCCTACCAAATCACTGAGCAATCCTGAGGATGATGAGGTCATCTTTTTTACGGACATTCTCCAACAAGGATACGCTCCAGGCCAGTACAATTCCAATTTCTTGGTGGCCTTGATGGGGGTGATCGTTGCTTTTGGCCTTGTTGAGGAAGGAGAGCCAACCTATGAACAGTTCTACTATCTGTACAGCGTCACCAAATCCAAGTACGCTGGGCACCGAGGCTGGGTATAGGCTAACTGCCTTAGGGCTTCCGAGCGCGGTCATTTCAGTAAGGGCGTTCATACGTCTTAGAAGTCGTGGAAGAATCGGCAGGTACTCTTGTCCGGCGACTGGGAATCGTCATCGAACAGGCCTGTCCACTTCTGCATTCCTATGACCTTGCAAATGGTCGATAGGTCATTTGGCATGTTTTCGGTAGGTTATCTAGCCGATCAATTCTAATCATTTCGTCTCGTTTTTGCAAGCAAATTGAAGCAGCCAACTCCTACCTAGTCCGAGATTCGCCAGATTGATAAGGTGAGACTGAAAGTTCCTGCCGTGGACAGGATATACCCTGACTTCCTTTTCACCAAGAATTTGATCAGAGCCCGCCTCGTTGACCCTGCCGAGAGTAAGTGTACTTGCTAAACCTTTTAAATTCTTTTGGTAAATCTATTGGCTTACCGAATCTGCCTGTTTGAATAGTGACTGATGCCAGGAATTCTGCTGAGACAGAATCCTCCAAGAGGCGCCTCATGATGGGTATGAAGTCAAAGAAACAGAGGCGGCAATCGGAAGCTACCCCAGTTCAGGCAAGGGAGGTTGATCCGGAAGACCAGACCCTCGCCGATCAGCGGAGGCAGCTGAGCGCCGAACCTGCGCTCAGGCGAGTGCAGAAAGCTGATTCTGTCACTAGGCGCGAGCAAGGCGTTGAGGCCGCTTCTTCCAGGGGGTTTGGGAAATGGCCGATGACAGTTGATCTGGAGGCCGGCCCAGTGCCCAAGCGCAGACGGGATTCCGAGCAACCAAGGGCCATCTTTGCTACCGAGGACGAGGAGGGACCAAACAAACCCATAAACATTGCCTGCCCGTCGAAGATGGTTCAGTTTGCGAACCACATGATACTCGGTTTGCAAATGGAACTGTTGGAGATAGTGGAGCTACCGAGGAGGCTCCTTCGAGAGGAGGCTGGGCATGCCTTCCATCTTCTATCCTCGGTAAGTGCCCTTTACTCCTAATCTAGTCCATGTTCGCTACTATACTCTTTTGACTGGTGGCTTTATGTTTCAGGCATCCATAGACATGTGGCTGTGCATGAAGAGGGCCATCACAGCTGAAGAGCGCACAAAAAAGATGTACGAAGATGGTCGTGCCAAGGTTGCCGAGGCTGGCAAGGGTCTCCAGGACCATGCCAATCTCTTCAAAGACAAGGAGGCTACTGAACAGAAAGTAAAGGCTTCCGAAGCCAAACTTGCCGAAATGAGGGTGAATTTGGAAGCGGCAATCCGGGCAACGAAGGACGCTGAAGGGGCCAAGGAAGCAGTTCAGGTAGCTATGGAGGAGTCTGAGCGGGCAAAGGCATCTGAAATTGAAGCTGCTATTCGGGAGGCGGTGAGAGAATACCATTCGTCTGAAGAGTTCACCGCCATTCTGGACCACTAGGTGGGCTTGGAGATGACTGATCTTCTCTACTGTTTCAAACGGTTCAATCCTGGACAGAAGCTGAACTTGAACTTTGCTGCCGATCCTCCACCTCTTCCAGAAGGCATCATCGAAGAGATGATTGAAGATTACGAAGGGGAGGATGCCTATGATGGTGCTGCTGTCGAGGGTGCTGCTTCTGATGATGTTGCTGCCGAGGATGGCGCTAGTGAAGAAGCTGCTGTTTAAATTTGTTTGATCTGTATTTTACCATTTATTTTATGTACTTGCCCTAAGGCAACTCATTTCGAACATATTGATGCCAATGGCATCTTTTAATTTAATTATGTTCAACTCTTTTTCAGAATTTGCACATTCTGTTCTGTTTTTGCACGCCATCAACTTGATTACTTCACTTTTGCCGAGGGCTAACAGGTCCTTGGAATTTCAAATTTGTTTACCAAGTGTGGGTTTGATCAGCACGATGAATAGATTTTTCTTTTGTCGTAGGTCAATAGTCTTTAAGATTGCCAAAGGCATGTAAACATCCTGAGATCATGGGAACTTGATGGTATGGTCAAAACGATAGTTGATATAAACGTTAAGTCTATATCGAGCTCCTTGGACAGTGGATTGCTGCAGGCACCTGATGGTGACGGTGGATCAAGAGACTACGTGAGATTGATAGTGATACTGAGTCAGAAGTTGATGACATTGTTGGTAGCAGCAGTGTTTCAACAGCTTTACCATACGCCAGTGAGCAAGATGGCGCAGCTACTGAACCTTGGGATGATTCTGTAAAATCTGATGTTGCGGAGCGTGACACTTAAATTTTCCTTTCTTTTTATTGCAAAAAAAAAGAGAACCGTATGAGAAAGCTGCACAGCCGTGTCTGGTTTCAAAATTCATTCAAATGGACAATTACTTGATCACTTCTTCAGTTGACTTCTATTGTTATCTTCTTCCGGTGTTCTGTATGAATGTTTGCTATACATTCTGGCATATTTACTTTAAATTCTAAGGTGGGACTCACATTGCTAAGTCAATTTTTCGAATTGTATGACCAACTAAGATTCATACTCGGAGATCTTCCACTAGAAAGAAAGCATGATAGTATGACTGTTGACACTTAAATTTTCCTTTCTTTTTATTGCAAAAAAAAGAGAACCGTATGAGAAAGCTGCACAGCCGTGTCTGGTTTCAAAATTCATTCAAATGGACAATTACTTGATCACTTCTTCAGTTGACTTCTATTGTTATCTTCTTCCGGTGTTCTGTATGAATGTTTGCTATACATTCTGGCATATTTACTTTAAATTCTAAGGTGGGACTCACATTGCTAAGTCAATTTTTCGAATTGTATGACCAACTAAGATTCATACTCGGAGATCTTCCACTAGAAAGAAAGCATGATAGTATGACTGGTTCTAGTGCTGAAAAAGCAATGGACTGACAGAAGACTGTTAAAAAATAAGGAAATTTAGGAGAAATATTCTTTAGTTTCAATGGACTTTTATGCATAAATTATCTGGTTTTGGAGAGCATAGTTATCTGGAATTGCATCTTTTTTTTAAGGGAAGGGAGGGTGTGTTATTGGCTGCAATTCTGTTCTCCTGTTATTTGCTTTTCAGATAATTTTGTCATCATGCTTACAATTGAAGGTGGCATTACTATTTCCAGTCACTGATTGCTGTCATTTAACAGATTGATAGATGAAGGAAAACTCATGGACGCTCTTGAACTTTCTGATCGCTTATGTAACGGAGCTTCAAAACTGTGCTACAATTACGATGTTGCGAAGATATATACTCTTAACTTCTTAGGAAAGAATTGGACACCCAAAAATAACACTTAAATATATTACCAATTTTATTAAACTTAAAAGAAGACTTGAAGTATAACCAATTCTGCAGTTCCAAAATAAATAAAATAATAATTTGTAAGTCATATCCCTTGCCTGGACTGGAAATAGGTGATGAGTGCCTCATTGTTGGAACTGTAAGTGGCTACTTTACTATTTTGGACTCCATCTTCTTATAAGAAGTTTTGCCAATTAACTAAGACACTCTCACAACCCTTGGTGTTTCCCTCCTTGGTGTCTAGACTCTCAAGACCCCAACTCAGCTCCTAACTTGAACTGATTGCTCTCCCTCACGTTCTCCCTTGGTGAGTTAACCTCCTTTGAACACAATAGCACCCAGCTACTTGACCAACTTGAGATTAACCACACCTAGTTTCTGCTTCAGCCACTTCCTCTTATTCAACTTGTTTTCTCTTCTTGTGTTATCTTACTTCACCCCATTACCTACACAAGCCAATGGACAAGAGATAAGATATCAGCTCCTTTTAGTCACCACTTAGACTAAGGGTCAGATCAAGTAGGTAATACAATCCCACTCAGCCACCTCCATAAAACCAGAAAATGGAGAGGAGATTATTCAAAATAAGATAACCAATTAGCCATGAGTGCTCTCCCAACTATCCAGCA
>NW_018921430.1:58544-107408 GCF_002207925.1 Prunus avium
TTAAGAGATCAGATTAAAATATTTGTCACCTTTTGAATCCTTCAAAATTGGAGATTTTGCTAAATAATCTTTATTACCCTTCAAAATTGAAGGGTCATTGCCTCAACCTCAAAAACCTGGTTGGTAGAGAGCCTAGAGAGAAGAGAATAAGGCGGGAAATAGGGAGAAGAATGGAATTAGATGAATTAAGAGTCTCATGATCTCTTCTTCTATGGACCTGACTTGTGCTTGCTTCGGCTTCCCAGTCTCAATCTCAAGCCCAAATTTGCAGCTAAACTTTTTCAATTTCGGGTTTCAGACTTTCAGTCAATCACAGTGTTCGAAAAATCGGCCTAGGCAGCTAGCTGGTCGCTAGGTGGGCATTAGGACTCGGAGGACAGAAGGAGGACGAAGCAGCCGAAACCGCTTGAGTTGATGGAGAACCAAAATGGCTGCCCAATCTCAATCTCAAGCTCAAATTTGCTGCTTAACTTTTTCAATTTCGGGTTTCAGACTTTCAGTCAATCACAGTGTTCGAAAAATCGGCCTAGGTGGGCGCTAGGTGGCTAGGCGGGCCTCCTAGGCGGGTTGGGTCTTTTTTCGGTGCCGAACAGGGAGGACGAAGCAGCCGAAACCGCTTGAGTTGATGGAGAAGTGAAATGGCTACGACTGCGTTTGCAAGCTCCGCCCTCCGCGAGTGCAAGCTTCGTGTTTGTTTCGAAAATATTTGAAGAGTATAGCCGCGCGGCTATACTTCTAAAATATTCGAATATATTAATATTTAACGAGTATAGCCGGACGGCTATACCTTTAAATATACAATTTTGTCATATCAATTTAGGGTTTATGGCTAAAATACCACTTTAGCCCATTGGCTAGAGTTATTTCTTCAATTAAAAAAGGGTAGCCAAAAAGAATAGAGTTCGACCAAAAAAGGGAGCAGATGTTGCAGCCACAATGAACCGAAGACAGCAGTTGTTGATTAATTGAATATTTTTAATCAAGCCAACTGTGTATAGCCTTCACTACCAAGCCCATCAGCCCACCAATTTAATTGGTGTCAAAGTATCATGCTTATAAAGCACGTAAACCATTGTTTCCTCCGATGTGGGATAATTTGCTTTCAAACTTCCAACACTCTTACTATGCAATAATCCCTCCAAAATATAATTTGGAATGCAGTTGAACTTTTTGCTTTCAAAACTGATAGTTGTACCAACACAAAGACAGAAGTCTAAATGACAATAAAAATATTGCTATCAACCAAACAATCACAGCAAAACCAAGCAAAATCCATTACATTTCAATCACTGAAAAGCACAACAAAAAGTAAATTCCTTCTTCCTAAATCCTAGTAGGTACAATAAAACCTGAGGAAAAGACTGCTTCACCCTGTCAGCCTTCTCCGAGGCAAGAAAACTGTGTACACTACAGATAGGTGCTTGGATCATCTTTTCACAGAGAATCACACAAATTGTGGCATTTCTTTCCTGTCCTGGTAAGTTCAGTTTCACACATGCGCTCACTCTGCTGCAGAGCTTCGGCATGTTAACCATGAGTGTGATAGTTCATCATGTGCAGCTCACGTGCTCTCTGTTAAGTCTGTTAGTGAGAGTAGCTGTAGTTGTTAAGTCTGTTAGCGTGATATTAGGAGATAAGCATTTGTATTAAAGCTGTGTATTACTATTCAATTCAATATAATCTGAAATACAGAAATACAAAGCTATATTCGTTCTTACATTCTCTCTCTTAAATCTCATTCTCTTCTTCCTGTTAACATGGTATCAGAGCCTGGTTTTGATTTTGGGGAAACCTTTAGTCCAGTTGTTAGACATACAACTGTGAGGTTAGTGTTAAGTATAGCTGCTATGAACTAGTGGAAACTACGACAACTTGATGTCAAGAACGCCTTTCTACATGGCGATCTTGAAGAAGAGGTTTTTATGAAACAACCTCCTAGATTTGAAGATGTTTCTCATCCAAAGTTTGTTTGCAAACTGAAAAAATCTCTGTACGGTCTTAAACAGGCTCCAAGGGCTTGGAATGCCAAATTCGCAGGTTACCTACCTGCTCTTGGTTTTAAATCTTCACATTCTGACCTAAGTCTATTTGTGCAGCATTCTGGGAATGACATTATCATTTTACTATTGTATGTTGATGACATCATTATAACATGTTCTAGTGATCAGTTGATTCAAAAAGTGGTTACAGACTTAAGTGAGGTGTTTGAAATGAAATATATGGGGCAACTCACCTTTTTCTTGGGTCTGCAGATTTCCTATAGTTCCTCTGGTGACATATTCGTGAGTCAAACTAGGTATGCCAAAGATCTACTACATAAAGCCGGCATGAGTTCATGTAGGGCCTGTGCAACACCTTGTAAGCCACACACTCAAGTGTTACAGACTGATGGTGAGCCCTTGGCAGATCCTACTATGTTTCGCAGTTTAGTAGGTGCTCTACAGTATCTAACATTTACAAGACCTGATCTAGCCTATGCTGTGAATCATGTGTGTCAATATATGAATAATCCTACTGAGGTTCACTATTTTTTGGTGAAGCGTATTCTCAGATATGTACAAGGTACTTTGGAGTATGGAATCAGCTTTACAAAAGGTCCTTGGCAGCTTAATGCATACAGTGATGCAGACTGGGCAGGGGATATCAACACTAGAAGGTCTACAACCGGATGTGTAGTATTCTTGGGTAGTAATCCCATCTCCTGGCAGTCCAAGAAGCAAGGTTCTGTATCTAGGAGTTCAACAGAGGCAGAATACAGGGCCCTAGCAAACACAGCTGCTGACTTGGCATGGATTCGACAAGTTCTCTTGGATTTGAAGATGTTTCTGCCTGATGCTCCTATTATGTACTGTGACAACTTATCAGCTCTGGCTTTAAGTTCAAACCCAGTATACCAATCTCGTATTAAGCATTTGGATATTGACTTTCACTTTGTAAGAGAGAAGGTACAAAGAAAGGATCTTATTGTGCAGTATATACCTACTGAGGAACAGATAGCAGATGTATTTACAAAGGGGTTACACAGTCCCATTTTCTTACAACACTGTCTTCATCTTAGACTGAGGAGTTCAGCTGGGTAGGGAAAATGTTAACCATGAGTGTGATAGTTCATCATGTGCAGCTCACGTGCTATGAGTTTGTTAGTTCATCATGTGCAGCTCACGTGCTCTCTATTAAGTTTGTTAGTGAGAGTAGCTGTAGTTGTTAAGTCTGTTAGCGTGATATTAGGAGATGAGCATTTGTATTAAAGCTGTGTATTACTATTCAATTCAATATAATATGAAATACAGAAATACAAAGCTATATTCGTTCTTACTTTCTCTCTCTTAAATCTCATTCTCTTCTTCCTGTTAACACGGCATACTTTATCAATGTCAAGTCCCAGCTGCAGCTACCATAACACAAATTCAGCACTTTTGCCATAATTGAACCTTAGCATTTTTACTATAAGAACAAGAGATAACTTGTTAACATGACCAACTATGAAGAAAATCCAATTGCTGATGGACTCTAGCTTTCTAAATTGTTGTTAACATGAAAAAAAATATTAAACAAGAAGGGAAAAGAAAAATAAACAAATAAAGGAACAGGTAATATAGTGATGTGAAATGAAGAACAACGAGAATTAATCTACAGTTTCAAATTAAGCAATTACCTATTCGTTGCATCAGTACGCTTCTCCAATTACAAGGGAAGGTACACGTTGAATTTTACAGAAATCCTCTCCATCTTCCTGAATCCTACTGTGGAGTTCTTTAGGCATCCCTGTAATAGTTAATTCCTTGAGATTAGTAAGATATCTTAGCCCATCTGGAAGTGTCGTCAATCCCCTGCAATATTCAATGTGCAATCAACAGAGACTAGGCATGGCTCCTTCCTCTACACTCCACTCTGTTATTTCTCGCATGCCATAAACGAAAAGAAATTCAAGAGAAGGAAAGCCTCCTTTGGAGAAAACCAGTATCTTTGTGTTCTCCTCAAAAGCTTCATTTATGAGGCGCAGAGTTGTCAGGTTTGGTATCTTCTCTAGTATTCCCATTTGGTCCTCCTTGAGACCATACCTACGCAATTGTAACTTGGCGAGGTTTGGTTAGTTGTGGAGCTCTTTCGGTAATTCTGCGGTTGGCCCAAACAGCTTCAATTTGTATATATGCTGACAACTTGATACTATTTGCTTAACCTGCTCCTCATAACTACTCTTCCTTGCAGAGTTATAATCAATGTACACAAATAGAGACCGGACACGATTTAGCATGCTGCCTGCAGATTTCAAAATTTCCTCCAGATTTTCCACGGAGCTTGCCAGTTTTATGTTCAGTTTTCTAAGATTGGTTAATCCAGCAACATCTTTCAAATCACAATACTCAGTTGAAAGCACATCTAAGGTCTGTAAATGACCAAGAGTAGACAGCTTCAGGTTACCTCTTGCTGTGTAATGGATAGGTAAATATATATGTCTTAAGTGTTTCATATTCCATATCACATTTGGGATGACCATGTGGCTTTTTTGAACACGAAAATCAAGAGTTTGCAAGCATATCAAATTACCTAGGAATGATGGAAACCTTTTCATTTTGCTACCCCTCACACTTAGAAACCTTAAGTGGATGATATTTCCAATTTCACTTGGCAACTCTACTTCTACTTTCATATCTTCAACCTTCAAGACTCTAAGAACTTTGAAATTCATTAGCAAAGAAAGTAACAACTTTTCACTTTTCTGCCTCCGTTCTGTTAGGCCAAAGTATAATAGAGACCTCACGTGGCCATTTGTTTCATATCTTGATGAAAGCAACATATCAGGGTTCTCATCCAAGTAAATTGAAAGTCTTCGAACTTTCCCTAATGGTGCTGCCTTGGCTACCATAGAAGAAGTAAAAGGATTAGTTGCTTCATTTTCTTGCAAAGAATAGCAATTATGTACAAAGCTTTCCTCTTTTGCCTTTAACAAACACAAGTTTCGTATAAGGTCATGGATCTGACAAGTTTTCATTGTCCCAGTTGAACCAGTTGTTCCCACTTGAACCACACACATTTCCACCAACTCACTTAAGCAATTGCGCGCTATCTCCTCCGTTGTTTCCCCCGAAACATGTCTTGGTTGTCTTAACGAGATAAGACCTTCTGCCACCCATAACTTAGTCAATGTGCTCACTGAAATCTCAAGGTCTTCAGAATAATGACCTAAATATAAAAGGCATGGTTTTAAGTGATATGGTAGATGATCATAACTGAGCGCCAACACCCATGATGCTCCTTCATATTCTTCATGACCTATGCCCCTCCTAATGCATTCATGAACATTCTCATGCACTGTCTCCCACTCT
Source organism: Prunus avium (assembly GCF_002207925.1). Next base: position 63,872 of record NW_018921430.1, read on the forward strand.
TTAATGGTGTTTTTTCTAGATAATACTCCGGCAAGCACAATGACGGCTAATGGTAAACCTACACAATGTCGAAGCATCTTTATTCCTAATTCTCTCATCTTTGTGTAAATTCTCAAATCTGAAAAATAAGAAAGAAAAAAACGTTAAATAAGTACTTGTAGTTTGAGCAGTCGCAGTGTGTAGAAAAGGTAGAGTACTAGGACAATTTATCACGATGTATCCTTTGCTCTGTATCCCTTGCTCTAATATTTGAAACTGAAATTACTAAGTGTAGAAAGTTTATCTTATTATATGTTTGGATTTATAATGCATCCCAAATGGGAAATTTACAAAAATTATTTTGACCAACACCAAAAGTGTATGGGATATCATTAGATTTAAAGTTTAAAATTCTATTTCTCCATTTCTAACGTGAGAATAGATTGAGGAAAAAGGTTGGGAGGAAATTTTGAATTGTCTAGCATTGTCCTGATTATTATTTGCATTGCATATATGATAAATTCCTAGCATGCTACCTAACAAATTTGTTACCAAGAATGGCAATTGATAAAATTGCTGCGTGCTCGGCAATATTTGAAAACTGTAAAATCCCAACAATGGCTGAAAAAAAGCTATAAAACTAGTGTCATCATTTGCAATGTGTTTGTTTCTATGCAGCTTGATATATAACTAAGAACTTGAAAAAGGACAGATTAAGGGTGAGAAAATACCGATATCAGCCCTTCCAAATATTGCTATCTTCTCAAATAGTTCCAAACTCGCATTCTCATTTAGTGGCTGGAGTTTGTAGAGAAAACAATTTCTATTTGGGGGCAAAGCAACTGCTTGATAACGTGTTGTAAGTAATATTGTGCTCTCGGTTTTCTCATTCGGAAATGCAACTTTCAAAAGATTCCACGTCTCTAGACTCCAAATGTCATCAAGAATCACTAAACATCTTGTTTCTTCCATGACACGAAAAAGCTTCTTTGCAATTTCATCATATGTCATCTCCTTAATTTCTTGTTTTTGTTCTTTGGTAGCAGAAATGAGTTTAAATAAAATTCCTTCCCAAAACATTTCTTATTTGGCACCTTTGAGATACTCACTCCCAAGCAAAACTATCAAAATGGTGCCTAGCTTTTTTGTTATGATAAACTTGTTTTGCAAGAGTGGTCTTCCCTAAACCGCCCATCCCCCAAATAGATACAACTTGATGATGATTTTCATCTTTCACTAAATGCATAACCAATTCTTCGATGTTGGACTCTAACCCAACAACATGAGAATAACTTCGCCTCAGCAACCGTTGCCTCTCATGTAATTGAAGGGAAGATTCACCACCACTCTCCTTTATTTCTTCTATGTTATAACTCTGCAAACTCGACCTCAAATTATAAATTTTAGAAGTGATGTTCTCAATTTTTGCTCCGATCTTGTGAAGCTCAACCCCTTCCTTGAAGATGCAGGCAAATCTTCTCAAAACATTCTTCACGCCGCTTTTCTGCTTGGAAGCCACTTTGAAGCCATAAGTTTGAATAACATCTTCCAAATCATAAGCAGCATCTTTAATCTTGGCAACCCAAATGTGGACTGTTGCATCTTGTCCTTGTCTTGCATCTGCATCTTTCAGGAAGCCCTGCATCAGTTGTAGCTCAGTTTGTGCAACCTCAACTTGATGACTGACTCCAGACAAGAACTTGGCTTCCTGAATGGTGAAATCTCTGACACTTTCGAGCACAAAGGAAACAACTGCCTCAGCCATGCTTTTTACTACTAACTCTCTCTTCGCCAAAAGGAATAATAAGAGAAAACCTCCAGATTTGGTTTTCAGTTTGAAAGATGAAATATTATCTCCACTCTTTCGACTCTATGTATGAATTCCAGCCAATCAATTCAATCTCAAGTCAGTCCAATAATAACTAGTCATCTTTGTCAGTTTCTTTTCGTTTTCTGATCACCTCTATTATTTGTTTCTTAGCCACTTCTATTTGTCTGTTAACAATATAAGTCAGTCGTGTCCAGTAAGTAATTGCCGTGCAAGTTGTCATCCAATGCAAGGACGAAGTCTTCTTTGATAAAAAATTATTTCAATCAATTTCATAGGCGAACTTCCCAAAGACACGAATTGTGGATTACAAATAAGAAAATCCCAACATCCCTTGATTCCCAGAATGCACTACTTTCAGCATTCTTTTCATTCTTAGTAACTTGTATTTATATCATTTTTCCTAATTTTCTTGGTGAATATATGAATATTTTCAGTCTCCATCGCCCCAATCCCAAATGGTCTCTTGGCCTTTTCAGTTGTGGGAATGATATGTCTAATTATAATTTCTTGCTAAAAATTTTGGTACCTTTAATTCCTAGCTACTATAAATAACAATGGAACTGAAAAGGTTTAAGATGTATCCACTAATTTGTCACAGAAGTAGATATAAGAATATCCTGCTAGACCATTATGTAAAAAATCCCATACAATTAAACAAACAAAAAATGGGCAAAAAATTAAATAAAAAAAGCCGAAGGCCTCTGCTTTTGCTGCTTCATGATTACAATCAAATTTGCCTCAACACATTCCCTCCAAAATACAGGGGAAACACGCTGACCCCCAAAAAAAAAAACACAAGGGAAACTCTTTGCTGCAGTATATTTCTTGTTTTCAAATTTATAATTGCATTAACTCAAAGAAACAATTCTAAATTGCCACAAAAAGAATGCTATATATACACCAAACAATCGAATCATTCCCAGCAAACATTGACCCAAAAAATTTCGATTTTCGCCAAGCATTAATATTGAAATACGCCATAAAACGTAGATTTCCATTTGAACTCTAAGTAATCATCAGACAAACTCAGCTGATTCCATTTCATATCACATGTCTTGCACAATTCAACCTGTCAACCTTTTGTTTCTTCTCCTGAACAATTTGCTTGATCATCAGCTTGATCTGCAAATATATATTTTCCCCATGTCATGCAAGTCCCAGCTGCTAGTACAGTAGGATAATGCAAACTCAGTACTCCTTCCATTTAGAAGGTCAACACCAACACACAGAGCATCTACAGCCCTGGATCATTTCATTCAACATATTAAAGACCATATATGTAACATTGACAAAATGCTAAACAAAAAACACCAGAATTAACCTTTCCATGGAAGATGCGCTGGCCGGGCCATAGGGTTACCCAAATACAAGGGAAGTTACATGTTGGATTTTATGGAAATCCTCTCCTCCTGCCTTAAGCTTACTCTGGAATGTACTTGACATCCCTTCAATGCTTAATTCCCTGAGGGTAGTAAGATATCGCAGCCCATCTACAATTGTCGTCAATCCGTTACAATATTTAATGCTCAGTCGGCGGAGACTAGGCATGGCTCCTTCCACTACCCTCCACTCTTTTACTTCAAACATGTGAAAAAGTGAAAGAAATTGAAGATGAGGAAAGCCGCCTCTGGAAAAAACCAATATCTTTGCATCCTCGTTGAAAGTGTTTTGTTCAAGCCTCAGAGTTGTTAGGTTTGGCAGCTTCTCTATAATTCCCATTTGGTCATCCTCGAGAAAGAAGCGACGCAGTGTTAACTTGGTGAGGTTGGGAAAGCAATGGAGCTCTCTCGGTAATTCTGCGGTCGGCCCTTCCAGCTTCAGTTTGTATATACGACGACAACTTGATACTATTTGCGTAACTTGCTCTGTAGAACCAGTGACTGCCAAACCTGTGTACACAAATAGAGACCGTATATGGTTAAGCGTGCTGCCAGTAGATTTCAAGATTTCCTCCAGATTTTCTAAGGGGCTTGACAGCGTTATACTCAGTTTTCTAAGATTTGTTAGACCAGTAAGATCATTCAAATCACAATTGGAGCTTGAAACAGGATATAAAGTCTGTAAATTGTGAAGCGTAGAAATTTTCAGTTTACCGCTTACTCGGAGCCGGTGAAAAAAGGGCAAATATAAATGTCTTATGTGTTTCATCTTCCATATGACATTTGGGATGAACAGCCAACTATCTTCAACTCGAAGATCTAGAGTTTGCAAGCATATCAAGTTACCCAGAGATGCAGGAATCCGTTTTATATTACTTCCCCTTAGGCTTAAAAACCTTAAGTGGACCATATTTCCAATTTCACTTGGCAACTCTGCTTCTCTGTTCATACCTTCAACCTTCAAAACTCTAAGTAATTTGAAATCCTTGAACATGGTAAGTATCAATCTTTTACATTGTCTCCTCCATTCTTTTAAGCCAAAGTATAAGAGAGATCTAAGGTGGTCATCTTTCTCATATCTTGATGGAACCAACTTACCAGCATTCTCATTCAAGTAGATGGCAAGTCTTCGAACTTTCCCCAATGGTGCTGCCTTGGTTACCATAGAAGAAGAAAAAGGACTGATTGCCTCGTTTCTCTGCGAAGAATTCACAACTTGGAGAAAGTTCTCCTCTTCCGCCTTTGACAAACACAAGTCTCTTACAAGATCATGGATTCGACAAGTTTTAATCGTACCAATTGAACCCGTTTCTCCAACTTGAACCACACACCTTATCATCAACTCACTTAAGCAATGGTACGCTATATCCTCCATTGCTTCCCCTAAACCTTGTCCTTGTGTCAATGAGACGAGACCTTCTGCCATCCATAATTGGGTCAATCTTTTCACCGGAATCTCAAAATCTTCAGGAAAATGACCTAAATACAATAGGCATGGTTTTAAGTGATAAGGCAAGTCATCATAACTCAATGCCAATACCCATGAAGCACCTGCATATTCTTCTTCAGGACCTATGCCTCTCCTTATGTATACATAAACATTTGCATGCACTGTAATCCACTCATTAACAGTGTTTTTTCTTGCTAGAACTCCGGCAAGAACAGTGATGGCTAATGGCAAACCTGCACAATGTCGAAGCATCTCCATTCCGAGTTCTTTCATCTTTATGTAAACTCCAGAATCTGAAAAGGTAATGAAAACCCAAATTAATACTTCTAATAGCAGTAGTGTCAAATATAGTGTAATTGAGAGAGTAAAGAGTGAGGAATAAGAGATGTTTTGCAGAGAATTCTCCCTTATATCTTTGTATTGCTATCATGGAGATATTTATACACAATGTAGAAAGGGTAACTATTAGTTACAAACAAGTATACAAAACCATGGAGCATTTCCAGGATTTGTGTCTCCCTAAAACATGGAAAATGTAAACATACCTAACTATGACTTGCCTAATTATGACTTGCCTAACTTACTTGCCTAACTCTTATGACTTGACTAACACTCCCCCTCAAGTTGGTGCAAAGATATCACGCATGCCCAACTTGTCAAGTGAGGCATAGAAAACTTTACTTGATACGGCCTTTGTCAGAATGTCGGCAAGTTGGTTTTCCGAGTTTACAAACGGAAACTTAATTATACCACTTTCAAGCTTTTCTTTGATGAAGTGTCGGTCGACTTCCACATGTTTGGTACGGTCGTGTTGTACTGGGTTATGTGCTATCTCGATAGCAGCTTTATTGTCACAGTACAAGTTTGTAGCTTTTAAGGGTTTAACTCCAAGATCCTTCAGTAATCTCCGTAACCAGAGCAATTCACACACTCCTTGAGCCATTCCCCTGAATTCTGCTTCAGCACTTGATCTAGCCACAACTTTTTGTTTCTTACTTCTCCAAGTGACTAAGTTGCCACCCACAAATGTAAAGTATCCAGATGTAGACCGTCTATCTGTGATGGATCCTGCCCAATCAGCATCTGTGTATCCTTCCGGGTACATATGTGTATGTTTGGAGAACATTAATCCTTTTGCAGGGGCAGCCTTCAAGTACCTCAGAATCCGAGTTACTCCATTCATGTGTGTCTCACTCGGTTGATGCATAAACTGACTCACCATACTTACAGCATAAGCTATGTCGGGCGTGTGTGTGACAGATAGATCAGTCGCCCAACTAACCTTTGATACCTTTCTTTGTCAGTGGGTACTTGATCTGGATACATCCTAGTGGTATAAAAGAAAGACACAATGTCCTATGTATTGTAGCTATTATATGTATTGCATATGATAAGTCACTATCTTGGTAGCTAACAAAATGTTAAACAGGGCAGTTCTTCTCCCTTCTTTATTGTGCGGTCAGTGTTTTTGTTTTGTATTCAATAATTTTCATTCACGATTGGTCCAAAATATATAAGTTCAATTAAATCGACTATTTCAATCACTGAAATCTTGATTCCTTTCAACCAAAAGAAAGAATTTCTGTACTCAAGAACATGCACATAGAGATAAGAATATATCGATATTCCTAAAAATTATTTTGTTAAAAAAGAATATCTATGCATCGGGAATGACAGTACTGCGAATTCCACAAGGTAGTTTCTATGAGGCTCGATTAATATAAATAAATAAAGTTGAGATAAAAGAGTGATAAAGTACCTTTATCAACCCTTCCAAATAATGCTATCTTCTCAAATAGTTCCCAACTTTTGTTTTCATCCAGTGCCTGGGGTTGGTGGAGAAAACCATTTCTATCAGCATACAAAGCCACTGCTTCATTGCGTGTTGTAAGTAAAATTCTGCTTTGTGTTTCCTCACATGTTAATGGAAATGCAGCTTTCAAAGAGTTGAATGTCTCAATGCTCCAAATGTCATCAAGTACAACCAAGCATCTCTTTCCTTGCTGGACGCGAAAAAGCTTCTTGGCTATTTCATAGTCCCTCATTTTTGCAATTTCTTCTCTTTGTTCCTTGGTGGCAGAAATGAGTTTAATTAAAATGCCTTCCCAAACATCTCTTACTTGATACTGTTGAGATATACACACCCAAGCAAAACTATTGAAATGACACCTAACTTCTTTGTGATGATAAATCTGTTTTGCAAGTGTGGTTTTCCCTGCACCACCCATACCCCAAATAGAAACAACTCGGAGGCAACTTTCTTCCTTCACCAAATGTGTGACTATTTCCTTTACATTGTCTTCTATCCCAACAACATCACGTTCAATAACATGAGAATAAGTTCGCCTTAGTTGTTGTTGTCTCTCAAATGATTGCAAAGAAGATGCACCTCCAATTTCTCTTGTTTCCCTTACAATGTTATAGCTTTGCAAACTCATCCTCAAATTAGAAATTTTGGCAGTAATGTTCTCAATTTCTGCCCCAATCTTGCGAAGATCAACCCGTTCCTTGAAGATAAAGGCAAATCTTTTAAGAACATTCTTCATACCTGTTTTCTTCTTGGAAGCCACTTTCAAGCCATAAGTTTCAATAACATCTTCCAAATCATAGGCAGCATCTCTAATCTTGGAAACCCAAATCTGGACTCTTGCATCTTCTCCTTGTCTTGCATCTGCATCTTTCAAGAATCTCTGCATCAATTGTAGCTCAGTTTGTGAAACCTCAACTTGATGGCTGACTCCAGACAAGAACTTTGCTTCCTGAGTGGTGAAATCTCCGACCCTTTGGAGCACAAAGGAAACAATTGCCTCAGCCATTCTCTAAAACTTACTCTCTCTTCACCAAAAGAAAAACAAGTCATCCGCCAGATATAGTTTTTAGATTGATTGATGAGAATATCTCCTTAGCAGTAGAGCAATTTCTTTCTGTGCATCTATGAAGTCCAGCAACTAATCAACTCATCCCAACATAAAGTAGTCAACTTTGGCGGAGTCCTTCCGTGGTGCATCAGCTGTACCGGTACAGCCACCCACATGACAGGCACGTGATGTTTTTTTAAAACAATCGGAACCAGCTGTTTTGGGTAACAGGTTAAATGAAGGAAAAAAAACCACGCGCTCATTCTTCAACTTGCTCTAAACTGTCACACGTCCTACTCCTCTGTATTGTGGAGCTGGATAGTCTCGACGGCGCACGTAAATAGTCTCCTTTAATACTATATTGGTTAGTGAGCATCTAATTCAAAATCAATTAAAAATTCAAACTCTTCTTAGAAACCCTATGGAACACTCTAATAATAAAACCCCAGGACCTTAGCTCTAGCCACCACCTCCCTTTCAGGGTGGTGGCCTCCTTCCCCAACCCTCTCCTCTCCTACCTTTCCCTCCCCCTCTTCTCTCCTCTCTTTCTCTACCCTTCCCTCCCCACCCCTCTCTGCCTTCCTCTCCTCCTTGCTTTCTTGGGGTTGTTTACCACTTTTTTGGCTAGATTTTCCCCTTGCCTGCAGTGGTGGTTTCGTTGGCAACTCTTGTGGTTTTGTTGTGCTTGAAATCTTTGGTGAGTTTGGGTGTTTACAGTTTATTGAGTTGTAATAATTGCATCAACTCTTTGTGAGTTTGGTGTTTGTTTGTAGTCTAGTCTCTACTTATAGTTTCTACTTGTGAGAGTTTAAAAGTTGTTGTTGTATTGGTAGTTTTAGGCATTGTGGTTCATGTCTCGCTTGTTCCGGCTTGCAGTTTTTATGCCGAAATTTCTTTGACCTTATGAGGCTATTAGTGGAGATACACCTTATGTGTTTGATGTTGCCGGTGTGTTTCTATGTATCTGGATTAATCTTGCATGTTTACTATGCTTCCATCTTTGCATTAACCCTTGGTGGGTATTTGTACCAACCCTTCTGGCTTGTGGATCTTTATGCCTAATTTATAAATACAATTATCATTTTTCTCTATAAAATAAAAATAAAGAACCAAAATCAATTTTCAATTTGGGGAGGGGGGAAACCTACGATCATTTAAATTATTAAAGTAAAACTTCCATCTCAGATGTGAGATAATACTTAAAACATTTACTGCCACTCACATGAAGGTAAAAAGGTAGCCTCTATAACATTCTAACATTGCTTAAATTAGGTGGTACTTATACAAGTAATAATAAGGACAACAATGGAAATATGTTAACTTATTAGATATAAGTCACACATAGCGACCAAGTCTTCTTTCGCATGCTAACAGTGACATGGCCGGCTTCATTGTATAGCAAGCCTGCTTTACTATGTAAACAGATCCAAAAATAATAATCAAATTCAACAGCGATCTTCCCAAAGACATGAACTGTGGAGTATAAATGCCAAATTCTTAAGATCCATTCCCATCAGCCCTTTAGCATTATTTTCATTAACATTAAGTTGTATATATCTTCATCATTTTTTATCATTTTCTTGGTGAGAAATATGAATATTTTCAACCACTACCGCCCGAAACCCGAATGGTCTCTTGGCCTTTTCAGTTGTGGAAATGAGATCTCTACATGTAAAATTATATATAGCTCTCTGTCTCTCTCTTTATTTCTTGCTAAAATTTGGCACCTCTAATTCTGAGCTACTATTGAATTACATGCACTACTTCAAACTATTTGGTCAATTAATTCATGTAACTGTGGTGTAGGTTGCATAACATACTTTCTCCCATGTGTTACCTTCGGCCGGATTGCAGAAGTTGTAGATGAAGGACGAAGTTGTAAGTATATATAATTAGCCAACTGGGTGCACAGATCAAATGCTGAGGTGCATTTTTAATCCTCTGGGCTTATTGATATCAAAGCATGACCTAAAATTTGGAAGCATTTCTTCATTAGACCATGGAATCCTCGGCCCATTCAACTTAATAATTAGTGACTTTTTTGGCCCAAATAATTAGTTGAATTGCAAGGAGGATATCATAAACAATGCTATCTCAAGCCAATAATGCTATGACACATGGAAGTGTTATCACGCGTGTCACAATGTTATTGGCCGGGGATAGCAATACTATTCCCGTTTCATGGAAGTCTTTCTCTAAGTGCAGAGATAAATGCTCATAACCTCTTGAACTACAAGCTCTTTACAAGCTCATAACCTATTAATTTGAACTATAATTTTGATAAAAGCAATCAACACATAAATTATACTTTTAATAACCTAAGTGATGGGCTGAGTTTAATTGTTGCTTTACTAATTGGAGCTTTTGTATATGGTGGGCTTGGTTTGCGTTTAGCATGCTGCGCACAGGGTTGTGCATACTGCTGCTTGATGATGGTCCAATTCCACTGGCTCTACTCATGCATCTACAGAGAGAAATTGCGTACGAAATTTGGCCTACCAGACAAACCTTGTTGTGATTGTGGTGTTCATTTCTTCTGTGACTCATGCGCCCTTTGCCAAGAGCATGCCGAGCTTAAAATCAGAGGCTTGGATCCATCCAAAGGTTCTAAATTTAATCCGCACAATTATGATATATAATTATGTGTTTATTATTAATTATGGTTCTCCTAATACACACATCTTATTTTTGTGAATATTATTGTAGGTTGGACTGGGCCACCAAATGCTGCTCCAAAGGCTTTCTCCATGTTTAGATAGTTAATCTCTCCAGTATTTTCTTCCTGAGTGTATTGTGTATTTGTCATTTTTCTTGGCATGGTTTTCTTTTTATTTCTTGAAAGAAATGTCATGAATAAATGGGTGAATGGTGTAATTTATCTTTGGGGAATCTAGTTGGTGAAAGCGTGCCTAAATAGCCAATGGGGTTTGTTAGCTGCGATGGTTTGGCAGCATCTTTCCCCTTTCCCCCAACTGCCACTGGAGTTCGAACCCCCCCCCTATGTAATAAATAAATAAAAAGCGTGCCTCATAAAAAAGTGGAAGGAGGATTAAAAATTCTGTCTCAGTATATTTCTGGCAAAGGGGCAGTAAAAATTCAAATATATATATTTATCAAATGTTTCAGAGGAATTTTTTCAATTGGTATGAAGCACTTTATGCACCACTTTGTTATTACAACTTACAAGTAATTTGTGTAGTGGGAAGCCCCCTTTTTTTTTCTTCTTCGTTTTTTCTTCAGCGTCTTGTAGCTTTCCCAATGACTTCCTCAACTTTTGTCAAATAATTACTTTAATAAAAAGAAAGGTTTTGTGAAGCATTTTCAATGACTACTTTTTACAATCTTGGAAGAAAAAAGTTTCTTAGTGACTCGCTTTTAGAAATAAGAAAGCAATTCGAGAGAAGCTCAATTGCATTTTCCCATACAATTCCTTGCCTCCTTGGCACAAAGAGAAAATTGTCGCTAATCTGAAAAGGTCTTTTCTTAGTAATTTCCTTGTTGTTTAATAATTAAGGGGTATTTTAGGAATGATAGTGGGTGGAAAGATAAGGTTGTGTTTTTTCAAATTTACATGATGAGTTTAAAGATAAGGTGGGTGGAGAAATAGGACAGGGAGTGGAAATAGCAACACTCAATTGTAATTTATCACTATTTTTTCGTTCCAAATAAGTAATTGTCTCTTTTTCTGTGAAGAATATGGTCAATGTAAAATTTTATGGCTTTATTCATATAAGGAAAAAAAACTCCCAATAATCAATCAATACTAAATTTATGGTATGTTTACTAATTTGTAATCAGAATCAAAATAAGGATTTGAACTCCTATTACGGATTACTCATGTGTTTCTTTCACATAGAGGAATAAAATCTAAGTGGAACTCACACAAAATCAGGTATTCAACTCTTGATTTTGGAGAAATTTGACTCTTGAGTGGGAGGTGTTATTCTAATTCCTGGAGAACTAACTGATCAGGAATCTATCTTTTTCACCTATTATATTCTCACACAATTTTTAAAATTCCAAATTTGTCAGCTACTTTAACTCAACAACGAGGGCATTTTAGTAATCAAACTAGTTTCAATTCTGATTCATGGTAATTTAGTAAACAACTCGTAAAGAATCAGTATCACTCCTATCCCGATTCCATATGGTTTAGTAAACAACTTCAATAGGAATCTGGATTCTAACTTTCCTCAATCTAATGGGAAATTTTGAGAAAATAGTCCAGCATTAAATGCACATTTTTCATGATCATTTTGTCCATATTAACAATTTAGAATCACAATATAGAATTAAATGCATTCTTTTTTTTTATATATATATTTAATTTCATATGGGTATAATTGAAAATTGGGTTTTTAATTAACATGGTCCTTAAACTTATACCTGAGTTTCATTTTGGTCTCTCAACTAAATTATTCGTTCAAATGGTCCACCAACTCTTTATTAATCATGGCATTGGTCTTATCATTACATTTTCTATTAAATTTAGTCATGTGAGCAGCACATGCTATAATTGTGAGGGTAAATAAGACTTTCGACAACTAAAAAACTAAAAAATATGGTTAAAAATTAATACAAAATTGTCTTTATTTTTTAAATTAATTAAAAACTATTAAAGAATACAACAACAACACTTTGGCCAACACTTTACCCCTTACGAGCCGACCCGGTGTGAGTGGGGATTAGTCTGGGTTGTGGTTAAGGCTTAAAGGTGCCACCCATAGTTAGGGCCCATCCAGGACCACCTCATGGTTTAGACCAAAAAAAAAAGAATACAACAACAACAAAAAGCAACCCAAAAAAAAAATAGCCCACCCAACCTCAACCCCATCTCATCGTCCCCCACTCCAATCCCAACCCCTATCCCCTAGCCACATCCACCTCAACAGACCCTAGAACTGAACCTACCACTCCCCTCACGCAAACCCACCTTATCCTTGTCTCTTCCTCTCTTTCCCCGCCTCTTTCTCTCTCTGTCCCTCTCTGTCTTTTTCTTCCTCTCTCTCTCTCTCCCCTCCGCCTTCAGTTTCCTAAATAGAGAATTTCTAGTCACTATCTCCATCAAAACTGTCACTCGGAAAACCACCATGGCTAGCCAACCCGACGAGATCAAAGAGATAGGGGGCTGTGGATGCTCTTTAATTGCTCTTTAATTTAACCCAATTAGCTTTCCACTCTGTGAATTTCATGGATTCCTTCACAGCACGAGACTTTCCAAGTGCTTTTCTGGGCCCACCGTTCCATGTTAGGACTCAAGATCCTAAATTGGAAAAATAGCATATCCTAGAGGGCTCGTTTGGTACACCGTATTAGACTCTGGATAGGAGTAAATAGTCTATGTCATGTGTTTGGTGTCAACTTATATTATTTAATTACCTGACTATTTTATACGGGTTGGGCTTTTAATACTCTCCTTACCTGACTAACTAATACAACTCACACACCCCGGTTTAGATAATACACGCTTAATTATACAACCGTTCTACCGTGAAAAATCAAACGCTCTTTTCATTCTTCTCCCTAGGGTTCTTCTCTGCAATCTTCTACACAGGTTATTCTCATCACTCTTCTCCATGTATCTATCTCTCACTCTCTCTATTTTTCATACTCTCTCAAATATGCTTCTTCTTGCTTCTTCTCTCTTCTCTATATATTTCTTCTTTTATTATTTTTTTGTGAAAATTAGGTTATGAGTTTTTCCTTCTTGACATTTTTTTAATCGAATGTTTTATTTGTATGTGATATAATTCGACGTTGTGGGAATCTTTAGCAAATAAAGTGATTCGTGGAATTGTTTTTTGTCCATGTTTCGCTTTTTGATGGGTGTTTTTCAGTTTTTCACTGTGTTGAGAACTATAAACAAACAAAACAATGGTTGGGGTATGATTGCGAGGGATACCAATGGTTGCTTTGTGGCGGCAAAGGCAATTTGGTTTTGAAATATTGCGACTGATAAAAAAAGGAAAGGACCATGATTGTAGTATGTAAAACACGACACACCAACAGGGTGTGGCTTGCATGCAGAGCACAATTAACATACCATAAAATACCAATCACAATTCAATATCTCTTTTGCTAAGCACAATTGTGCATTAATTATACACTCCATTAACGGCCATGGTCTTCTGGCTAGATTAATTTTTAAAATGAATCTTCCTTTTATTCTTTTTTTGGGTGTATTGATATTACTTTTACTAATTGTTTTTCCTTTATATTATGCCTAGATATGGATGAAAGAAAGATTGTGGCATACTTTATTATTAGATTGTGGTTCTTGCATATTATGGCTTGGTGCATGATGTGGTTCATGACAAATTACAATTTGGAACAACGACGCCAAGAAAGGAATGCCATTAGGAGTCAAAGGTTTTTCAGGATTGCAACTTGGTCAAATTATTTAGATAGCATTATAGGAATTGATGACATACAATGTGTGAACCAAATTAGGATGGATAGGAGAACTTTCCATTATTTATGCCAATTGGTCCGTGACGATGGAAGAGTGAGAACAAATGGCTCAGTAACCATAGAAGAGCAAGTGTGTATGTTTTTACATACACTCGCACATCATGTGAGGAATCGTACAATGAGTAGTAGATTTAAGCGATCGGGGGAGACTATTAGTAGGTACTTCAATTCAATCTTGCATGGAGTGTTAAGATTACAAGGTAGACTTTTGAAGGTGCCGGAACCCATACCTGATAATTGCACCGATAATAGATGGAGATGGTTTAAGGTACTGTAAAATTAAATTAAGATTGGTCAATTTTATTATTATATTTATATTTTAAGTTTCTAAGGTACCTTATTTTTTTAATTGTGTAGAAATGCTTGGGGGCGTTGGATGGGACTTACATTATGGTTCGTGTCCCTGAACAAGATAAACCAAGATATCGAACACGAAAGGGGGAGGTTGCAACCAATGTATTAGGAGTTTGTACCCCTGACATGAAATTTATATTTGTTTTCCCTGGTTGGGAAGGATCTGCGTCTGATTCTAGGGTGTTACAAGATGCAATTAGTAGACCAACAGGATTAAGAGTTCCCACAGGTAAAATTAGATTATTGTGTTTCATTGTGGTAATATTAAGGTTGATTATATTTTTGATAAGGTACATAATATTTGTTTAATTGTTAGGCTGTTATTAACTTGTGGATGGTGGGTACACAAATGGTCAAGGATATCTGGCTCCTTATAGGGGTACAAGATATCATCTATCTGAATGGAGGAATAGAAGGGCACCTAATAATCATGAAGAGTATTTCAATATGAAGCATGCTGCTGCAAGAAATGTGATTGAAAGGTGTTTTGGACTTCTTAAGATGCGTTGGGGTATCTTGCGAAGTCCAACATTTTTCCCAATTGAGACACAATGTAAAATAATTACAGCTTGTTGCCTATTACATAATCTTATTCGTGGCGAGATGGTTATTGATCCATTGGAGAATGAATTGAATGGTACTGAAAATGGGGAAACTAACCAAGATGGTGATGTACTTGGCACTATTGAACCTTCAGATCAATGGACTGCATGGAGGAATAATTTGGCTATGCAAATGTATGATGAGTGGTTTAAGATCTCATGGGCACCCTTCCTTTACAAGCTGGTTTTTAGGGGCAAGTTCTACTATGGGCTCTTAACATTTGGTATCAGAGTCTGGCTTCACCACATAACTAGGCCCAAATTCACGAAAGGGGCCACATTTAGGCTAGAATAAAAATGATCGATGTCATGTATGGCATGATATCGAGTCATTGAATATGATAGGTGAGTGAAGCCGCCTCAAATGAAGGAAAGGGCTACCATCGGGTCAGTGTTGACAGAGTGGGCCAATGAGGACGTTGGGTACGGAAGCGTGGTGGAATGTTAGGACTCAAGATCCCACATTAGAAAAATAGCATATCCTAGAATGGTTCAAGAGCTCATGGGCACCCTTCACTTACAAGCCAATTTTTAGGGGCACGTTCTACCCATGGGCTCTTAACATTCCAGTACTGATTTCAAGCTTGCCCGAGTTGAATAACTCGGATTCACATATTATAATGGTGGCCTCCATCTACAAGTTAGCTTATTTTACCTATCATGCTCATTTGCTACAAAATCCTCGGATCTGGGTTTGTTTCAAGAGAGAAAGAGGGAAGAGAGGGTGGGGTGTGGGGAGTAGAAGATGGGGTGATGGTTATTGAGCTAGGGGCTAGGAGATGGGAAATGGAGAGAGGATTTTTTTTCTTTCGGTTTTAGTTTTTTTATTTATTTAATATTTTATTTAACTAGACTGTTTTACCTCTATATTTGACGGCAACATTGACAAAATGTAACGGTAGGACCAATGTGCCGATTAATAAAGAGTTGGTGGATCATTTGAATGAATAATTTAGTTGAGGGACCAAAATGCAACTTGGGTATAAGTTTGAGGACCATTTAAGTTAAAAACCCATTGGAAAATTAAACAAACTTTGTTTTACATTCCTACGCAAACCAAACATGAGAAAGGAAATAAAGTGATATTTCCTATTTTCCAATATTATCAAACATGAGAAAAGAATCTTTCATTTCCTCTCCCTTAAAAAAATGGAAAATTATTTCTCATCGAATCTTTTCTGCAAACCAAACAGGGCCTTAAGATAAAGATGAGATGAACCTAACAAAAAATTTGACATATAGAGACCATGAAGATAACGATGATGATGCGGCAATACTTTTTTTTGCTGTCATACAATAGAGAGCATATATATAGCCAAGTAGAGATCATATATACATTACCACACAGCAAAATTTAACCATATAAACTTATATCTTCTATCTATGAATTTTTCTATGTTAAGGATGTTCTTATGGTAAGAAAAGCACTCACACTCTTCTTAGAGAAATGTATATTTCAATGATCGGGACCATCTTTATTTTAATTATCCTTACAAAAAATCATCTAGATCCGAAGTTATTTGAGTCATCCAAAATGGAAACGGAAATGGCTAAATAATTTTTTATTTGATTATTCTTCTGTATAGATAATCTTGAAAGATAACCTAAAAACTAAACAATTTTCGATCAATGGTTTACAATCTAGAATAGAAAAATTCTTATTTTAAATAAAAACCTCCTTATACGGTAGAAAACATCTACCATCTATATCACCTAATCTAAATACTTTGCACCCGGTGTGATTGTGAGGAAAAAAAAATCTGTATTAATTACAGGGTAGAGAAAATGACAACAATGATAAATAGAAGCAACATGGTCTTTTTGTTATAAAAGCACAAGGAATGCAAATGCCCCAGTCTATCCATATCAGACTCTCCCAGTGATCAAGATTGAAAAATAATGAAGGGATCAAAAGGAATATGGCAGTTGTATTGTGTTGTGTTGTTCCTTGCCTTATCATTTGGTCTAAGTAATCCATGGCGATGGCCGTCGACACCTTTCACAAAGAACTTCGTGCGCATCGTCAACAACCTCAGCAATAACCAATCATTCACATCTCATTGTAAATCCAATGACAACGATATTGGTTTCCATACTCTCGCTCCTAACGAGCAGTACGAATGGAAATTTCGTGTCAACATGATCAGTTCGACACTGTACTTTTGCAACTTCTGGTATAAGGACTACCATAACGTTTTTGACGCCTTCAAAGCCAAGTATGAGTTTATTTACGATTGTGGTGGAGCTCATTGCGTATGGAAAGCCAAAGATGATGGGATATACTTGACTCAAGGCCAGACGATGGAAGATAAGAAATGGTTTGATTGGAAAAAAGAATGAAATGTGAAAGGGTTTTATATGATATGAGGATTGCTTTAATTCCTTGTACTCAAAATAATAAAACTATTTTATTTTCTACTTTGATTTCTTCTTGTTTGTTTGTTTTTTTTTAAATTTTGTATGTGCAAAAATCATGTTTGGTCGGAAACAACAATTTAGACAGAGATCAAACACTGATTGTATGGTGCTATTTCTTTTATTAGTTGACTGGGTTTTCTGTCAAACTTAGGTTTGGTCAACACTCATGTAATGCTGCTGTTGATGCTATCAGTATTGGCTTTCTTTTGGTCAGAAAGTACTGATTATTGGCGTAATCGCAATTCGTTTGTCATTTTACAATTTAATCAAAACCAAATGGTTGACCAAATTTAAGACTCTTAAATGATACTTTAAAGTTTTTTTTTTAAAAAAAAAAAAAACCAATTCAGGAGAGAGAAAGTGTGACATGATTATAGGTGGCAAATTTTATTTTATTTTATTTTATTTGTTGAGAAATTCGATAGATTGCATTCATAGTTCATGTCGAAATGTTGTCATCCACTAGCACCAAGCGCACGGATGGCAATAGGTCGAATTAGGGGTGGGTATGCCATTCTCATCCCCATCCCCACCTTCATGTCCGCAATCTTCAAATCAGGGATTCTCCATCCCCGCCTTCATTGGGGAACGGGTTCCCCCGACCCACCCCATTATGAAAAAGTAAAATTAAAAAGCTAATTTTTTAAATGAGAAAAAAGCATTATTAGCACAAGATATGTATCAATTTCATTTTTATTAACAAGTTAAAAAAAATTAATACATGTCATAACTACATGTTCAGGACATGATCATCAGTATAGAAGTACCAACATACATCTTAATAATATAATTATATGATAAAATAAATTACATATATGTATATATTCTAAACTGGAAGGTTCGGGTTGAGGATTAGAAAATCATCCCCACCCCTCCCCGAAAAATTCCCCGAACCCGTCCCCATACCCCTTTTTTTATCCCTCGTACTTGACCCATTAGGGTCGAATCCCCACGAAGACCCTTACTCGTAGGGAAATTGTCATCCCTACGCACGAGGTGTGCTAAAATATGAATATAGTTTGAATACTTTACGTTAATCTTTATTCTTATCCATAAGGAGGTATATATAGGAGTTTACATGAGTGTTTTACAAAGAAACAGATACATTAATCAATTAGGATAGTATCTCCTAATTATACAAAGATTTGTCAACTATATAGAATATGAAAGTAAATCCCTTAATTAATCAAGGAAATAAATCTCTTTGATTAATTAGGAGACTCACGTCAAGACTCCTCCTCAAGTTTGTGCATATACGTCACCAATCCCCAACTTGGTAAGTGAGTTATGAAATACTCTACCACAAACAACTTTTGTTAAGATATCTGCCAGTTGATCTTCTGATTTTACGAATGGTAGGCGGATAAACTAACTAACCACACTCACAGCATATGCAATATCTGGTCTTGTGTGTGCAAGGTATATCAACCTTCCAACAAGGCGTTGGTACTGTTCCTTATTGATTGGTTCTTGATCCATGTCTTCACACAACTTGTGATTCATCTCAATGGGTGTGTCAGCAGGCTTACATCCAAGCATTCCTGTTTCAGTGAGTAGATCCATTACATACTTCCTTTGAGACAGAAATATACCAATTTTTGACCTTGCTACTTCGATTCCGAAAAAGTACTTTAGATCACCTAAATCCTTCATCTCAAATTTCTGAGACAAATACTTTTGCAACTTCAGTTGCTCTTCTGCGTCGTATCCAGTTACGATTATGTCATCTACATAAACAATCAATGCAGTAAGTTTTCCTTTATTACGCTTCAAGAACAGGGTGTGATCTGAATTACTCTGTGTATATCCAAAATTCTTCATAGATTTAGTAAATCTGCCAAACCATGCCCTGGGAGATTGCTTTAACTCATATAATGACTTTCTGAGCTTGCAAACTTGATTCTTCTTGTCATGAGCTGAATTACATCCTCGGGGTAAGTCCATATATACTTCTTCTTCCAAGTCTCCATGTAAGAAAGCATTTTTGACATCAAACTGATGTAGTGGCCAATCAAGATTTGTTGCTAGAGACAATAGGACTCTAATAGTGTTAATCTTGGCTACTGGGGCAAAGGTCTCCTGGTAGTCTATCTCATATCTCTGTGTGTACCCCTTCGCCACCAATCTAGCTTTATATCTTTCAATGTATCCATCTGCTTTGAGCTTCACAGTATAAATCCACCTACATCCTACTGTCTTCTTTCCATGAGGTAAGGGCACGAGTTCCCACGTGACATTCTTTTGGAGAGCTTGCATTTCTTCATTCATGGCTTCTTTTCATTTTGGGTATTCTAGTGCTTCAGTTACACTGTTGGGGACAGATATATCAGCCAACTGCTTCACATAGTGCACACGTGACTCTGATAATCTGTTGAGAGATATATAATTATTGATGGGGTATTTCCCTTTGGCTTTAAGATTTGCTTCATATTGTACTCGAGATTTGCCACTGTTCTTCCTTTCTGGAAGCTGATATGTAGGCTCTGTGCCTTCTGAAATCAAATCATCATGGGATATTTCATTAGTGTTATCAGTTTCAAGAAAAGATATTACATGAATTACTTTCTCAGCAGGTGATTGGTGTGGTACTGGAGCTGAAGCGGGCAAAATCTCATAAAACGATGCAATTTCCTCATCTTGATTTTGACAGCGTGGAGACAACTGACCGTTTTCCTTTGGAGACCGGTCGTTTTGAAGCAGATTCTCAGTGTTCGAAGAGCTAAAGGGGGGCGACCAGTCACTTTCCACTGGCGACCGGTTGTTTTGATGCAAAGTGACGTCCTGGGAAAAAAATCGAGAATTTGAGCAGTGGTGGATTCTCGATTCTCCTCCTAGGCTGTTGAAAAATATAAGTCATGTTCTCGAAACACAACATATATGGAGGTAAAGACCTTCTGACTAGGAGGATGATAACACCGGTATCCTTTCTGATAAGATGCATAGTCAATGAAAACACACTTTTCAGCTCGGGGATCCAATTTGCTTCGTTGGTGATCATGTAAGTGGACAGATACAACGCAGCCGAAAATCTGGGGTTCCAAGTTTGGGGTGGGAGATGTTTAGATATGGTGGTGAAGTGATTGAAGTGGTGTTTGGAAATTTAGGATGTTAGAAGGAATTTGATTGATGAGGTATGTTGCAGAGACAACGGCTTCGCCCCAAAAAGATCGTGGCATATTGGCACCAAAGAGAGAGGCACAAACGACTTCCAATAAGTGTATGTTCTTTCTTTCAGCTACCCCATTCTGTTGGGGAGTGTAAGGGCATGAGAGTTAATGTATGATGCCATGATCTTGTAAGAACTGGTTAAGATCATGGTTGAGAAATTCTCTGCCATTGTCAAAAAGAATAACCTGAATTCTGGCATGAAACTGAGTCTCCACCATTTGATAAAACTGTTGAAACTTGGAACTGACTTCCCCTTTAGTTTTAAGAAGGGAAATCCAAGTCATGCGTGTGCAATCATTTATAAACGTGACAAACCATCGAGCCCCTGTCGGAGTAGCAATTTTAGCAGGTCCTCAAACATCAGAATGAACAAGAGAAAATGGAACCAAACTCTTATTTGAACTTAATAGGAACGGGACACGATACCTCTTAGCCAATTCACACGTATCACACTGGAAGCTAGAAACATCAAGATTGAAAAATAATGAAGGAAACAACTTCTTAAGATAACCGAACGAGGCATGCCCAAGACGTTTATGCCATAACCAAACTTTGTCTCTCTCCCCTTCAGAACGAGTTCCACTGGTTGTGAAAGCTTGACCAACCTTGATCTCACTATCCGGTGCCCAGTCCAAATAGTTGAGTTTGCCCCGCCGAGTACCACAACCAATCGTCTTTCCTGTGAGGATGTCTTGAAAAACACAATGACTCGGCCAAAATGTTACAGTACACCCCAAAGTAGTAGTAAGTTGTGCAACAGATAACAAGTTATGGTTCAAAGAAGGAACAAGCAATACAAAATCCAGATGTTGATGTGAGTCTCCTAATTAATCAAGGAGATTTATTTCCTTGATTAATTAAGGGATTTACTTTCCTATTCTATATAGTTGACAAATCTTTGTATAATGAGGAGATACTATCCTAATTGATTACTGTATCTATTTCCTTATAAAGCACTCATGTAAACTCCTATATATACCTTCTTATGGAGAAGAATAAAGATTAACCTAAAGTATTCAAACCATATTATTTTAGCATGGTATCAGAGCAATCGATCCTAGGTTGTCTCTAAACCCTTATCTCAAATTTCTCATATTCAAATCCAAAGCCCTAAATCAAATTCCTCATATTTTTCCCCAAATCCAAATCCCTCAAATCTAAAGTCATCAAATCCTCTTATCAAAATCCCTAAACACATACCCTCAAATCTTATACACATACCTCCCAAATCCAATTCCTACATCAAATTCCTCACATTCTCATATCACATCTTACTTCCGCTGCGATGTTAGGAACCCTTACGATTCTCCCCCTTATTGTAGACTCACAGAAGCATACGGTCAATCCTGCTGACCCGAATACCTGGACTCGTGCTTCTATCGCCGCCACCAAAGGTTCTACTTTTCATACATCCTCTCAAAAATCCAAATGGATTATCGACTCGGGTGCTCAGGATCACATGACATTTGATCATGGCCAACTTATTAGTTGCAAATTATCCACTCCGTCGGTGGTGTCTAATGCTAATGGTACCCCCTCCCCTGTAGTTGGGGAAGGCTCTCTATCTCTCTCTACTTCCCTACATCTGGATTCTGTATTGCTTGTTCCGTCTTTGAACCATAACTTGTTATCTGTTGCACAATTTAGTACTACTTTGGGGTGTACTGTAACATTTTGGTCGAATCATTGTGTTTTTCAAGACATCCTCACAGGAAAGACGATTGGTTGTGGTACTCGGCGAGGCAAACTCTACTACTTGGACTGGGCACCGAATAGTGAGATCAAGGTTGGTCAAGTTTTCACAACCAATGAAACTCGTTCTGAGGGGGAGAGAGACAAAGTTTAGTTATGGCATAAACGTCTTGGGCATGCCTCGTTCGGTTATCTTAAGAAGTTGTTTCCATCATTATTTTCCAGGCTTGATGTTTCCAGCTTCCAATGTGATACGTGTGAATTGGCTAAGAGTCATCGTGTCCCGTTCCCATTAAGTTCAAATAAGAGTTTGGTTCCATTTTCTCTTCTTCATTCTAATGTTTGGGGACCTGCTAAAATTGCTACTCTGACAAGGGCTCGATGGTTTGTCACGTTTATAGATTATTGCACACGCATGTACGTCCACTCATGGCCTAAGAAATTCAAGCAAAAAAGTCACAAGTTTGGAACAACCAAACATATAACTCAAGGGGGGATTACTGCTGAAACTTTTCTCCTAAGGCTTATCCCTCTTTCTAAACTACAATTAGGAGCAAATGATGCATATAGGTGGCAAATTTTGACACCACAGGACAACACAATTCCAAACTAACACGAAATTTGCAGGTTTTGGTTGACCGTTGCTTTTTAGAAATGACATAAGTTACTGAACACAAATATTTAATTAATAGGCAAGTTAGTATTATGCTTAATAACTCAATTTGGACATAATTAAAAACACAAATCACCAGTACAATACGAAGAAAATTACTCATTTTTCCATTTTTTAAAGGCTAAAAGTCATTTTTAGTCCCTGTAGTTTGGCACTTCAACCACTTTTGACCCTGTATTTTCAATTCCGTCAATTTTGACCTTGTAGTTTCGTATTTGTAACAATTCAAGGACAAGTTAGTATTCCTGTCAATTTCTTTGACAGTGCAAGGGGCAATTTCATCAACACAAAATCCTTGAGCATAAAAGCTCGTCTGAAACTCCCCTAATTTCATATTAGGGCTTGAAATTGGTTATTTGGGTTTTGGGTTTTTCAAAAATTGGGATTAGTGATTGAATTTCGAGCCCTAATATGAAATAGGGAGAATTTCATACAAGCTTTTACGCTCAAGGGTTTTTGGTTGACAAAATTGCCCCTTGCATCGTTAAAGATATTGACAAGAATACTAACATGTCCTGGAATTGCTACAAATACTAAACTACAATGGCAAAATTGACAAAATTGAAATTATAGGGTCAAAAGTGGTTGAAGTGTCAAACTATAGGAACCAAAAGTGACTTTTGGCCTTTTAAAAATAAATTAACACGTATTGGTCAACATGGGTTTAGTCCAATGAAAAATGGTCTTCACTCGCAAACTAGTGGTCTCAAGTTCGAACCCCCATAACTATGTGTTTGTGAGAAAACCCCCCCTTTCTCCTTCCTAACTTTGTAAGAAGCATTTAGCAGGGTCAAAAGTGGTTGAAGTGTCAAACTATAGGAACCAAAAGTGACTTTTGGCCTTTTTTAAATAAATTAACACGTATTGGTCAACATGGGTTTAGTCCAGTGAAAAATGGTCTTCACTCGCAAACCAGTGGTCTCAAGTTCGAACCCCCATAACTATGTGTTTGTGAGAAAACCCCCCCTTCTCCTTCCTAACTTTGTAAGAAGCATTTAGGAGTGCTTCTTGAAGAAGCACATAGTAGGTGCATCTCCAAAAAGCGCTTCTAAACTTTTCAGTTAAATATTGTCAAAAACACTTTTAGTTATTCTTGTTTAAAGGATCCAAGCCCCTTCCACTTGGACTAGATATTTCATTCATTCCAATATAAGCTTTTGTGGAATGAAATAAAATAAAACGCTAACCGATATAAACTTGCACGTGAGCGCCAAATAAATAGTTGATAGAATTAATATTAAGGGACAAAATAGTTTTGTTTTTTTTTAAAAAAAATTCTAAATAAATTTAGCTTGAACTTTTCCTGACAAATGTTATTATAAGACTATAAACCGGTAGTCGTCTTCCTTATTTTCCTGGAGGCTACCGGTCTTCTTTGATCACACTACTTTCTCACACCACCTAACCCCAACTTGTCGTTAATGATTAAAACAAATGAATACCATTATAAAAATCGAGTGCTATAAAACCCCATTTCAATTTTTCAGCTCTTCTGAATCTTTATAAGACTCAAAACGCCACCCTCTCCTCTACTGAGAAAAACAGAGGGAAAGAACGTTGGAGTCGCCATGTCTGAAATAGTCAACGAGGCTTGGAGAAAATATCTCATACAGCTTCAATCCCACCCTCTCAGAACTAAGGTTTGTTTCAGTTTTTGAATCATACCCAGTTTTTCTTACTCTGTCTTTGTAAAGATTTCAATTCAAAGATGAATACTTGGGCCTGTTTTTGAATATTTTGTTGCTTTTTGGTGTATAAGTCATTAAATTTTTTGGTTTGTTTGCTTTGAATTGATGGGTTACTAGGCAATTACATCTGGAGTTTTAGCTGGGTGTAGTGATGCAATAGCCCAGAAGATTTCTGGGATCAAGAAGCTTCAATTGAGAAGACTGCTTCTGATAATGGTATGCCTATTTTGTTCATGGTGTTTAAAATTATTGTTTCTTTAACAAATTGCTAAATGGGTTGGATTATATTCTCAATATTGGTCTGAACTTTATAAGAGATTATCAAAATTGGTTTGGCTGCAGATAAAATGGAGGACAGAATAAGGAACTATATGTGTTTCCTTGTTTCTTATGCAGTTTTGGTTTCCTAGAATAAATTCATCTTAGCAACCATGTAATGAATTGAAATTCAAAAAATTTACATTGGCCTTTTCTCTGATAGACTGGTATGCTTATCAGGTTATATATAATTGTGTTATGTCATGATCATGTATATCATGTTGGAATCTGAAGCTTAAATTCGTTTTCAGCTCTATGGGTTCGGGTATGGGGGACCATTTGGGCACTTCCTCCACAAATTGATGGATATAATATTCAAGGGAAAGAAGGACAACAAAACTATTGCAAAGAAGGTAATCATTTTTTGTGAAGTCGATTTTTGTGCTTTCCAACATATAATTCTCATGCTTTGTTCGTGCTAATTTGAGTTAAATAAATGCCAGAAGCCTGAATGCAATTTTTGAGTCAACTATTGATGAACGAAAATTTCAAATATCAGGTTTTGCTGGAACAATTAACTTCTTCCCCTTGGAACAACATGCTTTTCATGATGTACTATGGCTTGGTGGTTGAAGGTATGCACATATCTTTGGTATACTCTTAACTGATCTGTCTCTTATTCGATATCTGGTATCCATTAATTTTTGGTCTTTGGTTATAGTAGTATGATAGCTTGGTGACTTGATTGCTCTGTTGTTTTTTTCCTTTTATGTTTGTTCTTTCTTTGGTTCGCCAACGGGGGCAAGAGGATCTCTACTGTGTATACTATACTTTCAGTCAGTTAGTTGGATATATCAATTCACATTTTTCTGGTTTTAGAGCATTGTAAGCTGCAGGGTGTAGACCTCTGTCCTTTTAATTGTTGATGTTTTTGTGGTGTTATTGTGGTGGGCTTGAGTTTAAAAGGGGGAAAGTCTAAAGTTATAGTTCTTGCATAGTTTAGTTTATCATTTAGACAGAAATTTTGTTTTGTTTCTAAAGGTTATTAAACCACCAAACTTCCACAAGCCAGAGTCTAAAGTTATAGTTATTGCATAGTTTAGTTTATCATTTAGACAGAAATTTTGTTTTGTTTCTAAAGGTTATTAAACCACCAAACTTCCACAAGCCAGATTTACTTTAGAGAATCCTGCCTTGAAACCAAGCTCCAGTTTATCCATGTTTATGAGTTGTTTTCGTTCCCTTCCACACAGGATGGTGTGAACATATCAAACGTCAGTTTCGTTCTTAAGAGCAGAGCTGTGCAGCTTGCTTGAAACATCTAGAAAACAATGTGCATTTAGGCTTTCCAGTTCTGTAATATGTGTTATCTTGATAGAGTATGTTTGGAATCTGTGTTCAGGCCAAATAGACGCTGAAGAAATGATAATGAAATTTTGGTGCTGATGCTGAATTCATCTTAATCTGCATATTCTTTCTTGGTCTTTATGATTTTTATCCATATATCATATTAAATTCATGCCTTAATATGTTTTGATCTATCATCCAACAAATTACCTCTCTCCTGTCACTTGTTCCTCTGGCAATTTAATACTCTCAAGCATGACGTAAATTACATCTTCGGAAGCTTGACGATCTTGTTGCAATGCTCATGCGGTAGAACTGTGAATCAAGAATCATGATAGTAGACTTGTACTGATGCATTGCTTTTTAAACTTCGGCATTGCAGGAAGACCATGGAATTTAGTCAAGAGTAAAGTTCGAAAGGACTACCCTTCTATTCAATTGACAGCATGGAAGGTATAAAATATTTGCCATCTTTCGTTGTTTTATACTCAAGGCTATCCTTGAAACAAAGATTTGGAAATACTGACTTGATGATGGTTGCAGTTTTGGCCAATTGTTGGTTGGGTGAATTACCAGTATATGCCCCTGCAATTCCGGGTCTTGTTTCACAGCTTCGTTGCCTCGTGCTGGTACGCTGCTATATTTTTTCTTCTTTGTTGCCTCTTTAAAATAAGAAAAAAGGATAGTTGTACAAGGTTGCCGTATCCACATTGCATTAGTGCTTCTCAGATACTCTCCTGTACATATCTAATACAGTATTAGTATTACCTCGTATAGACTGTTAAGTTATGATTATAGCTAATGAATGATCATAGAGTTAATACTAACATGAAACCCTATATTATTTTTAAAATAAAAATAATATATATATAGCGTTTTGTGGCATATTTTTTACTTGTGTCATAAATATCTAATGCAATTTAGATCATTGTGCAACTAAACCTACTCACTCTTAACTTGCTTTTTCAGGGCAATCTTTCTCAATCTGAAGGCTAGATCGGGGGTAATCAAGCAGGCCTAGAACACCTAATTTTGTTCTTCCCTTTTTCTATGTTTGATTGGAGCTCTTACACTCATTTTGTGAAAATGGTTTCCTGATTAGTATCCTTTGTATAAGTTTCTAGCTGAATTAGTACTATGAAGCGGTCGATTTTCTTTCTTATTGCCAGTTCTATCATACGGTTGAATTATTGTAGGATATACTGAAATCTAGTTCAATTTGCAGAAGATCAACATTGTTTCAGTTGATTTTGTGACATCTTATTTTCTGACTGTTAGATTCCAAAATCTGCAACGCCATCTGATCAAATTTAGATTTACCTTGGAATGGCCAGAGCAAAAAAGAAATTGTGACAATGATTTTTAGAAGCTGGATTGAGCACCTTTCTTCAAATAACTAACAACTTTATTGTAAAGAAAGAAATTGCTAATGTATGTGCAGCTGAAAGCGCGTGCTGAGAGACTAGAGCACATGAGTTTGAGCGAGCAAACAACACGTTCCTGCATCATCCATGATTTGAACTGTTCAAACATCCATTCCTTGACTACTAAACCATGGATTACACTCCCCTGCCTCCACAGTTGAGGGAGGCTCAACTTTTCTCTGTCTGGTTATGACTTCATACACCACTTCAACAAAAAGCTTCATAGTTATTGCGAAGAAAAAAATGACCAAAATGTGACGAACAACAATGAAGTAAACGACCAAGGTTAATGATAGTTTATGGTCTTCATTGTTCTTCATAATCTTAATCAAACAAAATGCTCCCCATATAGCACTTGTGAAGCAAAAATACATGCAAATTCCCATAGCTTGAGGCATAGTCAAACATTCCTTCTCCTTGTCCATTTCCATAATATATCAGAGCCCACCTGATGATGTTCTTTTCACTTCTCCAATTCTTTGTGGTTACCTGAAAATATATGTGACATGAATTTTAAGCAGGGGAAAACAAATTAGGATTTTATAAATAACAATTTTTAATATGTACATATTTTTCTGGATTTTTCATTCAATTGTGGATTTTTGTAATTACCTTGTTAGCATTCATGACAAAATCCAAAACCCACAATCAGATATGTGGTCCAGTTAAAATGTTATATAACAAGATCATGAAAGTTATTAGATTCAAGTTAATAAATAACCAAAATTAAGATGTGTGCACTTATATGATTGTCGTGGTGAGTTTAAAGCTCTAGTGATAGAGATCATCATAAGAATTCGACTCTTGTCCTCCCACTCCTCGAATTTCCGAAAAAAGAACAAAGAAATTAAGCATATATCTTTGGAACAAAACCTCAAATAGTCTTAACAAGTAGCACCTTATAGTTAAAGAACTATAAGGAGGAGTGAAATATATTAAAACCCTCATAGACATATATCTAACAAGTCAAAATAGTTACAAACTCAAACAAAAAAGAGAATAAACAAATGAGACCCAGCTTTCAAAGTTTTGTTCAATCTTAAATCCAAGGACCTCCAAGTCCAAGAAGGTTGAGAAACTTACTTGTATACAGGTAGATCTAGTCAAAAGCAAACAGACCCCCTCTGTCAATTACTCTTTCAAACTGCGAAAATATATAGAATTCCAAACAAAACTTGAATTACAATTATATAAGATCGATGAGAGCCAAGATAAAACCAATATCTTGTTGATATGGGATTTTGGTGGGAAGTTTGGTTTGATGAATAAATGACTCAAAAGGCATTTGATTACATGGACTCCCACCTCAAATCATGGCCGTTCAATTTTTTTTCTTTTTTCTTTTTTCTTATTAGGGTTTCAATATGGGCTTTGAGCAAAGATTTAGGCCAGAATGTGGCTTTGTCAATGTTTCTTCACCTTTTTTCTTAAAAAAAATACATTCCATGTGAGAATACTTCTGCGGGGTGTGACGTTTTGCATATTGTAACCAAAAACTTTGACTCATTTAATACCAAATTTTAAGGCCTACCCCCTTTATAATTTTAATTCCATCAGTTCTTCTTCTTCACAAGTTCACAACCCTCAACAAAAAGAAAATTCTTAACAATTATTTTCATAGTTTTTATGCTAATATATCAAGAATTAGTTGTGTCTTCGAATAATTTGGATTTTTTTTTAAAGACCTTTCTTATTGAGAGAGGCGATAATATACTAAACTCACACACACTACACGGATGCTAGGACTCGAACCCAAGACAAGTCATGAGGGAGTAATTGCTCCAAACCAATATATTAGTAAGTCCTTTGCTCAAATCATTAGGATTAGATTACACTATTAATTCTCAAGTAAAACATGTGTACATAAATTAAGTTTATTTTAACAGAATCAGGGATAAAAATTAAAAATTGCAATTAATTATGACGCAATACTTAATAATTTTGTGTTGTTTGATTGAGTTCAATGTTAATTATGAATTGTTGACCCCATGAATAATTTTTGGCTACACACTACATCGTTTATTCCTTTTTGTTCTTTTTGAATGAATGGATGCCTCAGTGTTTAT
This sequence comes from Prunus avium, assembly GCF_002207925.1. Next base: position 93,530 of record NW_018921430.1, read on the forward strand.
CGTTTAGCGTAAAGACAATTCAAATCAAAGAACTAGAGGGGGACACGCATGAATTGTTGACCATATATATCTCAGGATGGATCTGCTGGTTTTGGAAGTTTGTATAGCCAAGCCAATGAGATAATGTAGCTTTTCAGAAATAAAATCCAAGTGCAAACTCATTCATCCCTTCGTCGCCGACTCTCAATGAAGTCCTCCAAATCACTTTAATTTACGGAAAATAAGATCAAACTCGAGCGTGAATGGAACGAGTATTTTAGCGAACTGACTTAAATAGTAACTTGGATATTTTGTTTTCGGTGAAAGTTTGGCATTGAGATTCGAATTTAAGACAATTGATCTGTAAGCGAATCATCTTACCATTGAAATATAGACCTGTTGGCATTAACTTAGACCTTGTTTTGATAAGACAAGTTCATTTTATCAGGTACTATTGTTTTATCTTTCTGAAGTCTAAGTATGTGTGAGTGGCTAATATCTAAAGTGTTGTAGTACGAACTTTAGAAAAGACAGTAGAATAACTATACAACGTACAAAATACAAATCATGAGCTGCGGTCGACGTGATTGACGTGGCGGTGTAAATTAATAATGGAAAAAGAGTAAGGAGTTGGAGATAGCTGGTAGAAATTGATGACCGATGGTGGTGATCCTTTATTTGGAACTTCGATCAAAATCAAATGTAAAATCACCTAACTCATTTGAACTGCAATCTAACCAAAGCACCTAGCTTCAAGCCAGATCATGAGTGTAATGTATAGGGAAAAAAACGAGTATTATAGGCAGAGGCGGACCTATTAAGGCGCAAGGAGATGCAGTTGCACCTTCCCTCACCAGAAAAATCATTGTAGATGCTTCAAATTGCCCATTGGCTGAACTGGTGTAAAGATTACCTTACTTAAGTTTACAATATAAATAAGGAAGTATCCCCCATTTGGATTTAAATAAAAATACTAGAAAATCAAATTCCCACCAAATCAAAATATGAAAAATCGGTTTTAGTACAAAATACAATTTAGGCTAAAAATGATGGCTCATTAAGTCAATATATACTTCATACTAAAATCCCATAAAATCAAGTTTTCTTATTTGATGTGTAAGAAAAAGCCGCCAAAAATTATCTTGAGAAAATGATTATTCCCGAAAAACCATTTTTCATACTTAGTCAATATTGCACCTCTGCTAAAAAAATTATGGGTCCGCCAATGACTATAGGAGTGTGAATGGGCCGTTCGGTAACATTTTCGGAAAATATTTTCTTAGAATATTTTCAGAGAATGAAAATAAGAAAACGAATTTGCATTTTCAGGAAATGAAAATGCGTCTATTAGATTAATTAGAAAACATCTTCAGAAAACAAAAACAATGAAAACGTGTTTGGTAGTATAATTTTAAATAATAATATGTGAGTTATTTTTGTGAAAACGTTTCCCATGAGAATGAAAACAACTTTTTTCTGTTTTCTACAAGTACACATGAACTTGTTTTCATTTTATGAAAACATTCTCACCGAACGTGTTTTTGCCTCATTTTTGTTCTCTGAAAATGAAAACAATCCCTTAAAACATTACCGAACAGGCCCTAAGTATCTTAATCGGTACGTAAAATCAATGTTTATATTGTCAGATTCACAATATGATAATAAGCATCTTACACGTTTACAAACTATCTTGACCAAAACAAAAATACGTACTCTATATATACCACTAGTTATACTAGTATGTCAAAATGGAGAAAATTATTGCATAGAATTGTTGTATACAACTTTCCTCTCAAAAAAAAATTAATAACATCACCAACAAAGGAGGGGCTGAATATGAGAGAAGTGTTGTATACGGTACCAACAAGATGTTTTGTGGATGTAGGGTTCATTTATAGAAGTTGTGTCATAAATGACTTACTGTATTAAGACAGCTTAATGGGGAAACTTCCTCGAAACTTACACGCCAAAAAAAAGGTTGTGTATTGATGGAAGAAAGAAACCAATGAATTTTCGACAGGAAAACGTCAAGCACAAGGCTTGTTCAGACAAGAATTGCTCTAAAATTTTGGCACAACTCTCTCATTTAACTTCAAGAAGTGGGTTTCAAGACAAGACATTTTCCTTTTAGAGGAAGGTTTTGGTAACAATTCATCTCAATGTTTTTTTTTAAAAATTTCTTTTTTTAAGGTTTTGGGGGGCTTGTTTATGACAATACACGTAAAATCTAGGGTTGGGCATTTGCACGAAAAACTGGTCACACTGACTGAACCGAAACGACCACGCCAACTTATCTTCTTTTTCCTTCTTCTCCTCTTCTCCACCGCCGCTGCTCATGTCTCTCTCTCTCTCTCTCCAGATCTGCTCGGGCTTATCATCTAGTTGACTCTTGTCGTTTGGTCCATTCTGCTCTTTTTTCTCTTTATCTCCGCCACTAGTTTCATCTATCTCTATCTCGACTCGAATCTCATTTAAATCGACTGAATCGAGCTTTCTCGATGAACCAATCACAGTTGACAGAAACTTTGGACGGTTTGGCATTAGACTCCGGAAATGACTCACTTATGAGAGCAGTAGCTTCCATTATCGATTCCAGCCAAAAAAGGAGCCAAACCGCATCGACCCCAGCCCTAGTAAAATCACCTCACCTTTTTTTTGGGGGGGGGGGGCTAATTTGACCATTTGTACAATGTATTATGCCTCATATACTATAAATTATACTTAGCTTCTGTTGAGCATTGCATTTGGTACGTACCCACAGCTCATGGATCACGTTGTTGATTAGGAAAACTTAGTTTTAAAAATGTCGATTACTAGACTAATCAGAAAATTGGATACGAACAATAATTCATACCATAAAAGACTGAATATAATAAGGAACTAGATTCATAGACAACCTGGTACAAAATAATCCGTCCACTGCTTTAATTAGACAACAAAAATGCGAGTCATACCACATTGTGTACCACCTCTATTATACAATTACGATGACTAATTGTTGCATAATTCGAGGTCAAAAAAAGTTTACTGACATTTCCTTCTACGCATGTCCAACCCAGGACCTGAAAACCTTAAGTTATACCGGAAAGCCTACAAGCTACTATGTTAACGGCAGGAGCAACTGTAATAAATCTGAATAATCAGCCACCACAACAACCCAACAACTTACCCGATGCCCAAGTGTATTTGTATACATTATACATACGTACCCAGATCAAGCATGCATGCAACGATATATGCAAAACAAAGAACTCACAAACACAGATATATAATTGTCGAAGATCGACCTTAAATATATAGATTAAATAAGCTAATCGACAAGAACAACAGATTAAGCACCGGAAATTCAAATGGCTCCGATCTTCACACAGCAGACGTGCATTCTGTCATCTCTCTCTTAATTTCTTCTTCGTCTTCTTCTTCTTCATCCTCCTACAAATAAATACAACAAAACCCAAAACGCAGACATTATCGTCATCACAAACAGAAGAGAGAGAGAGAGAGAGAGCGAGAGAGAGAAATGGTTTTGATCTCACTCGCCACCTTCACACTCTCTCACACTCACTTACTCTCTCACTGTTCACGAAATCCTGCGCTTTGTTTTGAATCGGAAACTCAGCCGCTTCTTTTTACTATCAACTACTACACCAACTAGCTGACGTGGACCAAAACCATCCAGCCAATCACCAAGCGCCACGTCCCCAACTTACGCAACAACACAAAGGCCCGTTATATATAATCCCCGTTGTCACATCTGAATCCACTTCGCCAGTTGCGTCGGGTTCACAATCCCCGGAATGTGGGCCCCATCCGTCTTCAACATGCTCGCCACCTCAGCGTAACTCTCCTGCGCCGCACCCACACCCGAACCTGAGCCCGCCCCGACTTTCCCGGCTTCGACCGACTTCCCCCTCCTCGGCTCGGCTGACGAGCTCATCAGCGGCACCGCCTCGGCTCGAGCCGGGTCGAACTTCTGACCGAACAGCGTGCCCTTCGTTAAATACTCGTACGCCATGTAGCCCGCCAGCAGCCGATTCGACGACAAAGTCGGAGCTGTCGTTTGGCTTGGGGTTGGAGCCTTTGGAGCCGGCTGTTTAAAGCCGTTGGACGAGGCATTGGCTTGTCTCTCCTTTCGCTTTCTGGATGCGCCAGGTGGCACGATCCTACGGCTATGGCTTTGTTGGAAACTCATCTTTAAGTTTTGAAAGATGTGATTTTAAAACTCCATGCCACGTCAGCGAACGAACCTCGAAATGGAAAAAAGCCAGAGTGGGCAAAACCGTCAAGTGGGGATTCGTTGCCGGGGGACAAATGCGTCAAATCAGGTACCGGAGGACTCTTTTTTAAAACGCCAGAAGTGGGGATTTGTAGAGTCAGAAATGTAATTTCACAAAGAAAACAAAGAAGAAGAAAAATGCCTTTTTAGAGAAACAAAAGGAAATTTGAAAAAGAAAAATAATTATTTGTGAATTGGAAGGAGATGGGGTGGGGATTGGGGGTTAGGTTAGAGGCTTAGATTCGATAGATGACATCGGATCCAGGTAGCTGTGGCCCGAACCGATTGGGATGATGATGTATCGGACTGTACGGACGGCGAAGAGAGAAGTGGGGCCACCGGAATCTGGCGGAGTATGGGGAGATACAGAGGTTGAGATTGTAGAGAGAGAGCGAGAGAGGAGAAGAGGAGGAAGAAAGAAGATTGGGGATTAAATAGAAGAGAGAGAGGGGGAGACTGACTGAAGCGGCGTGGTTCATGAATTTATATGTGGTTTGGTTTTACATATGCCCCGCAGTTTTGAGGGAATGACATAAATGCCATTGGTATTGTCAAATGACTCAACTGCCCTTTTGTTGTGAAATACTACCCAGCTATGTTTTTTTTTTTTTTTTTTTTTAAATGAAAAAAAGTTTTAGGGAGAAGGGAGGCTACCCATCCCATGATCAAGGTTTACTAAAGTCTTTTTGAGGACTTACAGAGGGGATCTCAGCACATTTTTGGGTTTTTATAGATTATCTATCAAGAGGGATTGTCAGCAATCGGAAACTTATATTTGAATAGCGAAGAGAACGATTCTTACCAACTCAACTAACCCTCGTTGGCTACCATCTATGTTTTATATTATCAAAAAATTAAGTGATATTACATATAAATCCATGGAACGCAGTCATATAGACCATCAGGTTTGGTCATGGTGGCTGCACAATCACATAGGCGGCGGCCCGGCATAGATAAAATACTTTATTTTTCCATGCCAAAAGAAATTGTGTCAAAGTTATTTTAAAATCTAGAGAGATGCTTAAGTGATATTACATATAAAACCATGGAACGCAGTCATATAGACCATCGGGTTTGGTCATGGTGGCTGCACAATCACATAGGGAGCGGCCCGGCATAGATAAAATACTTTATTTTTCCATGCCAAAAGAAATTGTGTCAAAGTTATTTTAAAATCTAGAGAGATGCATTGAATAACTTCTTACCATGATTTTCCACACGAAGATTTGATTATGTGGATCGATGTTTTTATAGTGTTGTAACTTGTACATTTGATGTATATAATGATAATGAGAATTGTTTAGGAGAGTTGTCTAACAATGTAGCAACCAAATAAACATACGGGTGACTATGATTAGCACCATTTAGAACTAATTAATTCGTAACTAATGTATTCAACATAATATAGTAAAATATCCCCATAAAATATGTAAAACAAAAATACTCATAACTCCACACCAAAGTATTTCATAGAAAAAATATATATTGTAACCGAAAGAAAAGATTTCGAAGAAAAACCAAAAATTCGTATAAAAATTCCAAATAAATATAACGATGTAAATGCTACTCTAGTCTTCGTCATCTTCATCATTATAACGACGTAAATGCTACTCTAGTCTTTGTCTTCTCCAAAAAATGCCACAATTTTCTCAAGTTCATTAAGTGAGAAATTCATAAAATGCATCTCCTCCAATATCTCACTTCTAACATTCAAGTCATTTTTTGACCCCAAAAAAAAAAAAAATCAAGTCATTCTTAGAAATTGCATGGACCAAAAATAGTTTTCCAACATCAGGGATTTTTTTTTTCTCTACATCGCATCAAGATCTTTTAGGATAAAATTAATCACAAGACTTTAGATGATAGAACTAACACCTCATCACATAAAGTTGTTAAATTAGAGACAATTAATTGAGCACACATAGGTTGATTAAGGCGGTGTCAACTCAGGTACACAAAAGCAATTAATGAGTCGCCAACAAGTGATATGAGAGCCAATAATTTGGAAAATATCCCACATCGGAAAATATTGTCTTTTCCAAACAATTTGGCATGCCATCTTAACAGCTCGATAATTTGAATATTTGATTTTATGAATTCAAGTTCAAATATATTATTTAGATTATAATTAGCAACTTTAAGTACCTTGAAAGCTTACCATCTCAAACATAAAACAAAAGAATATTAGTCGAATGGAATTTCGATTTTGTTGTTGTTAAGTTTTTGTTTTTTTTCTCTTGCCAGAATCTTTTAAAGTAATGTTCTTTTTGGGTTGGTAAGTAAGTTCTTTATAAAAATAAAAATAAAAAAGAAGAAGTGTAAAGCTATAAAGAATAGTCAAAACTTTTTTTTTTCTGAGAAAAAAATAGCTCCTAAAAAAAACCTTTAAAAAAAACAAAAACCACTATTGCCCAAAGGGCCTTGAGCTTATCTATGTTTGAGGTTGCCCGACAAGGACGTTAAGGGTCAAACGGGGGTCCATATTTCTGTGTCTCTTTCATTAGTATTTGCATCAACTAAATTGGAGGTATTGACAAATAAATGGTGATGATGATATATATTTATGATGAACGTAGTATTTAATTATGATTAACACTATTATATTATTGTGATTGTATTGCCCTGTCGTAAAAGTACTTGGCAAATATCATATCGTTTGTAAAATAATAATAAAATCCAATATACCCTTCAACACACACATTTTGAGAAATTAATATAAGATATGTTCCGTTAATAGGGTCTAACCCTGTTAATAAAAGAGCCTTAACTTACAGACCAGAATATTAATAATGATACAACTAGAAAAAAAAGAGATTAATATCCCGTAGAAAAAACTGATATGCATTGCGACCTTTCACACCTACTCCGATAAAGGAAAAATAATGGCATATATGGTGGCCAACACCAAATTTGCATGATTCACCAACCAAACTAATATGGCAGTAGTAGGAGTCTCAGTTCTCTTGGTCTTCATAGACCAAAGATTTTGATGGTCAGCTATTGTTATATATATATTGTCAAACGAGTGAGCTATTGTTGAGTTAGAATTCGATAAATGATTTAAGTTTGGTTCATACCTCAATATATCACTTTATATTTTGGAATTAATGTCAAATTATCACTTGACTTTGATACAACAATTAGTCACCCATAGATCAGAACTATTGTAGATATAAAATAATGGGGATTTTTGTAGAAATGTCACTTAAACTTATACATCATTTTCAATTTGTCACTTTAAAGAAAAATTTAAGAGAAATATCACCTTAATTTTTCAAAATCCATGATTTGTCTTCTGACTTTAATACCATCCAATTTTCCATAAAATTTTAAGGGTATTTTAGTCTTTCAATTTTCAATGGTATTTTAAAAATAGAAAAATCATTATATAAAAAATTGTATATCTTTTAAACCATAAAAAAAAAAACTGTATAAACAAAATCTCACCTTCCCTCATCCCTTGTGCCCAACCAACCCGCCCGCCTTGAAATCCATTCCCCTTTCCCTCTTCACTTCCCTTTCTTCCATTCCCCCTTCCCTCCTCCCTTTCCTCCTTCTCTCTCTACCATGGAACACCTACCCTCCACACACAAATTCCCTCAACCCACCCAAACCGATTACAACTTTTTCTTCTTCTTTTTTCTTTTTGGTATTTTTCCAATTGCATATTGAAAATTTGTGGGAGGATAGCTACCAAACCAACAATTCGATAGCCTACATAACAAATGGTAACCAAGCAAACTTTAGATCCTTCAACAGAAACACAATGGCGTAAGTTAATAAAGCTATGAAGACAAGAAAGGGGTTGGATTTTGGGTAAGCAGTAGTTTTAAATTAGGTATCTGAAAATTTCAGACATGCTCACTAAACACCATAAAAAAATTTATACATGCTTAGAGAGAGAGAGAGAGAAGAATGGGGGAGGGGGTCCTATGCGATGTGTTTTGGGGATGGGTGTGGTTGGGGTGGGGCAGAAAGGGAGTGGGGTCTCTTTTTTCTCCTTTTTTTCCCCTTGAAAATGGAAAGCCTAAATTACCCTTAAAAATGGATGGAAAATTGGATGGTGTTAAAGTCATATGACAAATAATGGATTTTGAAAAATTAAGATGACATTTCTCTTAAATTTTTCTTTAAGGTGACAAATTGAAACTTAGGTATATGTTCAAGTGACATTTCTACAAAAATATTACTCTTATTAAAAAAAAAACCAACTTAATAAGTGATTTTGGGGGCTTCAAATATCTTTTTAGATCGTTTGAGCTTTTATTAGCTCTAAATATTTTAACAACTATTGCATTTCAAGAACTAAATATCAGTCCAATGATTCCTCATGACATTAAACGAGAAACATGATTTTGTAAATAAATCAAAAACACGATTTTTGTTTATGTAAGCGATAATCTAAATTATAAGGGGAGAGATGAGGGTTTCTCACACACACTACCAAGGTGTCATGGGGGTTCGAACTTGAGACCATTGATCAGCAAGCCAAGACCCTTTTCCACTAGGTTAGAACCCATTGGTATCAAAAACATGATTTTAAGAAAGCAAACAAACGTATTATCTAGAAGTTGGACGGATTCAGGATTTCAAAATCGATTGAGTTGGATTTACCTTACAAAGAAACTCGACGACACGAGTGAATATCATTGATTAGTATGGAGGGGGGAGGGGGTAAGTTCACCCTATAAGGCTTCAGTCACTAATTATTAATTCATTATCGATATTATCGGGAAATTTCCTTAAATGAAAATGCACATAGAATAAGAAGAGTTAACACCAAACTCTTATTCATGATTTATAAATAAAAAAAAAAGAAGAAAAAAATCCATAATCTTAACAAAATCCCTAGTAATAACTAAGCGAAGAAAATTACCTCAACAAACAGAAAGAGAGGAAAGTTTTGCTATGTTTCTCACATGCTTGCTTACTCAAGTGTGCTTTCGAGTTGTATTTTAGGTATTGGGTGAGTAAGTTGGTTTCAAATCTGGGATGGTCTATATGGCTATTTGAATACATGGTTTTTCTTTTTTTTGTGTCAAGACTACATGATTTTTAATAATGAAAAATAATTTCGTATGGGATGTAGCCCATATAGCCTTTTACACGCATCGGTCCTTGTCTAGGACCAAACATTCTGACCCAAAAAAAAACAAAAGACATGGACTAAACATGTGAAATGTTAAATTACACGTTACACGTTAAACATGTTATTGAATTGATTCAGTGTTAGTCCAAGTTCTAGGAGAAAAACTTTCATGAAATATGGATAGCATTATTCTGTTATTCCTGACTAATAATATTATGATATATGTATGATAACATTTTTACGTGATTTTTCATTATTTGCCAAAAATAGCAAAATAGTGTTATTTCCGTTGCAACTAAATTTTTATCGAGTTGTAGCCCTAAAAATAACCATTTCACATCAGATCAAATCCATGAAAGTTAAGATAAAATAATTAAAATTGGTGGAATTAGGTTGAATCAGTCAACTTGATCGATTGATTTTGGTAAGAATTTCGAGCGCTCTTGGAACAAAGCAGTATTCCATGTGATTATAACTTTGAAATCACATAACAAAAAACGGCAGCCTCTAAAAAAATAAAATTAAAGCAAATAAGGGGATAAAATACATACCAAGAGAAAGTACTGAAAGGTATGAAACAAAGCATTTTTTCTTTTAGTCTTTGTTATTTTAGTTTTGGAATAATCAATTCCTTGCGTTGCGGTGGATTTGGCCACTATACTTTGTTTTATTATTGTAATTTTCCGGGGGGGACCTTCCCCTAAAGTGTCATTAGGGGACAAGACCCGATGTTACTTGGTTGAATGTTCTTCAATTATTACCATATAAAGGAAGCCGTTGTGTTAGATTGTGACTTTTATTTGATTAAATAAAAAAAAAATCCAAGTACCAAGGTTAGAGTGAAATTAATCCAAATACCAAAAATAAATATAATATTATTATTAATCGTGGATTGCTTTCTTCTTTACACAAACCCCCAACGGCTAAAATTTCTCCCTTTTTGTATTTGGTTTTGGCATGGAATAACCAAACCTTATAAATTGGTTTTGGAATTTTCTCAAACAAAGTAATGTTGGATCGAACTTATCTTAATCCGTGTCTAAATCTTATTTATTTCTAATAAATAAGATATTGTCATTTCTAACAAATAAGAGGTTGTCATGTTATCCACCGCATTATTGATTAGGATCTCAAATAATGGTAGTAGTATAGAAACCGAAACAAATCTTAAAAATTTAGGATCTCAAATAATAAGATACTTTAAGATACTTTAAGCCACCTTCTACATCATTTGATGCCTAAACTTTGAAAAAAAAATTCGGTAAAATAAGGTTTCTATCAGCATTTGTGATTATAGACGATTACATTCTAACACATATATATCTTCTCTCCAAACATGACATCTATATCAGATTGTATATTCGACACATCACATGCTTCTGTAATATTTTTAAATTTTATAATGGAGGATTTAAATTTAAAATCTCTTCTAACATATAATGAGAATTATGACTAGATCAGCATATGCTATGAGTATATATAAGAAGAAAACTACAGCTGATTACAGTCACTGTCACGTTTGGCGTGCGTGTTGTGGCGAATATAGAAAGAAAGAGCCCTCATGCTGCCAAATCAAAGGAGACTTGCCAAATTTTTAACAAACTTTGTCTCTCAACTCAACACGTACTATGTTCTTAGCATATGAGAACATTTTACCAGAAAAACGAAAGGGTGAGCAAGGACGAGCCCAAACAAGCAATTTCAAGACAAAGCCCAACGGATTGCAAGGCTTACCAAAAAGAAGCTCAGCAAGGAGTACAAGCCCATAGCCGACTCCAAGGAAACCCGACTAAAAATGATTCCGACAGTGTTTGACAGAAAAACTTAAAATGTTTATGGAGACGCAAATGTTTCTTGAGGAAGCACTTTCAATCAAGTGCCTTTATAGGGAGCATTTGGATTTTAAATAAAAATTTATGCGTTTTCAATAAAAGCACTTATGAAGTGCTTACTCTTTTTGCTAATCATCTGGGTTATTCTTTCAACCATTGCTTTTTCAGCTACGTTTGGTAGTTTTGACAAAGGAAGAACTGAATCTTTTTGCTTTCTTGTGCTGGAGATTTATAGGATGCCTGGATTTACCAAATGTCATCAATGGAATTATGGAGTACGACTTATGTTTTACTTTGTGGATTGAGGATGGGCCTTCCCTACTCTTGGCAATTAGGTATCAAATTCAGTTCCAAGCTATCAAAAAAAACCTATCATCTTCATCACTGGCTACATTCATAGTAGTAGTACTATAGCCACCAACTTCATACAGTGGTACCAACTCTATTTCCTAATACTATCCTCCTTAAAGCCAATGAGGTTTTGACATTTGTTAATGTTGCTATCCCCCGATTTTAAATTAATTATAAGAAAAGAAAAAGTATATATACTGGTTAATCATTAGTGCCTAATAACTTGTTTGATCAATGTGTTGATGTACACATTGATTTTAACTCAGAAATGAATTATATGCAAGTCTTAAAGTTGCATATAACCCTATACACAAATTAATGGGCTAGGAAAGTGATCCACCAAACCAAAGGGAGACTGGATCGAAAAAACTGGAGGCTTGATTAATTTCCCACTAAAAACTGTCGGTTTGCTTGACCTCTCTCCTCTTCACTATTCCCAGTACTAGCACCACTTGAAGGACGTCCTATCTCATTAATTGGACCGAATTATTCATGTGGTGCTAGTTTTACAACTGGATTTTACAACAGAATTTAATAAACATCAATTAATGGATTGGGGATGTGACACATCTATTGTTGGAAAAAGTCTATCTGACGCTTAAGTTAGTCGAGTGTTTAGGAGTAAAGTATACGAGAGAGTTGTGATATTTGGCGATAATACCCGAACGCTTAGGTTTTACCTTAGCTCGGTCCATAGGATATTTTACCTCAACAACACTATACACAAGTAGGACATGAACATTTCCTTCTCAAATGTTATCCATTTGTATTATAGATCAAGACTCCCTCGTCACCAAGAATCAAAGACGTGTGCTACCAGACCACCTGCTTCATAAAATTACTCTGCAATCAGTTATTAGAACAGCTGGAACTTTCAAAAAGATAGTCATTATTGTTAGTAAGATGAGAAGTATATCCCACCTCACTTCACACCGTCGACAGAGAAGATATAACGAGTCATTACAATAGTTTCAAAGGGACCAAAACACATTAATTCACGATCCAGCTTCTTTTTTCAGCTTTATTTCATGAGGCGAGACCTTTTATATATGAGAACAGAGTTGGATTGTATGACATTTTTCAATGCATACTTTGTTTGATGAGAATTTAAATGCGAGCAAGACAGGAAGAGCAAGTTTTCAACAGGCAATAAATTCTTCATCTACATAGCACATGGCACAGTTAGCAAAGAACCATTGAGACAATTGGTTAGTCGTTGGATCTGCAAAATAACATGTTTTTTTTTTTCAATTAATTTCTACAGAAATGTAGTGAAATGCATTTTTATGTACATCTTAAAATCATAGCTAAAGATCCAAAAATCTTGAAAGGTTTCTTTTCTCGTAAATCATTGACGAAGCATATATGAACATAATATAAATCGCTTCATCATCAAATCGAATAAATAGATTAACATAATATTTAACCTAGTTACTGTCATTGACGGAGCATATTTTCATTAAGTCTTCATCACTATGCCTGAAACTAAAATCTATATGCACCAAATTAATGTTTGCAATTTATATAATAGAAAATCACTCATCTTATTGTTCTCATTACGTGATATAACCCAAATTTTTTAAATTGATCTGAGGCAGATGAAAGTACTGTACCATACGTTCTACTATGGGATATACGCGCGTGGACCCGTGACGAGTGACCTTGATTTGCATTGAATGGTTCATACAAAATGTTCTCATGTATCATCTTGGTGGTCCTTGCAGTAGCAAAAACCTGCTGTAACTGGTAAATTTCCCCAGTGAATGTCCAATTTTTGATCTTTTTGCTATGTCCAAACCAATCTCGCTAATTAGCCGAAAATAACATAGTCATGAAATCAATATCTTCTTCCAGTTTGTAATGTGACAGGACGGAAGAACTTCCTGTCAAGCAAACAAAAGTAGCCATGTGGGCACAAGTGGGTGCATTTAGAGCTGCCCTAGCTACTATTTTCCTGCTTAGGGTTTTCGTCGGGTGAAACCACAGGTATAAGTTACAACCGTACCCGAGCTCATTTATAATTAAATGTAGCGACCAGTTAGTTGTTGAGACCGATTTAATGCAAAAGCAAAATGGACATATGCATGCTCCAGAATCCAGTATTTAAAAACCTCTATCATCTCTTGTAGCTCTCAGAATTTAGCTCAGCCTTGTAAAAGAATATTTTGAACATGGGAAGCGCTGCGAGGCTCGCTCTGTTTTCTTTGTTTTGCATTCAAATCCTTGCAGTGAGTGTAGTTGCAAGGAATGTAGTGAGTGTGGAGCATGATGAGGACGAAAAGAACTTAGCTTTTGGGAAGGGAGGGGGATTTGGTGGAGGAGGTGGGTTTGGCGGTGGAGGTGGAGGTGGTG
>NW_018921430.1:108919-123391 GCF_002207925.1 Prunus avium
GGGGTGCTGGCGGTGGCTTCGGAAAGGGTGGTGGCGGTCCTGATAATGTTCTATTTCTGGTAGTACCGCCTTCCATTAATTTTGTGTTAAACAATTAATATTTAGAAGTAATCTTATTTCTTTGTTTTTTTGTTGAAGCAATCTTATATATCAGTGTACATTATTATTTCTGAAATTGAAGGAGTATTATTTATTCTGTGTCTGGACAAACTTTTAGCGCAGGATTAATAGTAAATTTTACTAGTTAATTAATCAATTAATTAATAGTACTGGATCATCTTTGGACAAAGTAAAAGGTTTGAAAGGTTGAATATATATTACACGGCTGTCTTTGCGGAGCCAGTTTTTCCCTTCTTCTCCAGTTTCTTTTCTGTTTTTTTTCATAGGCTGGTGAGCACTGAGCTGATTTGTGATGGTATTTTGTTCTTTCGTTTGCTTACTTCTGTTTGTGTTCCGATGCCTTTTCTGGCCTTTTAATGAAAATCTCACTTGATAAAAAATATATAAATCGTTTTGAGTTTCTTTAGAACATCCACAATGGTAGTTCAATAGTTCAATGCAATAATTCAATAAATTGAACTATTTTGACATATATTGAATTGAATTGCAGTTTTACTTACAATGGTACAGTTCAAATAGCTTCATATCAATAGTTTTATTTACTTACATGTTTTTTTTTACATACTCAAATACAATAAAAGGGATAAATTTAATAACACTAAAAAATTGTACCATTGAAATATTCTCAAAGAGATCTTTAAAAAGAGACTAATTTTGAATATATATGAAAAAAATTAATTGTTGTAATTTTTCTATTGCATTGAACTATTGAACAACCATTGGGGATACTCTTAACAACATAATGCATTATAATTGCTGTATTTTTTCTATTTTTTTATTGGCATGTGGGTCCCAAAATTAGTTTATAGAGGATTCATCACATAGCACCCTTTGTTGCAATTGCATCTATTGCAGTGAACTAAATCACACAATTGCAAGTGAAAGTTTACTATTTTAGTTCAATTTCATGCAATTTGCATTAATCCTAACAATTGTAGATGCTCTTATAATAGTAGTAGTCTAAACTGGAATGGTTATAAATTTCTATTTTTTTCTGTTAAGTTTCATTATTAGTTTTATTTTTCTTTGAAATAATTAGATAGGAAATGGAATTCGGTCCATAGTTTCCCCTTACGCTTAGGGTTTAGAAGATTTACTTCCTAGTTGTGTAGTTAACAATTCCTTCTACAATTAGGACTTTCGTACTTTCCTTTTTTCTTACACATGTAAACGCTATATAAACCTCATTATAGAGAAGAATACAATACAGAAAATTCTCCAAATATACCACCAAACCAATTGAAATTGTGTTTTAGCTCAGCCATCTAAAAGAATATTTTATTTTGATAATGGGAAGCGCTTGGAGGCTTTTGTTTTCTTTGTTTTGCATTCAAATCCTTGCAGCGAGTGTGGTTGCGAGGAATATAGTGAGTGTGCGGCATGACGAGGAGGGAAAGAACTTAGCTTTTGGGAAGGGAGGGGGATTTGGCGGTGAAGGTGGTGGTTTTGGAGGCGTCGTTGGTAGTGGTGTTGGGAGTGGTCTTGGTGGTGGCATTGGTAAAAGTGGCGGGGTACGCGGTGGTGGCTTTGGAAAAGGACGACGCATTCTCAAGGGGGGTGGGGTTGGTGGTCGTGGTGGAGGAAGAGCTAGTGGTGGCAAGCATGGTGGATTCCATGGTGGTGTATATGGTGGAGTTCACAGCGGTGCTGGTGGTGGATTTGGAAAAGGTGCACTACAACAGACAGTGTTATAAGGAGAAAGAAAAAACTATAGAGTGAGTGAGTGAGACCTTTTGCATATGCATTTGTCTGCTGCACAATACTGTAGAATATTTATTTTTTTTATGCTGAGAGAAAATTTGCGTTCCAATGTTTTATCTTACTAGTACAATAGTGTAGAATATTTATTATTTTTTTAATTGAGAAAAAATGATAATAATTATTGATGAAACAGCACAAAGTACAAAGCAACCATAATGCCGAATATGGGTACAATATCTTCTCCTAGTTGAAAGAAGACTTGGGTTTCGACTACCTACTGATTTATAGAATAACTATTTTGCAAGTGTCAATAAAACGCGTTTATTGAATTTGAGCTCAACTCCAATATTATGAGGGGTGCCTATTCTCACCTGTAATTATTATTTTCCAACCCGCTATAATTTTTATATATTATAAATATCTTTGTTTATGCATACCATATTTAGGTCACGTTCTAATCTGGTTGGGTGTTTGGCAGACATAATGAGGCCAATAACCATTCCAATGAAACTCCATTGAGGCCAATTCAAGTAGGAAGATATACGTACGAAAAACAAAAGAAACTCATCATGTCTGGCTCATTCTAGGGTTTAGGGCAGGCCAATAACCATTCCAATGAAACTCCATTGAGGCCAAAGCAAGTAGGAAGATATACGTACGAAAAACAAAAGAAACTCATCATGTCTGGCTCATTCTAGGGTTTAGGGCTTTCAAGTGATGTGTCCATGTTGGCAGCCAGCCATCTTATTAATAAGATTAGAGAGCTTAGTGCATTCGGGTTAGACGGGCTGGGAAAAATGGGGTATTATTAGAATAATAGCGGATGGGAAGAATAGTTTGATATTTTCAGTTTCCCTTTTTCCCATACATAATTTTCCCAGTAATAATTCAAAAGTTTTACCTACTTAATTTATAGGGCTGAGATTTTCACCCGAAAAACTGACAAATAGGCCGACCTGACCCTATTTTTTAACCTGAAAAACCGACCATTTCGATGTCAGTCACTTATGGGGCGGTTTTTTGACCCGGACCTCCAACTCAAATACTCAATCTCTTACTACTATACCAACATGGTTCCTTGTTTAAAAATCGGATAGTATTACAAAAAAAAAAGAAAAAAAAAGTTGGGGTTTCCTAACATCACTCTAAGTATGAATCTGTTTTATGGTATCATGACATTGAAGTATTGAGTATGAATTTTTTATAAAATATATATATAAGTATATACTATTAGAATTTTATTAGAATTTATTATTATTTTAATTTCCGTGTCCGTGTCTTAATTTTTTGAAATTTTTCGTGTCATTGTGTCGTGTTTTCGTGTCCCCATAATTGTGTCTGTGCAACATAAATGTTTTGAATGAACAATACATGTCACTCGTACCTACACAAGTTTTTTTCATTAATTATGTGAGAGAGTTCAAAAAATTGTTTGAAATAAAGTTGGGTTCTATAGGGGGTGGTTGACAGAGATGAGGGAAGATATAAGGCCATATGCGTTGTTAAAAAATCACCTATGTTGAATTAGGGCTCGTTTGGGAGTGATTACGTAGAAGCGATTTTACTCATTAGTGATTTTAACATAATCACTTTATGTTAGTAGCGCTTTTCCGCAAAATCAATTTATTGTTTGGCTACCAACATAAAAGTGCTTTTATATTGTAAAAAAGTGATTTTGATGTTATTCGTAGCATTTGGCTTCCCAAAGAAAAAAGTGATTTTTTTGCCTTTTTTTGGTATTTTCATAATCAAACATTTTAAAATTGATAACCAATCACATAATATTAAATCTTGGGCATTCTTAAACGAAAATTGAAAATCTATAGCTTCAAATCATACTTCTTGAAAAAGAAACATGAATTACTTGACACAAATATCAAGTAGACAAAGAAGATTTGCAATTCTCTCGCGTTTGTCATCCATCTCTCGTGCACGAGTTACATTTTCTTGTACAATAGTCTCTTCCGTACTAGTCCTTCCATCATCTGTTTGGGGAAGTAACTCTTCATCATCATCATATGGTTGGAACTCTACATCCGTCATTGAATGAATTCTTATGAAGTTATGGAGAGCCATTGAAGCGACAATGACTTGTATTTATTTTTCCAAAGGAAAATTATGAATTTGACATACCATTCTCCATCACTTTTTCCAAACACCAAATGTTCTTTCAATTGTGCATCTTAGAGATGAATGCCTATGATTGAATATTTCTTTTTTCCCTCTTGATTGGCTTCCTCGTCGGAAATCCGGAAGATGATATCGCTCACCCCTATAAGGGCCTAAATATCATTTCATTTGTGAATAGCCAGCATCAACTAGATAATATTTACCTATACATGTGAATCAATAACAATATTAGTATTATTTGCTATATTTGATAAAAGAAACATATCCAAGGTGAAATAGTAAAGGAAAATATTGAACTTGATGACATTACTAACCAGTAGGTGGACGTGGAAATTTCAGTGTTGGAATTCTTAAGGCATCCATGAATATACGTGCATCGTGAGCAGAACCCTCCCATGCAGCCCAAGCAAATGTAAAGCACATATTAAATTCACATACAACCATGATATTTTGGGTAGTGATGCCTTTTCTGCCAATATAAGGTACTTGCCTTTCTCTAGGCACAACAACTGGTACATGTGTTCCATCAATTGCCCCGATGCAATTTTTAAAGTATGGCCAATATCGATTACCATCTTTAATTTTCTTCGGAACTCTCTTGAATTCAGGATCACTAGGACTTATGAGATCAGCAGCCATTCGAGATATAGCTTCTAATATTATCCCAAACCACCTTGACACAGTCCCCCCTGAATTCTGGAACTTTTCTTGAAAACCTCAGTTCCCTTGTCATCCCATTTTGCTTTCTCTTGTTTTTATTTTTCTTCCCGACTTTCATTTTGGGATGGGTTAACTATATTGTTAGACATTTTCTAATAAACAAATTGGACAAAGAAAAAAAAAATAATGATGATTGTACAGTATAACAAGAAGTTTGGCTTAACATACAAGTATATAAGACAAAGCACAAACAAAAGGAAAAAAAAAACAGAAGCTAGTATCAAAGATGAAATGGGGGTGCACTTTCACACAACATGAAAACGTTTGCATCAGAAAAAGTGCTCAGACAAAACAACAAATTGAAACTAAGCATTAATACATAAACCAACAGTTCTGGTAAGTGTTCATGTCTCTAAGCATGTATAGGTTTTGTGTTATTCAAATCATCATTAAAATTCAATAGTTTTTTCTTAATATCTATGTGTCTATATGTGTCTCTCTTCCTCTCTTAATTTCTATATGGCAACCACATGACATTGACATCAATGTGGAATGAAGATTGCTTTACATGTTCATCTATGTCATATTCTTATGTCTGATGTGGGGAAGGGAGCTCAAAACACATTTATATAACCTAAAATTGCAAACTAACCCATCTAAACAGATTGCAATACGAAACAACTCTTTCTATTTCTATCGATTATTGCAAAAGAAGGTGTTTATAATAGCATTGAAATAGTATAGCCAACTGCTACGCTAGCTTTGACCCTTCTCTCTCTCTCTCTCTCTCTCTCTCTCTCTCTCACACATAAATTCAATTTCTGATTTTGATAATATTTTTACAAATAACTAGTAGTGATATATGAATCAAGAAGCATGAGAATTTCATAGTACTATATGCTAAAAAAGAAAAGCTAAAATAAAAAATTATCAAGATAAATATAGAAGTACATAAACAAATATAGTGAGAACATAGAGAATTTTCCTTAAAGAATGATAGCCTTACTTGCAGAGATTGTAGCGAGAGAGGGGGGAGCAAGAAGCTTTTGCAGAGAAAGAATAGAGGCAAGGACAAAGACATGATAATTAGGGTGGTTGAAACGTGTGGATTGTTTAAAAATTGCAGGGTTAGGCTTTTTGGCCATATTGTAAAATTAATAGGGATAATATTGGTATTGCAAAATTTTCATTAAAAGGAATCAAGTGATTCCCGATTTTTTGAAAAAATCACTTCCAGGGAAAAGCACCTCCCATGTACTTCTCCCTAAAATCATTTTAAGTGATTTTAATATCTATTTTAAGCGCTTTTAAATTTTTGCCAAACACCCTATTTTTTAAGCAAATGTGATCATACTCAATATGAAGTGATTTTGGCCCTCTCATAGTCACTCCCAAACGAGCCCTTAGTTAAAAACAAAAACAATAGAAAACAACTTCAATCTAAAGTACAAGAAATTCTTACAAAATAAAATAAAATAGAGTCATCGTTTCAATCATCTAAAGGCTCCGACCCAACCAAAAAAAAAAAAAAAATAATAAAAAGAAGAAAGAAGAAGAAAATCACCTAAAAGGGTTAAACATAGGGAAAAATGGTAGCTACCCAATACATGCAAGTGGGCAAAATGCTTGACAGACAGAGAGGGAAATTACCTTGCTGGGGCCGGCAGTTGACCAAATATAAAGTGGAATGGGGTTCATTTTCAAAGTGGGCCCGGGGCATTTCCTTTCGAGTAGCCTGGCATTTCTTAAATTTAATTTAATAATGAATTATATTATTATTATTATTATAAATTAGAAGGATATAATTATACGTTTTGAAGTGATTAACAGGTGCCCAAAATCTTCCCTCTGTTCACACCTTTGAATGAAGACTCAGGGGGTTAGATTTCATAATTTAATGCAACAAACTCTGAGCTCCAGAGCTGTTAGGAATATATCAAGCAACACATACAAAGCAATATACAAGACTTTCCTGAGAAAAAGAATAAAAGAAGGGAAAAAAAAGGGTTATTGTTGCCTTGGATTCTTGGGTAACAGGAGAAGTCCAACTGACCTTTCCTTGGATGAATTGGAAAGAGATGCATGGGGAAGTTGATGGCTTGTGGGCTCAGTCAATGCTTTTTGCCAACCAAAAGGTACTTTCTTGGAAGGTGTTTTGATCTCAGCGGTTTTTATGCTTTGATGGGGTTTTCTCTTACTTCAACTTTATGTTCCAAAATCATTGTGTTTTCTCTGACTGTGGTGTTGGGCGTGCTGAATTGAAACTGGGTTTTAAGTATTTCTGCATTTTAAATCTTCCTTTGTTTTTTCATCTTTAATGAGCTGGTGGGGTGATTAGTGTTTGCAATTGGTGGTTGTTGGAGTCTATGAAGTGGGTTTCCAGAATACTATGTGAATTTTCCATTTGAGTGGAAAGCTTGGAATTTTGTTTTCTGGGAATCCGAATTTTTGAGTAAACAATGTGTTTATAGTGTCAATGGTTGTGTTTCTGATCATGATCTAAGAATATATGACCTACTAGGGCTGCTCTGTCATGTATGTTCTTTGAAGAGCTCTGCTTTTCTCATTTCTTTCAATTTTTGTTGTTGGTGCTAATTTGGAAACAGCTCAATTGGAATGATCCGGTATGAGAACTAAAAAGTGGATGAATAAGAGAAGATTCAGCATTAAAGGGAGGTTGCATAAGATGCTCAAGTGTATGCGTTCAGGGGAGCAATTAAGGGTAGATGAAATTGCTCATTCATCTGACTCCCTGGCAACTCGGGACTATTCAGCTAGTGGTGGCTACTCCGGTCGAGCAGGTGAGATTGAAACAAAGGTGGATAATAGCAATATTGAAGAAGCTGAGTCTTCTTTGCGTGAGAGTGGTTATCTCAACTATGAGGTTGGTTGCAATAAGTTTTGCATAACTCTTACTTTCTTGTTGGCTTTTGTTTTACTCCCTTGTATGTAAACCCTTATTGAATAAGTTGAACAACTTTAAGTCTTGAGAGAATCTGAATATCTTCATCACATGCTCGGAGCGGGTAGCAACTCATATTTTGGGACTGTTTCTTTGAGTTTATCCTTCTAATGGTTAATTTAAGGTTATTAGCTGTTTTACTATATACTATATAACTCAAATGAGTTCCTAATTTAGAATCATCTTCAGCGAAATTAGATATCCGGAAATGCAGTAAATAATTCAAGTACATAATTCCAATTTTGACAAAATCCTGAGTGCCATTGCTTGACATTTAGATGAAATTGGAAGTTAGCTTTAAAAAAATTCCAAAGACGGTATGATAGATTTGTTATAGTCCATGAATATGCACTGCAAGCTCCACCTGTGATGAAATGTTTATGAAGGGATTACACAGATGACATCAATTGTGAAGGCATGGTTGATGTTTGTGATAAATCAATGGCTTTAGTGATGCACTGGTTTACTAGTTATTTTGTAATTTTCTTTTTTCTTTTCTGAGAACCAGGACCTTGAATGGCAGGACATTTTGAAGCAGTGACTTATTGACTTTCACTGATTTCAAAAAATCACTAGTTTTGGATGATTATTATCATGGGGCACTCAACAGTGACACTGATCGAGGTTAAAGAATTAGGCCAATTTTCCTCTTGATTGGAGTCTCTAACACTTTTCTATAATAGGAGATTCTTAGGATTTCCCAAAATGACTTCATATCGGATCATCTGCGTTGTTACAGTTATATGCTACTGTGGTTTGCTTGGATCTTCCATATTCAGATAATTATTAAAGCTGAGAGATTTGCATATTTTATAGGAAGCAAGAGCTCTATTAGGAAGGCTTGAGTATCAAAAAGGTAACACAGAAGCTGCTCTTCATGTATTTGAAGGAATAGACATTGCTGCTGTGATTCCCAAGATGAAAGTCTCCATTTCTAGAAGATGCGAGCCCAACAGACGTCGTTCTCAAAGTGATGCTGTCCCACCCATGTCTATGCATGCTGTTAGTTTACTCCTTGAAGCTATTTTTCTTAAAGCAAAGTCGTTACAGGGTCTTGGACGGTTTGGAGGTATTCCTTCCATCTCCTGTTCACTTTCGAATTCCTGACTGTCTTATATATGTATATATGTATTCATACTTTTGTGACTTTCTTGCGTCTTGTCTAGGATGTATTCATCTCATGAGATTTGAATGAACCAGGGAACATCCTTTTGCTTCTAGAATTATAGGTAGTTTATAAAGGATATAGCTATAGTCAATCACACAATTACATTTCAAACCAAAACTGAAATTCTTACATGTGTTTTGATACATTACATAATTTGGCTGCGTCTGCTGAGCTTTATACATACAAATTTATGAACTTTGAAGATTATTGAGAAAGTACATTTTCATAATAATTTCTGCAGGGCTAATTTTACTTGCTGACCCATTTTGCAGAAGCTGCTCAATCATGCAAACTTATTTTGGATACTGTGGAATCTGCATTACCAGAAGGCTTGCCTGAAAACTTTGCTTCTGATTGTAAGTTGCAAGAGACTGTAGGCAAAGCGGTTGAGTTACTTCCAGAGTTGTGGATACTTGCTGGGGCTCCCCAGGAAGCCATCTTATCATACCGGCAGGCTCTCCTCTATCATTGGAATCTTGACATTGAAGTTACTTCAAAGATCGAAAAAGAATTTGCAGTTTTTCTTCTGTACAGTGGTTGTGATGCAAACCCTCCAAATCTACGTTCACAGATGGAAAGCTCCTTTGTGCCAAGAAACAACATAGAAGAGGCTGTTCTGCTGTTATTGATTCTTCTAAGGAAATTTGTTGCTGGAAGGATTGAATGGGACCCATCAATCCTTGATCATCTTTCTTTTGCCTTGTCCATTTCAGGGAAAATAAGGGCCCTAGCCCATCAGATTGAAGAATTGATTCCTGGAATTATGGGAAGACAAGAAAGATATTGCACCCTGGCACTCTGTTACTATGGGGAAGGTGATGACTTGGTTGCTTTGAATCTTTTAAGGAATGTTTTAAATAATCGAGAGAACACGGACTGCATTCTGGAATTATTACTGGCTTCTAAGATTTGCAGTGAGAATTTGGTTTGCATTGATGATGGGACCAAATATGCATACAAAGCACTTGCACGGTTGGATGGAAAATGCAGCCAAATGTTAAGTATTGCAAATTGCTTACTGGGTGTTTCCCTGTCGGTTAAATCCAGATCAGTCGCTTCTGATTCTGAAAGGATTTTGAAGCAGTCTGAAGCGTTACAAGCACTACAAACTGCTGAGAAAATTATGAGAGAGAGGAGTCCATATGTTGTATTTCATCTTTGTCTAGAACACGCTGACCAAAGGAAGTTAGATTTTGCACTTTATTATGCAAAGCAGCTATTAAAGCTTGAAGCTGGGTCCAGTACAAAAGCATATACTCTTTTGGCACGAATATTGTCAGCTCAAAAACGGTTCGTTGATGCTGAGACTGTAATCAATGCTGCTCTAGATCAGACAGGGAAGTGGGATCAAGGAGAACTTCTGCGAACTAAAGCAAGACTCCATATTGCACAAGGCCAGCTGAAGAATGCCATAGAAACATATACCCATCTTCTGGCTGTTCTTCAAGTTCGGACTAAGAACTTAGGTGCTGAAAAGAGGCTTCTAAAGGTAATAGTAATTAATGGTGATACATTTATTTTGAACCCCTGCATGTTTGATATCTTTGAAAATCTGCTTTGCTGGCAAATCTTTTATTACTGTTAGCCAAAATTTGCATTCTTTCAGTACTTTAGCTGATTATAAAATTCATGGTTAGGTTTACTATCACATTTGGGTTTGACAATATTTTACGCATTATTTGTTATTTGAGATGCGTAAAATATGCTATAAAAAATAAACATTGAAGTGGAGGAGAGGGGTTTAAAGCTTAGCTTTGAAGTCAGTACTGCTTTGCTGGCAAATCTTTTATTACTGTTAGCCAAAATTTGCATTCTTGCAGTACTTTAGCTGATTATAAAATTCATGGTTAGGTTTGCTATCACATTTGGGTTTGACAATATTTTACGCATTATTTGTTATTTGAGATGCGTAAAATATGCTATAAAAAATAAACATTGAAGTGGAGGAGAGGGGTTTAAAGCTTAGCTTTGAAGTCAGTACCCAATTAATGTTTACAGAAGACTGTTCCGCGGTAGCAAATTGTTGAATATATTACATTTCTATTTTTACATTGTACAGAGTAGGAGCAAGATTAATAGAAGCTTGGAAATGGAGACGTGGCATGATTTAGCTAATTTATACACAAGCTTGTCACAATGGCGTGATGCTGAGGTCTGTCTTTCAAAATCCCAGGCTATCAATCCTCATTCTGCTTCTAGATGGCATTCTACAGGTATATTGCTACTAATATATTTATGTAATACTGGTACTCTTTCCATCTTGGATGCTTATATTGATGCCTTTATTACTTCCTGATACTCATTTTCTCTGGTAGCAGAGAATCTCAGTTCTTGAAATATAATTTTAAAGTACAAAGTGAAGTCGCCATAGGGTGTAACTTTCGGACCAAATTATTCAAATTTGAAGTGCTATCTCTCTTTCATCAGCCTTCACTTCTAGCTTCCAGTAATGGAGTGGCAACTGCTTCTTTCAGTACTTATACAAAACTGTTGCTTCAAATAATGAACTTGTATTTTGATCTTGATCCTAAAAAACTTGCATAGAAGTTTTCCAAGTCATTTCTCTTGAAGTCAGTTTGAATAAAAACTTTTTGCCATTTTTCTGATCCTCCCCACATTGAAAGGAAACCATAGTACATTAGATGTTGAAAGACCAAAAATATGTTCAAAACTAGGTAAGGACCTCTTGTTATGGGATTTAAAACTTGGTTATTTTGCTAGGTTTATTCTATGAAGCTAAGGGTCTCCACCAAGAAGCCTTAGAATCATTCAGGAAGGCATTAGATGTTGAACCCACTCATGTCCCAAGCTTGATATCCACTGCCTGTATTCTCAGACAGTTTGGCGGGCAATCATTGCCAGTAGTCAGAAGCTTTCTCATGGATGCACTACGACTTGACAGAGGAAACCCGTCTGCTTGGTACAATCTCGGGCTGCTCTACAAAGCCGATGCGGGGGCATCAGCACTGGAAACTGCTGAGTGCTTTGAGGCAGCAGCTTTCCTTGAAGAACATGCACCAATTGAACCCTTCCGATGACCACCTATACTTCTAAACCTTCTAAACTATGTATGATTCTACTGCACCTTCTAAACTATGTATGATTCTTCTGCACCTTCTAAACCATGTATAATTCTTCTGCACCTTCTAAACTATGTATGATAGTCAATCAACGAGCGGTTTGTCAATTATACAAAAAGGTGAAAACATAGAATATGAAAAATTGTACCCTTATCTGTGTTGAATTTGCTTCACCCGAAATTATATTGAGTTCTAATCTATTGCTCTACCTTGCGACCTCCTATGCACAAGCTGTTTGTTTGGTGTTTTTGATTTCTTTTCCTAAACAAGATGGTATGATTCTGGATTATCTAAAGCGCTTTTGTGATAATGTTTCTTTGATGGACGCTATATTCACCCTTGCCAAAGCTAGTAGGCAATATGCATCTTTTTTATTATCGAAACTTTTCAGCTCTATGCGGGTGGCTAATTATTTCTCCAATACAGAGAGTATAACCAGTAAACTCAACGAAGTTTTGTTCATAATCAACACACACAACCAAGAAACCTCGAGAAAGTGAAGCCTAACCATGATTTTTATAAAACCATAGTCCTGAATTAGAAGCTTAACCAGGATTTTCCTAAACGTTTATTAGAAGCTTAAGCGTGACGTGTATTTGCTAACATCTTGATGAACAATCAAAAGTTGAAATGATATCATTTCGTGGCATGAAAAGCAGAAACATCTAATACGAAATTCATGTTTACTACCTTCACCTTGCTAGCAATTTGTAAAATGTATTCCCTCATTTCAACGTTAATGCAGAAGCTGCCATATCTTGCAAATAGATCTGCAATAATGGACCAGAAAATAATTCTGTAGAAGCCTCATATGAGGATTCAAGTCATGATACTATTGCCTTGGAAATATTTTTCTCAACACTTGACACGTGGTAAAAATAAAAATATTTGAAAATATGAAGAAACAGTTGAAAGGGAAATACATAAATTGGGATTTTCTGAAGTACAGGCTAACAAGTAATAGCCATTAGATCATTAGAAAGTTTCAGATCTGATAGTTTTCATACCACTTTTGTGAGAAGTACAGGGCATGCTCTGCATGAATATATGTGCACATATATCTTACATGTCAATGAGCAACCATGACAAATATTCAGCTTTTGATCATTTAAAGGGCTGTATCAATTATGTAAATGACAGCATTGTTTTTCAGATTTAAAGGGTTGGATCAATTATGTAAATTCAGCTTTAGATTCATGTTCATGTTTACATTAAAGTAAATATC
The DNA here is from genome assembly GCF_002207925.1 of Prunus avium. The sequence goes on from NW_018921430.1 coordinate 121,966, forward strand.
TTATGAAATATTGGAGGAAACTAAGAATGACAGGAAAAACACAATACCAATCTTGCTTAGGTAGTGGCCATAATGGCTTGAGGTGAGTTCTTATGAGCTTGTGAGGTACCCTGATGTCTTAAGAGGGTCTAAGTCTACTTTCTGTTCCCGCGAGTAGTGTGTTTCATATAGGTGAGAGCATGTCTGATCCAGAAGGGCAAAGGGTTATGGCTGACTTGGAGGAGCTCAAAGCTTACGACATGGAGGAGATAGATGATTCCTTTTGTATCTTCTTGGAAGACAAATTGGACCTTGACGAGCCCCATGAAAACCAGATTGCATTGGTTGGGTATCAACAGTTAAAGAAGTGTTGAGATATGCATGGAGTAATATGGGGATCGTCAAAGTCATCAAGGCAAAGGCTAATGTTTACCCCATCACTGTAGGAGATGAAGCGGTGGCTAGGCGATTGCTGGATGGAAACCCCTGGTTTGTCAAGGGGTGCTTCATCTTTACTATTTAATTCATGCACTCTTCAGACTTCTTTTCATTTTACATTTACTCATCCTAGACTTCTTGTCTAATATCTAATAATTTCTGATTGCCTTTTCAATTATTTGCTAAATACTTAGAAAATGCATGAATGTTGCATGAAATAGTATTAGACACTGCAGTCATTTCCTTGTAGTCAATTAACAAGAACAGGGTACCTGAATTCGGTAAAAATAATTGACTGACCAGCTGAATTAAGAAATAAAGCAAAGTGAATTCCTTCACTGAAACTATTATGTTTGATGTTTTTAGGGATCAGGTTTTTGTTGCAGAGCCAAATATTCAGCAGAGTTATAATCAGAAATGTGCCTATAGATGTATGATGAAGTCTCCCTATTGAGAAGAAGTTAAGAACAATGAGAACTAATATTAGAAATTTAGTGAAATACCCATTCCTAGACATAAAACTATAAATATACCCTATACCATTCATTATATATAAACACACCCAAAATAAACCCAAAAATCAACAATTGTATCTTTTTTAAATTTAATTAATAAGATCAAATACCTTTATTGCCCTTTTTAGCATTAAATTAGTTTTGGATCTCGTTTAGAATCTATAGAATGCAGAGAACATTAAAATTAAACAAAACCACTCCCTGAGGTCTGAAGCCTCAAGCCCCTCTCCTCCTTCAAACCCACATCTCTCCTCTGTTCTCTCCCTTCTTCCCTCTCTTTGCCTTCAAAGTAAACCAAACAGTCTCAGAGCCATGGACCAACACAAGACTGACGACAATCTCCGTTACGTCGGTGGCCTCACACGTGTTCTCGCCGCCAATGCCTCCATTTCTTTTGCAGGTTTGTTCCATCTGCTTCAATTCGTTATTTCCCTTTTGATTTTTGCTTAATTAACTTGAATTTCGACTTGATTTCAGTTTCTTCGTTGAATTTC
>NW_018921431.1:0-39166 GCF_002207925.1 Prunus avium
GAATTCGATATATATCACTTCGGCTTCAGTCCACTTACCAACGAGTATTAAGGTTCTCCAGATCATCTCATCGGAACTTGGGGATTTTCGGTTCAACGCATTCACGCTAGGTAGGGATTCTTCGTGGAGGCCTTCGCAGGTAGACCCTGTCGGCGACGGTTGCCACCTTTTTGAGATATCGGTTGTGGCACGTAGTTTTGGAAGTGTGCGCGTCAATGGGGCCATACATTATTGGTTCGATGGGATGAAGAAAACGATAGTGGTATTTGACGTTAGAGAGGAGATCTTCAGAGTGGTGCCACTAGCTGAAGATTTTGCTCAAGAGTTGGGTGACTATAATTTTAAAATTTCTTCTAGTTGGCAGGCTGGGAGGATCTTCAGAGTGGTGCCACTATCTAAGGGGAATGCAATTGCTGGGTATAGCTTTGGCTTCTGTCCGCTTACCAATGAGTATAAGCTTCTCCATTTCTTCACATCCTGGGAAGCTGGAAAAATGCATTATAGATGGAACGTTAAACGTATTCACGCTAGGTAGGGATTCTTGGTGGAGGCCATTGTAGGGAGCCCCTGCAGACATTCCTTTTGGTGGAAGTGTGTGCGTCAATGGGGCCATATACTTGCCTGTACTGAGCCAAAAAACCATACTGGTATTTGACATTAGAGAGGAGAGCTTCAGTGTGGTGTCACTACCTCAAGATTTTGCTCAAGAGTTTCGTGACAATAATGATATTTTTCATTCACTGAATCCGAAGGCCCATACAAGTATAGTTGAGGTTGGAGGATGTGTGGGTGTGTGTGTTGGCTTTATGGATTTTGAAAGACTACCAAAATCTTGTGTGGGTTAAGGAGATTATTAGCGAGATGCCGAGAGACGCAACTCACATTCAAGCTTTGTGCACAATCCACACAGGTGAGCTAGCAATCAATTTTAATGGACATCTGAACCTCACATTCCGATTACATCTTTATAATATGAAGAGTAAACGATTTAGAATACTTGATTTTGATTTTCCTGAGTTTATGATAGGTGATTGGGATAGACTATTTAAGTTGGTTACTAATTATGATTAAGGAATTGTCCCCTTGAAATGAGATGGATAGATATCATACACATGTGCTCTTTTGCAGTTAGCAAAGACGTGCGATACTCTTGATGTTTTTTTTTCCTTGTTATGCTTCCTATCCAAAAGGATATTAATAGATATTCTGGGTGTTTCTCTTGCACACGCTGCTGTATATATATATATATATATATGAAATTACCTGGAGGAATGCCTAAAGAGGGGTGAATAGGTCAATTTAAAATTATAATCAATAAATAAAAATAAACTTCGGTAGCAGGATTGATATGGCTTATCAATCCTGAAACGTGCTGAGCATAAAATAAAAGAACACGCAAAGAATTATTTTATGTGGTAAAACCCCACCTCTGGGGAAAATTCATGGGACTCCTCAGTCCAATACAAATCTACTATAGAATGATGTCACGGGATGATCTTCAATACTCCTTATGTTGAATGCAATACTGGTCACGATTGCTTCAAGCTCGCCGGGAGGAAAACCGCCACGATGGTCTTCGTGCCCTCAACAGTACGAGTCACCGAACAATGCAAATGAATGCAATATTATGAATGATGAGAGTGTTTGATAAATCACCATGTTTAAGCACCCAAAATTATTGTTCAAAAGCTGTACAAGAAGAAAAACATCAAGCCTTATTTTACTTTTTCTTCTCTAGGAAGAACCACATCCAAAAAACAAGCAATTTCATTGAAGGCTAACCAAAGATATGTTTCCTAGTCAAAACCAAATTACATGATTTGCATGAATAAAATAAAAAAGATATTTTCCTATTCTAATGACGATCACACGTGAAGCCAAACAATAGGAAAGTAAAAACCCAAATAAAGGAAATTTATGATAATCCCACCATTAAAGGAATCCTAATATTCTTAGGTCAACTACCAAGAATATCTCAACACCTTTAATAATGTGATCTGATTAAAACTTGATTTGCAAGTAAATTACTTTAAAAGATAAGTAACAAATCATGGATAAGAGAAAGAAAGAGTAAGTAAAAAGATATTGCAAAATATGCCTAAATGAGATGCACTCCTAAATGGATTTTAATTTATTAAAATCAAGGAAGATCGAGGAAATAAAATTATATTAGATTCCAAAATACGTTCCAATTATGAGTGCATGAAAAATGACATGTCTTACCCTTCAGATCAAATGGCTCATATGTGTTAAGTCACAATTCTGGAATTCGGGGATTGTTGAGCTATTTTAATCCTGCAGTCTCTGAAAATTAGAGACAGCAATTTTGCTTCAACCCTACAGCTAAATGACACTTCCAAACCAATACTAAGTTCTAGAAAATGCCAACACAATTTTATACTAACAATATATATATATAGAAATTCTCTTATGCGGACATCCGGACGTTATTATCGTGCGGACGCAGTGTATTTTGTACTACCCCTCTCTGTTTTCTTGCCTGTTTACAATAGGATCCGCATGATAATAACGTGCGGACATCCGGATAAGAGAATAACTGTATATATATATGTACTAGTCTCTAATGATGTATAGTTTTTCTTACGTGATTTGAATGGGTTGCTGAAGAGATGACGATGGTTGGGTTGGGGTGATGGAAATTGGCAGCCACGACCATCGCAGGCATGGGGTAGGGGTGATTAAAGACGGTGGAGAAGGGTCTAGGGGAGATAAATTTGAAATTACAAATAATGTGAAATTGGGGTGATAGAAGATGTTTGTTTTGTTCCTCCTTTTTTTTTTTGTCGAAAAAAAGTTTAAGGGGAGATTGTCTACTCTCACCACCAGCATCAAGGCATGTTTTGTTCATCCCTTTAACTCCATGGCTTCCCAAGTTTTTTACCATAAGCATTATTTTTGAAGCTCTTGTACAGTTTTGAAATTTAAAAGAAGTTAAAAGCCTTTTTGTTATGTTGTAAATGAGCTTTGGGTGTGTTTCTAAAGTTCATTTAATATATATTTTTTTTAAATTTATAATTTGAGCTCTTATATTGGGTATAATAGTGAATCTCCATTAATTATTTACCTAATTTAGATATGATTAATTAGGATTCCTTTTTTGTCATCTTGTTTTACTATTAATACCAGGCCAACAAACCCTAGAAAAAGTCTAGCATCTCTTGGTTTCTTTTCCGCCTCTTAGCGTATATATTATCTTCTTCCATCGTCCTTGAGGTTTAAGGCCTCGTTTGGTAGGCTGGCCTGGACTAGTTAGGATTGACTTGTAAGTATTGGATTGGATTGGCTGGGATTTTAAGTCCAGTGCAGTTCACTTTTGCACCAAACAATGGACTGGATCAGACATTGAATTCGAGGGGGATCTCTGATGCATGTAGAGTTTTTCCTTTTTCAAACTGGAACCAAATGAAAATTTTTAACTTTTTGGCAGAGATTGAAGAAAGAGGCCCAACTTTTTACAAGAAATATGGAACCACCCAATAACAAGAGCTGCCATTGTTGCCGATTGCAGCATCTGAGTAATAACAATTCCCAGTTTTTGAGACAAGGAAAAAACAAAAAATCTCACAATACCAAACCGAAAAGAGAACCCATGGCATCGAATCCAAACTGAGACTTATATCAAGATCTAACCATTACCCAATCTCATATCAAGATAATAATAAATATCAATTTTTATATAAAAAACAGAAAATTCGATGCAAAAATCACAACTAACTCAAAATAATAGGTGAATAACATGAAAAATCATGTGTAAAAATGAACCGAACAAGGAGAGAGAGGATAGAAGAGAGAAGAAGGCAAACCACTAGATAACGGAGTACAGACGATGCGAAGGAGGCGAAGGGAGACGAGGCGCTCAGATTAATTGTAAACCCATGTCTATCGATGGGTTTGGAGTCCCTTGTTATTCTGGATTGGTGTCCAAGAGCCATGTCCAGTCCGTAATGCATTTTAAGCTCACCAAACAACAGACTGGACCCATGTCCATTTTAATTGAATATATCCAATCCAGTCCAACCCCCCAAACAGGGCCTAAGGGTTCATTTGAAGACTCTTTTTGGTCCAGAAGTCTTTCGATGGACAGAAAAAGTCGTCCAAATCCACAGCTCCCAACCGTAGTCCAGCCCCCCAAACAAAGGGTTCATTTGAAGACTCTTTTTGGTCCAGAAGTCTTTCGATGGACAGAAAAAGTCGTCCAAATCCACAGCTCCCAACCGATATCATATTATCTCATATACGTTGTCATGCCATGGCTTGCACGCAGCCTGCGCGCAGCATGCTGAAAATGTCGACAGAATTTTTCAAACCTTGTCATGCCATGGCTTGCACGTAGCCTGCGCACAGCATGCTTAAAATGTCGATAGAATTTTTCAAACCTTGTTAAACCCCATTTTTATTGAAATATACTCCTACCGCTACCAGTAAGGGCTCTGCTGCGGTGCAGGTGCGTATGCAAGTCTTGGTCCTCCCTCATCCGCAGCCCTTCCTTCGTCACCGCCTTCCGGAATGAAAGCAACAAGAGCACCACCACTAACTTACTTTTCCGAAAGAATGAACTCTTCTTCTTGTTAAAATAGAGGAAGAGGAGCAACAAGGAGGGAATGATAATATTCTAATTCCAACACCCATCACCGAGCTTCCACACATGAAGCAGCCGTGCCAACCTATCCAAAGGCCTAATCATGTGCAGAGTGTCCATGGCTTGGCTTGTGCATCCTCTAGCTCTCGCCCTGTTTCCATACTTAACCTTAGCACACGAGAGTCCATCCAACTTCCTCATGTAAAACGAGAATACAATACATTCGCTACATATTACTTCGGGTTCAGTCCACTTACCAATGAGTATAAGGTTCTCCAGATCTTCCAACGGTTTGGTCCCAAAGAAGTTAGAAAATGGGATATTTAGTTCAACGTATTCACGCTAGGCACAGATTCTTCGTGGAGGCCATTCCAGGTAGACCCTGGCCATCTTCTTTTTGATGCTCTAGGTTACGCCTCTGTGAGAAACATGAGATGTAGTGCAAGTGTGTGCGTCAATGGGGCCATACACTGGATGTATGAGAGGCAGAAAATGATAGTGGTATTTGAGGTTAGAGAGGAGACATTCAGAGTGGGGCCACTACCCCAAGATTATACGGAAGAGTTTGGTCAAGATAATCATGAATACAAACGCATTACTGATGATTATGGCCAGGCCGATGCAAGTATAATTGAAGTGGGAGGATGTGTGGGTGTGTATGCTGACAAGTCGCGGAAAGAGAACAAGGTAGTGTTATGGATTTTGAAGGACCACCAAAACCTTGTGTGGGTTAAGGAGACTATTAGCGTGATGCCAAGAGAAGCAGGTATTGTTGAAGTTTTGGGTGCAATCCACACAGGCGAGAGCTAGCGTTTGCACTCTATTTGGACAGAAATACAATCTGCTCAGATTCGTTATGTATCGCATTCACTTTTGGTATTGAAACTTCACGGGATTTTGACGACTGTGCACCCCAATTACATCTTTATGATATGAAGATCAAACAATCCAGTATACTTGATTTTGATTTTTCTCATAATTTGACAGGTTTTTGGGATAGTTCACCACTTAAGTTAGTAAGTACTTATGATGATAGCATTGTCCCCTTGAAATGAGTTGGATGAATGGCATTATAGCTAGGTATACATATATGTTCTCTTTAGCCATCATTTCTTTAGCTAGGTATACAAATACATGCGATTCTCGTGATGTTTTTTTTTCCCTGTTATGCTTCCTATCCAAAAGGATTATATTATAATATAAAAAATAGATGTATTGGGCGTTTTTCGTTTTTAACACACTAGTACTGTTTATGTACATATGTTTATTAGTCTCTGATGATGTATAGTTCTTACGTGCTTTTAATGGGGTGCTGAAGAAGAGATGACGGTGATGTGGTTGGGGTGGGGTGACCGAAATTGGCAGCCATGGGGGAACTTAATTGGTAGTATTTACAATTGATTATAGTGACATGCAGCACGAGCAAAAACTAATTTCAGGAGGAAGTTGATGATGATGATCGAAATCGGGAGCTCCCAACCGAAATCATATTCTCTCATATACTCCCACGGCTAACAGCAGATTGTATGCAAGTCTTGGTCCTCCCTCATCCGCAGCCCTTTTTTTGTCGCCGCCTTCTCCAACTTTCGCAAGAGCACCACTAACTTCATTTTCAAAAAACGGTAACCGCTTCTTCTCTTCAGAAATAGAGGAGGAGAAGGAGGAGGAAATAAATATAAGGTTCTAATTCCAACACCCCTCGCAGAAATGTCATACCTGACTGGTTGCATAGCTCCTGACCGTTACAACACTAATGTTCATAAACTGCAGAGCGTCCATGGCTTGGTTTGTTCATCCTTTAAGTGTGGCCCTGTTTTCATACTTAACCCTACCACTCGAGAGTCCATTCAACTTCCCCATGTAATTACATATCACTTTGGCGACACTCCACTAACCAACGAGTATAAGGTTCTCCAGGTCATCTCATCCCGGGAACTTGGAAAATGGTATCATTGGTTGAACGTATACACCCTAGGTAGGGATTCTTCCTGGAGGTCATTGCAGGTAGACCCTGAGATATGGACCCTACACACAGGCACATCAAGTACTGGAAGTGTGTGCGTCAATGGGGCCATACACTGGTTCAGTAATAGGCGAAAAACCATAGTGGTATTTGATGTTAGAGAGGAGAGCTTCAGCTTGGTGCCACTACCAGAAGATTTTGCTCAAGAGTATAATGATATTTTTGATACTTGTTCCAAGGCCTTTGCAAGTATAGTTGAGGTGGGAGGATGTGTGGGTGTGCTTGTTGGCAAGTCGTGGAAACATTACAAGATAGTTTTATGGATTTTGAAAGACTACCAAAACCTTGTGTGGGTTAAGGAGACTATTACTATTAGTGAGATGCTGAGAGAAGCAACTTCCGTTCAAGCTTTGGGCACAATCCACACAGGTGAGCTAGAACTCTGTTTTAATGGCATGTTGGAAGTCGACGACCCAATACTCCATTTACATCTTTATAATATGAAGAATAAGCAATATAGAATACATGATTTTGTATTTAGTGAAGTTGCGGTAGATCCTCTCAACACAAGACCAATTCTGTTAGTTACTAGTTATAATGATAGCATTATCCCTTTAAAATGAGATGTACGGATATAATATTCATGTTCTCTTTCAGTCTTAGCTAGCAAATACATACGATTCTCTTTATGGTTTTTGTTGTTATAATTTAGTGACCATTGCTACAATTAAGCCCTACTATTTTAGTTATATAATTTTGGTTTATTTTCTAATTAATGGACAAGTTCGATTCAATTTAATCAGTTTTCTATGAATTTGACGGTGTAAAAGTTAATATTTTTGGTTTAATTTCTGCTGTCTTGTATTTATTTGAAATTATAAATAGAACTTTTGACAAAGTTGGTTCTACATATTTATAAAGAGTGATGATTTCCCTACTCCAATTTTATCCACTTACACTAACATCGGATTAGATAATAAAATAAAATCTACCAAACTTATGAGTTTGAACCGATAGAATAGATGCGACCAAAAGGAAGCGAGTCCCTTTCTCCTTTTCAATTTTGGCCAGTGATGCACCAACAAAGTTCGGCCACAAATTTGGTAGTGCAGCTGCAGCACTAGGATACGTAAGTTGATGGTAAGCCTATATGATAAGGCATTAATAAAAGTGATCGCGGCTTAAGAAAGAGGCCTAAATTATAGGTGATTGTGACACCTCTCAACACAAGACCTCGGATGCACGGGATATATGATTAATCACTAAGCTAACGAAGGAAATTACCTAACAATATGACATGACTTTTAATCACTAAGCTAAAGAAGGAAATTACCAAATAATATGACATGATTGGAAATTACCAAATAATATGACATGATAGGGTAGGAATGGTAGGGGTAGCATAGTTCCATTAAATTAAAAAATACTGCCTCTCTCGACTCTCATACACATATACAAAAGGAAAAATCTAAAAAGAAGAGATCAGGTTCTGCCTACCCCCCACCATATAGGCAGCACTAGCAGTCATATATATCACCACTCAAAATGGAATCGAATTCCCAGCTTTTTCACATTGGAGGAAGAAAAACAAAAGCAAAAACAAAGAAAACCCTAATGGGGTTTTACCTTTGCAGATGTTTTCCAATTCCCTAAACAACCCAAATGTCATATTACATGCCTACCCCCCCACCCATATTTCTGACCACGGTAAAATTTTATAATCCACATAAACCCCCCACCAATGTGTATCTCCCTCCCTTTTGCTCATTAGCCTATAGCTGATCAACCCCACAGCAGCAAAAACACTGAGAACAAGAGAGTTGAAGCCAGAGAGCAAAACAAGCAGTTTGTGCCTTTCATAGAAGCCACACCACCAGTATTGTCGGTGAGGCTGCCACTCCCGGTGGGGCTTATCCCAAACACTGATGATGGAGATGTGGTTCCTGTGGTTGGAGTGGTTCCCGTGGTTGGAGTGGTTCCTGTGGTTGGAGTTGTGCCTGTTGTCGGGGTTGTGCTTGGAGTTGTGCTTGGAGTTGTGCTTGAGTTTGTAGTAGGTGTAGAGCCAGTTCCTGCTTGGCTGAACAAAAGAGATTGAACAACAACAAAATCCAGATTCAATCCAACACATGGTATAATAAAATATAAAAATTATGTTAAGGGTGATAATTTAATTTTCTGCTAATTACATATACAAGCTGAAAGATTAAACATGTTGCAAGGTAAGCAAAGGCCAAGGGGACCTTAATTATAGTGGCATGTGTAGTAAAACATATGTCAAGCTGAGATCAGTGAGATCGAGATGTCAAGATGCAGGAAGAAGGAGGGCAAAGAGCTTACGATATATCTACTAAATGACAGCTCACAGCTGTGAGTCTGTGAAATCAACCTAAGACATTATTAAGTTAACTAATGGAGGGGCCTGGTAGATCTACTTTTCTTAATGACTGTCCCCAAAAATGCTCATGAACACTCTTGAAAATTACTCTACCAGTTGTTGATGCTTATTCAGAACAAACATTCAAGTACAGAGTGAGAGGTTGTACCTACCATCAACCCCCACATAAATTAGAAGAAAATGCAGGGGAGCTAGATTCTTGACAATGGGATCAAATTCAATTCAACAATCATAAACAAAGGAATTTTTGCGGTAGAACAATATTTGGGCAAAGGAATTAAATCCACATATGTAGAACAAGAAAGCTTTTTACAAAGAACTCTGTTCCAAAAGCAAGGTTTTTTAATTTTGTGGTATTTTCTTTTTCTTTCCAGTAGGTGGGAAAATGGGAAAATGCATTTAAAGACATTGACAAAATGCTCGCTAAAATTTGCTAAGTCAAGATTCAATATCAGACATAAAAACCATGACACCTACCTGGAACTTGAAGGATAAACACAGGTGGAAGTGGAACTTGAGGCTGTTAATCACCAAGAAGGAAAAAAAACACAGAAAAATAAAATCAGTGATTACGAGGAAAAAAAAAAAAATCTTCAAAGCACGTGAGAGGCCTAGAAGGATTGAACTTACTTGGGGCAGTTGGGCTCTGTGTAGCAGCGCCTGCAAAATCGCAGCTCTGTGCAGTTTGGCCCTTCTTTTGGAAATAGCTGTTGACAGCATAGTTGCAGTGATCTTTGATAGTGTTGGGTTGGTAACACGCACCGTTTTGAAGGATGGGAATACAGTCAGCTCCAGCTCCACAAGCATAATCCAGTGCCTTCTGGAGGGCCGAGTCACCAACTCCATCTTTACATATGCAATAAGTAGCACCTATCCCAGAAAAAGCAGGGAAATCAGTTCAATTTTCTTCAAAGAAAATGAAAGCATTAAATCCAGATAAAAGAAAATACTTTTTCCATTCAAGAAAACCAGAAAGAAAGACACTTTCAAGAACAATTTTTGGCCGCATATTTGAGCTCTAATGTACAAAGTAAAGGTGTTATCATGGAGACATTTATCAGATGGGGTGAGAAAACAGAGCAAGAAAACAAAAGAGAAGAAAGATTAAAACTTTTTCACTTAGGAGAAGCTCTTCCTTGATGGGAATTAAAGGGTTGCAATGATCTACAGCCTTCACATCTAAGAACTAAGATTGTGAAAATAAAGAAAAAGAACTATATACACTAAAGCACAATCCAGGAGAGCTTACTTGAATGGCCAGTCAGGGCCAATAAAATCACTATATACACTAAAGCAGCCATGATTGATGCAAGATTAAGAGAAAATGATAGTTGGTTGAGCTAGAAATGAAGATGGCTCCAGAGAGAGAGAGAGAGAGAGAGAGAGAGAGATAGTGTGTAGAGAGAGAGAGAGAGGGTGCTGTGATGTACAGAATGGAGATTTCTAGTAGGCAAATAATATGAGAGAGAAGGACGGTGGGTATCTGTATCTGATATGGTTTTAAACCTTTTTTTAATTAAGCTTGTTTTTTAAATTATGTGGCAGAATGCTGCTTTAGGGGAGAGAGTTCTAGGGAGCTGAGCAAGCTGATGGCTTTTGTCATGTACTTGACTGTTTGTAAACGGTCTTAAACTCAAGTGGGTGGTCAAAAGTTAACCCACCCTGGTTTAACCTAGCTAGGTTGGTACTCTCTGGCGGCCCCACCATGAGGTTCTTGGAGATCTTTTATGCTATGTGTTGTCAGAATGAGCTAGCACTGTGGTGTCCTATTTTTTGCTTTTGATTGGGGATATCAGGCATAAGAATCTCATTTTTGGCATGCAATCACTATCTCTGCTGCGGACATGGCTTTTGCATATTGGTGAATTCAATTTTTTTTGGGGTACAGATGGGTGAATTGAATTTGCTGCTGCTTTTTCTCTATCTTTATTTCCAAGTTTCTAAAACTACGTTGAAAAGTTTTCAGCCCAAAAGCTATATAGAAAGCTAGGCATTAGGGAAGCTGGATCATCCCCAGCTGCTAAACCAAAACTTTTTCTCTATTCCTTTCCCATCTCATAAAGCTTGGCATGCAAAAAATTTGACTAAATATTTGTTATACTGTGACAAACACATATGATATGTTGAAATTTTCATCAATCACATTTAATAAGGTCAGTCGTTAACGCATGCGTAAGTGATTTCTAACGGAATGAATTAAACATGTGACATATCCAATAGAAATAACCCAAGACCAACAAATGACTCTTCATTTTATTTGATTCTTAATTGGGTTAGCCTAGTCTCTTGCTCCTAAATCATTGCAGAGGATTTTGGCTTTTGGTCGACATACTCAACCTATGTATAGCTTGAAGTTGAACTCAAAGGCATGCACCTCCACTCCCAAGCCATGCCACACATGTCAGCAGCAGCATACAAGTATTTGAAAATAGGGTAACACCAAGAAACCAATGGAGTGATGACTCGACACTTATGACGCATTTCTTCATAAAAGCCAGTCTGAAACAGCACAGAAGCCAATAGCCATGCTTTTTTCCAGTCACCATATTTAATTAAATTCAACAATATCAGTCTGAAACATTCTACAGGAAGAAAGAAAGAAGAACAACACTAACACTATGTCGGTGCTCTGCAATATCTCAAGAATATCACGAAACATTAATGAAAGTTAATCAAAAGGGTTTAGTTAAGTAATTAAGTTTTAGTTTCGTATGAAGTGGGTCAATGCAAGCAACTATATTAGGTGGGGGGAGAGGCCGAAAGGAGAAACACTAGACATGCATTCTTTGAAATTCTGTGGTTGCTTTTGGATGACTTTATTGGACGAGTCTCGAAAGTGTTTGATTGGGGATTTGAAATTCGGAACCGGCCCAAAGGAGAATAACTGGACCACAGAAACAAAAGGCAGATGCTCTCTCTCTCTCTCTCTCTCTCTCTCTCCTAAATGGAATAGAACCTTCAACAACAATAAAGTTCACAGTGAAATCAATCAAAGTCTTCCTTTGCTACCTTAACACCACTTGGAAAAAGAAACACTTTTTCTTCTTCTTTTTATTCGGTTATGAAATTCACAACAACAAAAAGAAAAACCAAAATAATTTTGTGATCATTTGATCTTTACCAACATCCAAGCCGTCCATGTGATGATGTTCTCATCAAACTGTTTGTTAAGCTTGCTGCATTTGATCTGTGTGGCCCTCTTGGTCTTTTTGTTTGTTGTGTTAGTATTGACAGCCGATATGTGTGTATGCAATGCATGCTTGTGAAAATGTTTTACTTGCAAGCCTTGTTAATGATTGTCTTATTCTGAGTTTTTAAAGTTGATTTGCTGTAATGCAAAACCAATTTGGCTGACAACTGTGTTATTAAAGAATTAACCAGAAAGCCAAGAAAATGGTATAAAATAATGAGGAAATTATTCTTAATTACCAACTTCAATCATTAAGGTAGTTTAGTATTACTTATCTTATTGGTGATGTTCTATGACGTGATGATAGAGATAGATTCACGTGATGATATAACCGGCGACACCCAAGAATCTCTCCTACATGAGAGCAAAAGCATGATTCAGTATACACTTTGGGTTGGAGACAGAGCCATTGGGTTTCACAGAAAATTAGCAACACATTGGGCTTGTATAGCTAAAATGGGCCTAAAGTTTGAGCAGAGTGCAGTTTTTATGGTTTCTATTGAGAGCCCATAAGAACTCTAATACTAGGCCCAAAAAAAAGAAAACAGATTATACTACTGATAATATCTAAAATGCCATTAGAAAATTCAAATTACCATACTGCCCTTCCCAGAAGCGGGCCGCACAGCACGATAACCAGTTCACCTTTCTGACCATGATACAAACCTCAAAACCCTAAACTAATCACAGTCCACTCCCACTGTCACTGAGCTCCAACAATGGCGACACAAATGGCGATCCTCGCACGCACGCGAACGCTGGCCAAAACCCTAAACCCGAACCCGGGATTCAAGACCATCACAACCTTCTCATTTCTCTCGCAGGAGCTCCAACTCGCCGAGCCAACTCATCCCATCCCCTCGACCCCGCTCCCTCCGAACCCAGCCTCCGGAAGCCCCTTGTACAACGAGAACTGGCGAAACCCGATCCCCAACTCGTCCATGACTCAGTCTCTGCTCCCCATAGGGTTCCTCAACCAATCCCCTAGCTCTCGCATCCATGCCCTCTCGCAAACCCTAGACGTGCAGAGCCTAATGAATGTGTTCGCAGATTGGATGACCTCGCAGAGATGGGCAGACATGAAGCAGCTGTTCGAGTTTTGGATTCGGTCTCTGGACAAGAACGGGAAGCCCAATAAGCCCGATGTGAACTTGTATAACCATTACTTGAGGGCCAATTTGATGACCGGAGCCTCACCTGGGCTGATGCTCGATCTGGTCGGGCATATGGAGGACTATGGCGTCACGCCCAACACGGCATCGTTTAATCTCGTCCTCAAGTCCATGCACCAGGCCAGAGAGACCGATGCAGCTGAGAAATTGCTCGAAAGGTCAGCTCTTTGTGCATTGTGGTTATGATTCTGTTAAGCTTTCGTTATCTGTTTTTCTTACATTAATGAAATGGTGATTTGCATTTAGTCATAACATGTATAATTAGTGGAAGAAAGTTGTCATGTTGAACTACTGATTGAGGCCGTTTGTGTCCTTAATGTATGCATTCATATTTCATGAATCAGTTTCACTTTAATGTATCAGGATGTTGCAGACAGGGAAGGAATCTCCGCCTGATGATGAGTCATATGACTTGGTTGTCGGCATGCTGTTTCAAACAGACCGAATTGATGCTGCCTTGAAATATATAGATTTGACTTTAAAATCTGGTTATATGTTGTCAATGGCGGTGTTCAGAGATTGTGTACAAGGCTGTGCCGATAAGGGAAAGCTAGATATCTTGGTTTCAATAATTGACAAGTGCAAGGTATATGATTCAAACCGTAGATATTTAGACTGAGGAGGTGAAAATTCTGCTTGATGTTTCCTCATGTAAGTTTGTTCTTTTTTATGTTATCAGTCAATGGATCAGAACAAAGCTCTTTGTCCGCCCTGGAACATATGCAACTATATTGCAGAAGTTGCTCTGCAAGTTGATAACAGCAAGTTAGCATTTCATGCTCTGGAGTTTATGGCCAAATGGATTGCCAGGGGTGAGCAAGCAAGACCTTCTGTTTTTCTTTCTGTAGATGAAGGATTGCTTGTGTCGGCACTCGCAACTGCCGCTAGGACGCACAGTACTACTCTACTGGATGCATCATGGGCAATCTTACGGCGTTCATTGCGCCAAAAGAAGGCCCCTAATCCAGAATCTTACCGTGGGAAGATTTGTGCCCTTGCATCGCTAGGGAGTCTACAAAGAGCATTTAGTACTCTTCATGAATATGAGTCTGCTTATGGCAATTCTGATAAAGAAGAGGAACTGTTCTCTCCATTTACCTCTTTACATCCCTTGGTTGTGGCATGCTCCAAGGGAGGTTTTGAAACTTTGGACTCAGTATGTCCTTCTTTCTATCTGCTAGTACTCTTGTCTTATCCATTATTCTATTATTTTAATTTTGTTGTTTATTCTGGTTGATGAATATATGGACCTTAATATCCTGACTCACAAGACATGCGATGTATCATACGTGACTATGTTCTACGCATATCCAGTGAATGCTTTTATGAAATTTTCTTTTGCACCTTTCTAACTTGAAACATATTGATATGCCCCAGGTGTATTATCAACTAGAGAATTTGAGCCGTGCAGACCCTCCTTACAAGTCTGTTGCTGCTTTGAATTGCATCATATTAGGTTGTGCAAATATCTGGCACATCGAGCGAGCTTACCAAACTTTTGATGCAATTAGTTCCAGCTTTGAATTGACCCCTGATATTCATTCTTACAATGCTCTCATGTATGCTTTTGGAAAGTTCAAGCAGGTGAATTGCATTCTCTCTCTCTCATTAGCCCTTATCAGCAGTTGTGCCGTATTCTTAGGACTGGCTTCTCTACCTTCTTGTGTGGAGCCAGTTGGGGCAGAAATATGATTTTCTTATGGGCCTGCATCACACCCATAAGAGTCAAAATTTGCATTTGCATCACACACGTAAAACATGCTAACACCTTACTGAACTAGTTGTATGGTTGTATGGCAGACTGTAGAAGCTTCTAACGTATTTGGGCACTTGGTAAGTCTGGGCGTCAAACCCAACGCTAAGTCATATTCATTACTTGTAGATGCTCATCTCGTCAACAAAGATCCAAAATCTGCTCTCTCTGCGATTGATGACATGGTAACTGCATTCTTTTTTGTGATTGATGGGTTCACCTTGCTCATAGTACATATTTTGCTCTCTGTGAAGAATTTAACAAGTGTTTGGACAGGTTAATGCTGGATTTGAACCATCAAGAGAAACATTGAAAAAGGTCAGAAGGCGATGTATGCGAGAGATGGATTATGAGAGTGATGATCGTGTAGATTCCTTGGCTAAAAGGTTCAAAATTCAAATGGGTTCAGAGACTCGCAGGAACATTCTGTTTAATCTCAATTACAGCACTGGATATGCCTAATAGATATAGGTAAATTTTGACACATGCTGGGTCTGGGAGGGGAGTGGTATTGAAGAAACACTAGATGTTTTCTTTGATGCCCCTAACTGGGTCTCTTGCATCAACCGCATTTCTGATTGGTGATTATGCTTCTGCTTGCAGGTTGGCTTCGTTCTGGTTTGGAAATCTGATTGCAAAAGTGATTCACTTCGTACTCATATGTTCATTCCTATGTACTTTCATCCGCATTGTATATTACCTGATTGTGCTCCATCAAGGCTTGGCAGGATGAATGCTAGGATAATAGCCTCCTAGATCCTAATTTTTTAAAATCTTTTTTCTTTCTTATGTATTTCTTTTGCTTTTTGAGGGAAAATGAAAGAGTAGATTGTTAGACGGGAAAGGAAACCTTAAGTTGTTGCCAATAATTGTAGGAAAATGTTTTTTGCCCAAAGATGTCTCGCAGGCAGTCCATTTATTTATGTTGCTATTTTTTCCGTGGGTTTTCCT
Organism: Prunus avium; assembly: GCF_002207925.1. The sequence goes on from NW_018921431.1 coordinate 16,025, forward strand.
TCTTCATATATTTCAGCAACGTGAATTGCTTAACTAAACTGAGTGTAACGACAATTGCATGCCAAGAGTTTGCTTGGTTGCGTGGCTGGTTGAAAAATGCATTGTAGCACAAAATCAACCTTAATTTGCGATAATCGTCCATTAAACGTTTATTATTGCTCACTGTATTTCATTCGACTAATTAGGATGACTGAGAGATGTGAGAGGATGTGCAACGCTGAGGTTACTATGGCATTGAAAATTCTGTGAAGAAAAGTAGACACCTATTCAGAGATTTTAAGCGCCAGCCAAAAAGTGGCTTTGCTTTGCTATTACAAAAGTGATCAAGTCTCTTCGGAGATCACTTGCAGTTTGGTAACAATACAACACCACATTTGAAAATCCAATGAGCTTTTCAATTTCGTAATCTCCTGATGCTTGTGACCCGAAATTATTATTTTTTCTCATTATTTCTCGGAGCTTTTATTTCGTGTAAGCATCCACCACAAACTAGCCTCTTAAGTTGATCCACCAAATTCAAACTGGAGCATCAACTGTGCGCTTAGCACCCTCATCCAATGCTCTAAACCTATGAGGTGGAAATTGCAGCAGCCTTCTGAAATGTATGATATAAGATTCACCCATGTGAGTTCGAGCGAAAATGGGTACTTCAAAAGGAACAAGAAGTTCATTGCTAAAAAGAAACCTAAAAATAAAATAAAATAAAATAATTTACCCGTTTTTGCTCTTCTATGTTTGCTTTAATTAGGGAGTAGATGGCAACACCAGCAATTGCTATTGCAGTACCAATCCCAGTCTGTGTAGAGATCTTGTTGCCTGCCAAACATGGAGCCAATAAATGATGAAGACATAATACAATGCTACTCGTGTTCATACTGTTTGACAAACTGCGTTATCAAGCTAAATGAAATATATCTTCACTGAGAAACAGAGTGTGTGATGGCTGGCTTCTGCTTAAAAAGGTCTGAGGTGCATGTGATTTGAATAAGGTAAACAACAAGCACCACAATAGAGAAGCCAATCATATTTTAGGTAAAAGCACTTACCAAACACAACAATGGAGAAACCAATCACAAAGACACGCTTCAACACATTTCCAACAGCATGCGTTAGCGGTGCAACCCGTTCTAAAGTGTTAGTAGCTAGCTGCAATTGTAACCCCAGAAGTAGTTAATAATTAAACACCATGTTTTTGTATAGTTTAGGTTGAAGGAAGAGTTAGATGCAGCATGTCAATAGCTTACCTGATTGTACAGATGATAAAACATTCCGATCCAGAATAAATCAGACAAGAATTTGTAAAGGCCTACTTTGGCAATAGCATCCCTAAATCCATATTGCAGCAGTTGGGGTCCCTCAATCTGACATCAAAACAAAGCATCCAACAGTTCTGTCTGAGTATCTTTGGTTGATTAAGAACAATTTCAATACTGGAGTTCAATTTCTGTGAAAAAGATGGACTTACAAGTAGTGCTGGCGGGATGCAAACCAAGAGAGCAATTATTGAAATGTAAGCATACACATTTGTACTGTCCATTCCAGTCTGTTGAAGTAAAAAATATATTTTAATTGATCAAGATCAAATGTAAGTGCAAACTCCATTAAGGGAAATCTTATTTTAGAATTTACTCAGCACTACCAAAAAAAAGAAGAAAATGGCTTGATTAGATGATGCTTACCATTGCTTTTTTCGAATAGATACTTCTGTAGGTGAATGCAATGTTTGAAATCATTGCACTACCAAACCCAAGCCAGTTGAAGGAAAGTTCAGTCAATGATGCCATGGACACACCTAAAATAGAAGTTAACTTCAGTAAATATAAAAAGAGGACCAGCTCTATGCTGTCCTCAAATTTTGAGGGGTGCTCTGGCCATTTCAGCTTTAAAAAATTTGCCACCGACGTGTGCGTATGCGTATGCTATAATTGGCATGTGAGAGTAATATGATCAACATGTCAGAGAAAGGAATAAAATGAAATGGAAGAAGATCAAAGATTAAAGAGTTACCAATAACAACAGGGGCCAACGATAGCCACAGGGACAAGGGAATGTGTTGGCCTAAAACAAACTGAGAAGCAGATGCGTTGAAGAACGGCTCCAGGGCTGCGGACAAATATAAGGTGAGCTGCTGTAAACTTGATTGTCTCTCATCTTTACTCAAAATGCAAAGTTAGAGATCATACCTTTAATGGTATGTGTGAAAGACACAGCAACAGCTGCAAATGAAACATTGGACATGACATGTCCAAGGGCATGACAGAATGCAACTGGGGTCAGTAGTGCCAATTGCTCCTTATCAATGGGCTGGATGGACAACAAATTTACAGCATTTAGTGGAAACCATATTGTGGCTTGAAGAGGGAAGAAAACAATTGCAGAAAGAAACTGATACTTACTGCCCGCTTCGGTAGGCCAATGGACCAAGAAACAAGACAGTACACCACCCCAACAAGGAGATGTATAACAGAAACAAAGCTGCAAAAGGGGTTAAAATCCGAATAATTGTGAATTTTTAAAATTATACAGAAACCAAAATAAACGTGAGACCAAAGCAATCAGAGGTTTAGTGAAGAAATTTTGATTGAGTTTCAAGATAAAAGTCAGTTGGCGAGGATATACATACTATGGATATGGGAAATAATTGTAGACCTTCTTGTTGAGTATATTGAATATGACATTCAATAGGTACCTGAATGAAAACCAGAAAATCATGAACATCTGCATTGGCCTCTTGAAATAAATAAATAATCACCATAAAAAATGAATGAAAAAATTATGAACACTCACCACATAAAGAAAAAGAAGCCAGTGATCAAGAAAGGAAATTTCTCAGAAAAGCTCCTTGAAGGCTTTCCATACCTGCACTTATGAATACAAGTCTTGTTAAAAGAACAGAACCACAGAAACTTCACTATCAAAATCTTAAATGGGTCATTTTTAAAAGTTCAAAGTAACAAATAAAAAACAGGACCTTTTAGAAGTAACTCGATTGAGTCAAAGTTTTCAGCTTTTAGAAAGACAAAAGCAACAGAAACCATGAAACTATTAAGGTTTTTTTTTTCCTTTTCTTTCCCTCCATTTCTCAGCAACCAATCATATGATCAAAAAGTTTCGAAATTTCATACTAAAGAGGAAGTAAAAAGAAAAGATTAGCAAGTCCAACCCAGCAGCACTCTCAATCTCAGCACCCTCTGCATCAGCAGCTGCAGCCTTAGCAACCGGAAGTTCAACAGAGCCTCGCCGTCTCAGCTCTTGACTCCAACCGGAAAATTTCAAGGCCTTGCCGGAAAGTTCAACCGGCGAAAAAGGTTTTATGGTCTCCGGCAACGGCGAAAAGGTCAAGCTTGAAGCTTTGGAAGAAAGTGACCAAGCCTTGAGCAGAGCAAACGAAGGTGAAATCTTATTGGATGATAAGTATAGCGAAGAAAACTGACAAGTACGGATTGGAGAGTGAACTGGGCTGATCACTGAAGCCATTTTCAGACCTCCAAAGAGAGATTGTCAACGAATTGCAGGGACTTTGAGAGTAGGTAGGCAAAGCAAACCGGTAAGTTGAATGATATTAAAGCATATATGAACGTCGAAAACGAGGAGATGGGTTTGTTTATATTATATGTATGAAGCGGAGGAAACAGAGAAAAATCAATTCTTTTTTTCCTATTTTCTTTTATCACAGAACGCAAAAAATGTATTGCTTTAAGAAAGTGGATGGATAGTTTTGCAGCAGAGAACCAAACCCAATTACCCAGAGATCAGAGTTTTGGGGTTTATGGCGTTGAAAGCTTTTGGGTGAGAGAATCTCAGAGAGATCACAGAGCCTGTTAAAGTTGTAAGCCAACAATAATAGAGAGGAAGACTGTTAACTGAGAGAGAGAGAGAGAGAGAGTTATTGGTGGCACATTGGCATGGCTTTTTTGTCTTCTAGCTTAAGGTTCTCCTCTAATTAAACTAAAATACTCTTTGTTTGTTGATATAAATGGTTATGCCATGCGCATGATTAAAATATAAAGAAGACAAATTTTTAAGCAGAGAGTGATGTCATGTGTTTCGCAAGGCATGTTCTTTCATGTAGCATTTGGAGTCAAAGTACTTCTTAATGTTCTGTTTAGAACAATACTTATGTCAGAAATGGCGCTTGGATAAAACAAACCCACAATTGCCCATGATTTAACCTACTTGCAAAATCTAGTGTTGGTTAATTAAATTTTAGAAAAGAATCAAATGAAATTGGTAAAAGTATAAAGTGAAGATCGTGAAGTTGGGTAATATAAATCAAACTACAAGTGGAGGGAAAACAATCCATCGAGGTAATAGGGTTTAGCTGTCAAATTTGGAGAGTACTTCTCACCTTTTTCTGTAAGTAAGAATTTCTATATTTCTATTAATGACAATTTGACATATATTCATAAGTTTTTCTTTTGAATTTTTAATAAATCTTTTATATATATATATATGTCAAACTGTTATTTGAAAGAATGAGGAATATTTCCTGCTAGAAAAAGAGGGTAGTAGCATCCACCAAATTTAAAGGTTGTATCACTCAACTTTAGGTTGTGATTTATGAACCATCAAAGTTAGTTAATTAGGTAGTTAAAAACTCAGGTCATCGAATATATCGCCTACTAAGGAAAAGAAGAAATGAATTATTTGCCTTTTCCTATAATGTAATAAGAGGAAGAAATAAAAAGGAAAAAAAAAGAAAAAAAAAGGAAGATGGCGCATGATGTTGAAGTTCAACCAACGTATGCAATTGCATTTGAAGCAGCCGTTACAAAAGTGGGGTCACTTGGCTCTTGTCTTTGTCGGCCTACATATCATGCATTATTATTGGCACCCTGGTGGTTGGGAAAATTTTGATGTTGTTTTCATCATTTCGAGGAGAATGTTAGCTTGTGGTTTTCTTGATTCTTTGGTGCTGACCATTATTATCTCCAACGCTGAATTAGTGTGATTTAATCAATATACTACAAAATCTCATAATTAAATTTATTTAACGGCAACGAACATTATCGTGGTGAGTGAAAATGCTCTTTATAGACAATTCTATGTATGAATGATTGTGTTTTGAGCGCAGTTCTCATTTACAAAATTATGGGTTTTAGGCCCTTTTTCTGAAAATTAGAAAGAAAAAAAAATCAGACTATAAACAGTTGAAAAGCTCAGCTGATTTTAGCACAACTATAATTAAAGAATTAATTTGGCATTAGAAGCTCAATTATTTAAAACATGTTTACTTCTCTTTGGGCCAAGTTCAATTCAACAAGTCAATAAAGTCAACGCGTCCAATGCCACGGTCCATTGAAGACGAGGACAAAACATGGGCTGGCTTTGCTTGCTAGCTTGCTCCAGAAGCCCAGCAACATAGGCACTTCAATTTCAGAGATGGCGTTGGATCAAACCAGAAAACCTAGGGAAGAAAAGTTTTTTTAAAAAAACAACAGAACATAATTGCTTTCGTTTTCACTTTCCGAATTCAGTTTAACCTAGTAAAATATTTTATACAAGCTCTAGGGTCTCGTTCGAAATTTTTTATATCATTGAATTCAATGGAGAGAAATGGTGGTAAAGGAAGAGAAGAGGAACAAGACGGTATGTCCGTACACTCTCCATGCAAAGCTCCCCCTTCCTCTGCTTCTTCTCTCCCAAAGGTCTCTCTCTCTCTCTCTCTCTCTCTCTCTCTGGTTCTCTTTACACATATAATGGAAGATTTATGTTGATTTTATTTTTTGTATGTTTTTTTAATGTTTAATAGGAGCAATCACAGGTTGAATTGGAGCTTAGACTGTTAGAAGCTCTTGAAATTTATCCTCCCGTCAAGCTACAAGGCAGGTTTTTTCGAATTAATCAAACCTAATAATTCAGTTTCTTATCTTTGGATTTCCAATTTTGATTATTTATGTGAGTGGTTTTGGTGGGGGTTAGATGTAAAGCATCAATTTTGGTTGGTAAAAACAGGTGGTTAATTAGCATGTGCCTAATCACATTCTTCAATCTTGGGATGGATAATATTTCTCGTTGCTACTTAATTTTTGGAGGGAAAGCTATCATTTTTACTGATGGTAGGAAAAGTTCAGGACTACACTTATGATTTTCGCTGAATTGAATTTGAAATCTGATGGTTCAAGTCAATAATATAAGGGGAGATATAATAATCATTGCCTGAATGCAATAAACTTTCACATTGGAGGCTAAGCTATATGTAGGAATTCATGCACGAGGGGTAATTAATAAGACAATCAAAGACAATTCAGTTTCCTTTTTAGATCTTGCATTACCATGTTAGTTGAAAATATATAAGCATTTCACAACTCGTTTACGCGCAGGCATACATCGTCATTTTGTTCTTTATGGTTTAATGGAATTCCTTCGGAGAAGGTTTGTTCTGCTTCACATTTCTGTTTGTGGGTTTTATCGCACTTATTCCAGCGAACCTCCATTTTCTGACGCGTAGCCTTACTCTATCTTGTGTTATTTTCACAGCTTTGATCGACACTTCTCTGCTGACGAGGTTCTACAATTGCTAGAGCGGTTCTATAATTTGGAAATGCTGGTACCTAATTTATTTGATTCTGTCAGTTTTCCATATTTCTAGTTTCTTCATGTTATGATGAACTGTTAAACTTCAGAATATCCACATTCATTGATAATCGTCTGTTTAGACTCAATCACAATGACTTGACCAGAAAAAAAAAACTCAATCACAATGCCAAGTCCAGAATATGAGATTTTAAATAGCTATAAGCTTTATATTCAAGAAGAAAATTATCCAAGTACAGAAAATCTGTGCATCTCTGCACTGCACTATAGGTGAATGGGATAAAAAGCTGCATAATTTAGGTTTTAGGCATACATCAAGTGAAAGGGTAGGCCTTGATGGAATATTTGAAAAAAGAAAATAGCTGTACTAGACTATCTGATATGAGTGATGGTGCAAGGGGTGAGGGTCACATATGATACAAGGAAGTTTGATGTGAGACTTGATATAAACAATTACTGAAAATATTCCATATGGAACATTCAAATGGTCCCAAGGGACTAATTATGTCTCTATCTCTTGTTGTTCTTTAGACATATTGTACATTTTGACCATTTTCTCTCTTGAATTTCAGAAACCAGACGATGAGGAGACGGATATTCTGAATCACGAGGAAGATTTTAGCTTGCCTCAAAGTTTCTTCGTTAAGGAAGAACCATAGCTGATTTATTTTTTGTATAGACACAGGTTTTGTTTGAACCTATTTGTTCAATCTATGTTATTGGATGGTGGTTGTCCAGTACTTTTCCTTGACTATATAGTATCATGGTGGTTTTTGCTATGAGCTTAATTAGAAATTGTCAAAAAAATTTGAGTGCCAAACCTCAAAGGGGAAGCTTGATGTTTCTTCACAGTTTTGTTTTCATAGCTCAACGGATATGAACGTAATAATATTATAAAATGAAACAGATTCAAAGCCTGTTTCTGTTATTTGTGTATGAGTTTCCTTTGTTTTGCTTGCCTCTTTTCACTTATATCAGTGCAGATTTTGGCTCAAAGTGGGATATAAATCCTCTGTTTCTACTATTCCATACAGAATCTCTTGGTGGCAATTCTGTCTTTTCAATTCTTTGAGGGGAGTCTGTTCATCTCTTTAAGTCCCAACGGCCATTTTTCTGGATCACGACATGAGCATTTCCTAAAAGTCAAAAAAAGGAAATTTTTTCTGTGCGCCCATGATTAACAATATTCTTTTTGTTTATTTATGAAAAGATTAACGATATTCTTTGCTTTCTTAGCCAAAAGGGCCAAATTTAAAAAAAAAACATCTATCTATAGGTCACCCAGCGGTCATGGACAAAAGAAACGATATTCTATGGGCACAAATTCTGCATCTTGCAAGTGGATAATGGTAACGGATATTGGCTTTCTTTATCTGGTAGAAGCGGATACGTCTCAAATCCTAACAGCTTCCGAAGATAATCTATAACTTTGTCGTTTTGTATTATGACATGTTTATTTACCTAAAATGGGTATTAGAATTATTTTAATTTATGATGTCTCTGGTATTTACTAACACACGGGTATTAGAATTATTCCAATTTACAACTTCTTATGTGTTTTCTTACACATTGGTATTAGAATTTTTTCAATTTTTTTCCTTACCATATGATTGCTAACACATAATGAAAGAAAAAATTATATAGATTCCACATTAAACGTGCAAAATATGTGTTTTTTTTCGTGTTAAGAGATGCTAGATTTTTGTGAAGTTTATGCAATTTAGCTGTAATTATGATTGTTTTACCAGATTATTTGCTAATCACCGACTTTCAAGAAAACCACTAGTAGTTCTTGTTCATACTTATTTCCCAACCGATAAAAATGTTTGATTGCAATTTGCAAGCAAAGCAGCCAGAAGAAGACGACAATTCGTCCCCTTTTGGCTTCTTTTCAAAATTTGTAAAGACGAACAAGTCGGAGGGGGGAGGAATTGTATAAAAATAAAGAGAAGACGAGAAGTCCATTCCATTGCTTAACATAAGAAGTTTATATAAACGAACATGTAGCAAAAGCATAAATCCAAATTTTTTATATAAAAATTGATCAATTCCTATCTTCTTTGGAACCTAGAAGGATCAATATCATGAAAACTGAAGAAGAAGAAGAAAAAAAGGGTGTACGTCCTTCAGTCAATCCCCTCGCGAAAACTGAGTGAGAAAAGCTAAAGGTCGCCTTTTGCAAAAGTCTTTTCCACTTGCCATGTGCCGTGCTATTTTTCAGGTACCCATCAAGTCTGCAAATATATTTATTTCATTTAAATTAATATAATCTGAGAGTGAAAACAAGTTGCCTTGCCCCCGAAGAAAATGTCAAGGCACTTACCGCCGCAGTTGCAGGTTCTGCTGGTTTGGTTTCTTCACCTTTGAAATTGTCGTCACCTGAGCAAACAAAAGAAAAAAAGAAAAAGGATTTTATGTGTAAGTCTCTTCTATCTGAATTATGTTTCAGAACAGAAACTTCTACCATGATGATGCCTGTACAGAGAAGATACAGGCACCTTTGTGATGAGCTCATACATACATACAGTTTCTTTTTTTAATACCTGTATCATTCAGCAACAGCATGGAACAACCCGTTTCACAAAAAGAAGAGCTGAACATAAATACAAGTCTTTCGAAGTCTTTCTATTGTATAGTAAGTTCAAAAATGAAAGGAACTTGTATCGTTTGGAACTAAAGAAGGATTTAATCTTGCAGTAAATACGCGTTTTCGTGAAAATAATAATGCATGTTAATCAAGTATCCAGGTGTATGCTATACCTCCATCTTCAGGCAAATCAGAGGTCCAGAGAGTGAGGTTGTCTCTCAACAATTGCATAATAAGGGTGCTGTCCTTGTATGACTCCTCACTCAAGGTGTCCAACTCTGCAATTGCCTCATCAAATGCTTGTTTAGCCAAATGGCAAGCCCTACAAGTTTCCAGTAACAACAACAACATCTCAGGAGTTTATTTAAATGAAAATGATCAAAAGATGACAACAGATGTAAAGTGATACCTCTCAGGAGAATTCATAATCTCATAGTAGAAGACAGAAAAGTTGAGGGCTAGACCAAGACGGATCGGGTGGGTTGATGGGAGATCTGTGTTTGCAGTGGCTGAAGCAGCCTGAGAAATATGACACGGCAATAGGAGAGCACATCAAACGATAGGGAGTGTAAAGAATCAAACATATGTAAGCACATTTGTGTCAATTTAATAACATGCCTCATATCCCTTGAGTGACTGCTCAGCTGCCTCTTTTCTGTCCTGGTCGGTCTTGAACTCAGCAAGGTACCGGTAATAGTCACCTTTCCTGAAGCATACATGCCGTTACATATTAGTCGACAAAATTTTATTAATTTCAAATACAATATGATGAATGTCAGTACACACATGGAGGAGGATACACAAACAGAACCAAAGGATATAGTAATCTTTAACCTATCTGTTAGGCAGGGCCAAGGAGGAAACAAAGAAAATTCCCTGACCCCATTACATGTGCGCCACTTGCATGCGAGGCAGAAAAATACTTATCAGCATATCTATTTGCAATTTTGCCCTTTTGGAATATGTTCCGTGCAAACAAATAGATAAACATAACAAAGCAAAATAACAGGAGATAAAAAAATGAAATATGGGCTGGTTGAGTTGCTTTGGTTACAATGATTGGAGGTCACCATTAGGGCAGCATGACTCACATTTTGTAGTAGAAAACAGTGGCCTCTCCAGAGGTAGAAGAGGGGATCAGGTGCTTGTCTATGATAGACAGAATGTCATTGCAAATCTTGGAGAGTTCCTCCTCCACCTTCTGGCGGTAACCCTTGATCAGTTTGACATTGTTCTCATTCCCCTTAGACTCTTCCTTTTGCTCAATGGAAGACATGATTCGCCAAGAGGCCCGTCGAGCACCTATGACATTTTTGTATCCCACAGAAAGAAGATTCCTCTCCTCCACGGTCAGCTCAAGGTCCAGTTTTGCAACTTTCTTCATACACTCAACCATTTCTGCATCATTAATTGAACATGATATTTCAGCAAGAAATTCATTACGGACTTGTTTCCAATTACTCAATTTAACCAAATATTTTCACTATTTTTCAACACAGTTTCTCCTTATATGCAGAAAAGGGACGATCAAATTCCAAACCGAAACAAAGACTAATTTGTATTTTGGGCCAGCCTTATCAAACGGAAACAAAAGTGTTCGTAAATTCATAATAATACTGTAAGATCCGATGCAATGCTGAAACACTCACAATCCGATCAATGCCAGCTTTGACAAATAACAACATTTTTCATATATATAACTCAAAGATCGATCAACAAAAGAGAAAAGATATATCAGAATGTGACCTTCGTAACGCTCGGCCTGCTCGGCGAGCTTGGCCATGTAAACCTGGGTCTCTCTCTCCTTCTCGGGCGACGACATCGTTTCGTTTCAGATAGAGATAATCAACCGAAAATGAGAGATGGAAAAGTGGCAGTGGTGGTGGCGCAGAGCTCTCTGGTTTTGGGTTTTTTTTTTTTCTATTTTCGGGAGGAAGAAGACGACGAATGGGTAAAACTAAAATAGGGGTTGGGATGCGAGGAAATTGGGGAGGGCGGGTTTAAATAAGGAAAGGACGCGCTGTTAAAGATCGAGCAACTTGTGGAGTGCCGATGACCAGATCTGGACCGTCCGTTAGGTTGTTTGAAAGAGGAACTAGGAGGCGCGCAATTTGTGATTTTGTGTGAGTAGGGCCTTTGAATACTCGCTCTTCTGTCGGAGGGGCTTTCTGGGTATTTCAGTCTATCATGTTTCCAAAATAATTCGGCTATAAATTTCTAAATTTTCAAAATTTTATAAAAGATTTCATGCCCTTTATTATTAGGACAATTATATGTCTCCTCGAATATATTGGTGTGTGGCATTGCTATATTCTCAATGACGTTTAAAAATGATAAAATTTCATGATCCCAAATTGGGTGCTATATCATCACAAAGAATGTCACATAAGTTAGACCTGTGACGTTGGTGCATGATTTGAAAGACCACAAAAAAAGTAAATATATCAAATTTAAGTACATAACTTGCAAATTTAAATAACGCGAGATATTTAAAATTATGCTATCTATTTTATATATATATAGTAAAATGCAGAGAATAGTGAAACATTCAAAGTATCTTGATTAATGTAAACATTAAGAATTGAAATTATTAATTAAATGAGGATAATATGGTAAATTCACACTTTTTCATATTAAAAAAAATAAAATTAAAAGAAAAATCAGATAATGAATCTTATTTTTATGGAACACAACTATCCATTATCTTTTTTAATTTTAAAATAAATTTAAATATTTTTATAAAAAACCTCTTGTAAGAGCGAAAGCGCGTGCAAAAAGACTAATTTATATTATAAGATTTAAATTGTTAACACCATGTAGCGGTGCTGTAGATGCACCAAAGAATTTATTTTGCAGTATGAGTATGTTATGGTTTAATACAAAAGCTTTTATTTATAATTTTATTTAACAAGTAGTCAACTCATGGGCCTGCTGCCAATAACCATGGCTCAACTCGTCAGAGGCTCGTTCAGATTGACCCAACCCAACTAGTTGACAATCAGCAGCAACTCTACTGAGTTGGGCCGACCGAGTCAGGTTCCAAGTCGTACAGTTTTTTTTGGTTGTCAAAAAGTAAAATAGCCAGACGCGGCAAAACCTGGTCGAAAATAGAGCCAAAATCGTAGAGATGATGAGACAAAGAAGTAGCAGCCTCACAAAACCCCTCATAAACCTCTTCCGCTTCATAACAACCGAATCAACTCAGACGCAACTCGCCACCCCATCCCCATCCCCATCCCCATCCCCAGTGAACCCAGCCCACCTCCTCCGAGTCTGCACCATCCTCTACCAGCAACAGAACTCGCCCGAGTCACGTCTCCACTCAAACCTCAACTCGTCCAACTTCCAACTCACCCATGAGTTCTTCCTCCAGGTCTGCAACAGTTTCCCTCTTTCATGGCGGCCCGTCTATCTCTTCTTCTTCTACACCCAAACCCACCCAAATTTCACTCACACCACCGTCTCGTTCAACAAAATGGTTGACGTCATCGGCAAGGCCAGGAACATCCAGCTCCTCTGGGACATGCTCCATGAAATGGGACGACGCCGTTTGGTGAATGATAAGACTTTTCTTACTGCTTTAAAGACCTTGGCCAAGGCCAGGGAGTTGAACAAGTGTGTTGAATTTTTTCATGTCATGAATGGGTATGGGTTTGATTATAGTTTGGAGACTTTGAATAAGGTGGTTGAGAGTCTTTGTGGGTCTAAGCTTGTTGTTGAGGCCAAATTCATAGTTTTTAAGTTGAAGGAGTCGATTGGGCCTAATGGGGTTACGTACAGGTGTTTGATTGAAGGGTTTTGTGATGTGGGTGATTTGATTGAGGCTTCGAAGATTTGGAATTTGATGGTGGATGAAGGGTTTGACCCGGATATTGATGCCATTGAGAAAATGATGGAGACCCTTTTCAAGACGAATCGATACGGTGAGGCATTGAAGGTTTTTCAGATGATGAGGGTGAATAGGATGGATGATTTGGGTCTTTCAACTTATGGGCTTGTGATTGAGTGGATGTGTAAAAGGGGAAAGATTGAGGAAGCTCATGTGGTGTTCGAGGAAATGCAAAAGAGAAGGATCGAAGCAGATAATTCCACATTGGCTTCACTGGTTTATGGCCTTTTAGCAAGAGGTAGAGTTCGAGTGGCATATAAGATTGTGGAAGGGATTGAAAAACCGGATATTAACGTGTTCCATGGGATGATCAAGGGCCTTTTAAGGTTAAGAAAATTGCGTGAAGCAACAGAAGTGTTTAGGGAGATGATTAAAAAGGGGTGTGAGCCTAACATGCACACTTATATCATGCTATTGCAAGGACATTTGGGAAAGAGAGGAAGGAAGGGATCGGATCCTCTTGTGAATTTTGATACCATTTTTGTTGGTGGTCTGGTTAAGGCAGGGAAGTCACTAGAAGCCACCAAGTATGTGGAGAGAGTGGTCAAAAGAGGACTTGAGGTGCCTAGATTTGATTATAATAAGTTTTTGCATTACTACTCAAATGAGGAAGGGGTGGGGATGTTTGAGGAGGTGGGGAAAAAACTGAGGGAGGTCGGGTTGGTTGATTTGGCGGATATTTTTCAGAGATACGGGGAGAAAATGGCCACAAGAGATAGAAGAAGAAATAGAGCAGTAGAGCCATGAAGAGAGCCGAATGTGCTCTTTAATTTACTGATATATGAGATCAGGTTGTGGTGTGTTTGAATTGATGATTTCGAATGACATACTTTATATTGACCTTGCCCCTCTTTAATTTACCTTCGGCCACCGTAGTCTGTACCACGAAATTGATTGATGTCATTATGATTAGTTCCAGGTTATCTTGGGTTTTTCTAATTTAGTTTGAATGAAGTACTCTTGTCTTAGAAATCTCTGGATGGAGAGAGAGAGAGAGAGAGAGAGAGTTGACATTATCTAACTTCAAGTTCATTAAGAACTGCCTAGCATCAGTTGATAGACAAACAACCATGGCTGATATTTCTGGCACATCAGGTACTCGGTTATTCTTCTGCGAGCTTTAATGTGGCTGAAGGTTCATTTGAGGAGCCAATGGGGAGGGAGAGCCTTAAGAAACTATGGCAGAAGTACAAGGTTGATATTGCAGTATATGGTTATGTGCACAGTTATGAAAGGACGTGTCCCATTTTCCAGGTAAACCACAAGTTTTATGCATTGTATAGCTGTGCCATGTAAATTCCATTAGTGTGCTAATTACTGAGGCATAAATATACTCCATGACATGTTTTGTAAACTTACTCCATGACCAATGAGTTTGCAACCAAGACATTTTGAAAACTTAAAATTTAACTGTCTTTTTATTTCTTCTGCAGAATATTTGCACCAATAAGGAGAAGCACCATTATCAATTGGCATGGCTTTCAGTTCACCATCGTGTTCTGTTTCATTGGAACTACTTTGGGTGCTGGGAATGTAGAGGTTCATTGGATGTTGTGTACATGACCATGCTTGGCTCCAGAGGCGGCCCATGGGGTGTGCGAGGTGTGCGACCGCACAGGGCCCCCAAAATTTAAGGGCCCCAAATTTTTCCGAGTCAACGCATTCAATTAATTAAAACATGAAAATAAAAATAAAATATTAAATATCACCCCACAACGCCACATGCAAGGCCCCAAAACCAAAACCAAAATTGAATTGAATATTAATTATCAACAACCTCCACAACTTAGAGAGTAGAGACCCTAATTTAATTCGTTTTCCTCTTCCCAACTCTCACGCTGCAACTCTTCTTTTTATTTATTTATTATGGTTTGAAACCTGTGTTTTCCTCTTCCCAACTCTTGCGCTGCAAAACCATTATAATATTCTTTTCTCTTTTAGTGAGTCTCTCTCTCTCCTCCGTCAAAATAAATCATCCCTTTCTCTTCAGTACCAGTGTACCACCCTCTTCCATCAAATTTTGGATTGTAAAAACCCAAGCTTTAGCCCTTTCCCCAAAATCACAGTTCTTTTCTCCCTCCCTCATTCACATGAGAATTCACCGAGCATTGAAATTGGAAATCAATTTATTAGCTCTGTGATTTGGAAGAGTGACTAAAAAAAAAATTCTGGGAAGCTCTTTCCGAAGGTGTTCCTCCCGTGTCAGAAAATTTTGTTTCTATATGGATTTTTTTTTCCTACTTGTATATATGTAGGGCCTCGACATCCATATTTGCACAGGGCCCCCAAAATCAATGGACCGGCTCTGCTTGGCTCCTTACATGACAAATGATTTATTATCCCTTTCAGTGCAATATTCAATTTCCTTTCAAAAGATGTGCCAAAAAAACAAAAATCCTTTCAAAATTCTAATTACTTTTTTTTTTGTAATGGGAAAAACCCAATCAAAACAGGGGATTTGGAATGCCTAGCCATATGATGTTGTTCAGAGCACATAAAAAAGGAGTTAAGCCTGTCATCCACCTAATCAGCGACAACATTTGCTGAAAATGTTAGAATTGCAAAGGCAGAGCACTGGTTGCGGAAAATGGGAATCACCTATCAAGGTTGTACATTGTTTCTTCCCAGTGTTAAAAAAGGAGCTACAGAACAGAAGTGAGTGACATGAAAGTGTTTCCTTTTCCAGTTTCAGTGTGCAAATTACTCGGCTACTGAGTACAGAGTACAAGACACCGGAAAAGATTTCTTAAAGCTTCGGCTGATCAACCAGAGATGGGACTTCTCTTTGGCGCTGTTCTCTGGTGGTTTATTTAAAGTATGCTGAAAACTGTCTTGATTATATATTCTGCAAAGTCATGTGGTAACTAGTTTGTCTTGCGGACCAAGTAGTAAAGAATTCGTTGTTGTTATGCTTGGCTTTGTTGTTTTGTTTTTCTTTTTTGAAGGAGAAGATTATCGAGTGTTTAGGTACTGGCACATACAAATTGTGATTCCTTCTGATAGCAGCAGCAGCTTGATGGATTATATTATACAAACTGAATCATATCGACCACCTACTTGAGGTGGTTATGTGATGTATTTTGCATTTGTCACAAATCTTCAAAAAATGCCGTGGGTTTTAGCTACTCAATCCTACTGCATGCCTAAAATCGGGAGAGAGAGAGAGAGAGATATATATATATTTGTAACTTCAAATGGGCCACATCGGGCAGCCATTTGACAGTTCCATTCCATTGGGCATCAATAAAAAAATTACTTAAAACAAAACCCTATTAGTTGACTTACAAGAATGAATAAAACTCTCTCACAGCCGCAATTTCAAAAATAAGGAAAAACATAAATAAATAGCAAAGATATCAGTGTCACCAAAGTCAATAACAAAATAGGGAAAAACAAAACAAAATTAAATTAAAAAAAACGACACAACAGGACAAAACTCAAAGCATCTGATCTGATCTGATCTGATCTATCTGAGATTCTGAAGCCAACGAAACCCAAGTCAAACCAAACACCCCGAAACTCCAGAATAGATCTCATCTGAGTCTCTGTCTATCTATTGAGGATTGAGGATTGAGGATTGAGGAGGCGAGCTCTCTACCCATAAACCCTAAAGATGGAAGATGGAAGATGGAAGATGGAAGATGGAGGGATGGAATATTGAAGATGAAAGATGAAAGATAGAAAGATGGGAAGATGGAAAATGGAAGCTGCGTTGCCTTGGCCTCTCTCTTTCTGCCGACCCGAACCTTTGCTGGTAAGGGGTAATCGTATTTCTATATGTCTTTTAGGATTGGAATTTGTATATCTATTTCTCAAGAGTCAATCAGATAATTTACTAAATCACTCTATTAGGATTTGGAACTCTCGAATCTCTGTAGAAATTTCCTGCAGATAGTTTATCAATGGCCACCCCTCTCCGTCCTCATGGCGAAATCCTTTTACCTCGACCCTAATGATGGTCTCCATCAAACATGTTGGTTCCTCTAGGGGTGGATGCCACGCAAATCTTTTGTTTGGATCCACACCATATACAGAAACCTGCCAATCCAATAAATTACAGAAAAGAAAAATAAAGATTTAGAATATGTTGCGCTCCTTTTATACAAATAAAGTAAGAACAAATTGATATACTCACCATTTCCAAACGGAGCATCTCCAACTTAGGAAAGAACCTAAGTAAATATGGCAGAAAATTCCATCCATAACGATTACCTATTGAAAGATTCAAAATTTTCAAATGATGGAACTCTGGAATTTTCTCCCTACAGAGTTTCAAAACCTGCTCCTCGTCCCAAATGTGCACATCTACATCCCACAGGAACATATCTTCATCATCATCCTCATCACTATCAGGTACACAATTCAAATGTACAGCATATCCAAGTGCCTAAGTGAAAAAAATAAAAGTAAAAGCAAGTGATTAGAACCTTTTTCGTAAATCCCAAATAGTTTACCAAAATGAAATCAGTCTTACCCCAGTGGTCCTCTCACCCAGGGTTAGGGTCCTAGCATGGGTCAATCCCCTGATTATCTTGAAAGCTTTGTTAAAGAATGTTCTATCACCCATGCTGTACTGGTGATCTTTCCACCCAATTTGAATATTGCCTTCAACCAGGGATATCAATTCTTCCATTTCGTAATCTGCCAATATGTCTTCGTCAATGAAAAGGCTCTCCAAATTCTTTGCCTTAATTTTAAAAGTATATATCTCTTCCGCCTCCTCCTCATCATCATCATACTGAACATCATAATTAGACTGCAGCTTGATGTATAGTGCTTTGAGACTTTCTGAACTGACATCAAACTGACAATTGACTTTACGAAATGGGTTCTTTTCTCCTTCCATTCTCAACTCCTCAAGAACAGGACAGTGGTGGTAGAATTTTTGCAAGGATTTGTCACAAGCATACGAGATGTCCACTTGCAAATTCTTCAAAGATGGGAAAGAACCTGGTGGGAAAGAACCTGGTGGCTCATTGTCATGAACCCTCACTTTGCTGAATTTCAAAACCTTGAGATGCTGGTTTCTATATACTTCCACAGGCAGCGGGAATTTGTGCACTATGTTATGTGGAGCAATGCAAAGGTCCAGCTCCTTCACTTGGCGGTCAAGAGCTGCCTGAATCAGATTGTTGATTGCAGCATGACTGGTGCATCGGTCGCACTTGAGGATGAACTTGTGAAGTGGAAAAGGCGCAGCCATCGGGTGGCGCAGAATTGAGTTGACAATGGTGTAGAATCGATCTTCGTCGACTTGTATTGAGTTTTGATCTGCATCAATGACAGGGACTATGGTCCATATGTTGTGCCATTTTGTGGAAAGGATGCTAGTAGCTACTGCATCCTTGATTGGCAGGAAGGAAAGGATACGAGGAAGAAGGTCACTAGGCAACTGGCTAATCCTATCTTGGCCCCGCATGATAAGCAGAATTCTGATAATTTCCTGAAAGAGGAACACCAATAAATAAAGTGAAATGGAGATGCTGGAAAACAAAAGTTGGATAAATAACTCTCTGGGAGATGGGATATCTCCTTTGCTACCAAATACAACAAATATTGGTGAACAAAAGCCAGGTAAATAACAGCATTTAATATCTTACCTCCTCTAAAATCAAAACTAAATAGAACAAGTTACTGGAATCAAAACTAAATAACAGCACTCATTATTAAGTAACTAGAATAAAAACTAAATAGAACAAGTTAGAGATTAGGATTTTCAGGTCACATTGCTAGTGTTATAGTTGGTTTTATGACTAGGATTAGCTTTAGGGGTAGCCATTGGATCTCCTCTATCTATTACTATTTCTTTTGTGTAAACTCTGTTTGTGATTGTTGTACCTTATTGACTGTTAATAGTATTTTGTTTCGCATTGGAAAAAGGAAAGAAGGGATTTATGTTGATATCACAGCAGCTATGTGTTTATGTGTGTAGTATTTGCCCCAGCCCCTAAAAGATGCTTCCTCAAATCAAAGCCATTCGAGATTGTTTTGTCTGTGCAAAATTATTGCCATTACCGTAGCAGGCAATCCGGCTATGGAGGTCAGTCGTCACATACCAAACCCCCTATATCCACAGGAACAGGATGATGGCAAGAAGAAGTAGAAAGAAGATTGTCCTAAGGTTCCATTGACCTTGAGATATATTGATGGAGGGAGAGGGGAAGGGGAAGGGGAAGGGGAAGGGAACCACTCTTCTCTTTTCTAGTGCATACTGCATGCATTTAAATATTATTTCACACTTTGTTTTAACAATTAACAAGAATTAAATAAAAAGAGGGCAAAGCCCAAGAACAAATACAAAACAAATGTCATCAACCAAAAAATGCCCAAGAACAAAGAATATTTATTATTATTATTTCTATACATTAAATGCAGCATCTTCTCTTCTTCATTCGACCCCAAAAAAAAAAAAAAAAAATCTTATCTTCTTCACTGATTTAAATGCATATAAATACAAGAATATTTATACTATCTAGATTTAGATAAAGAACAAAACAAGCTGTCGCCTGATCGTAATGCATAAATAAAATAATAATATTCCATCTAGAAAGATTTAACATTAAATTATTAAATGATAAAGAACAGAGTAAAGCTGTCACCAAAAGCAGAGCACGAATGTTAATATTCGATCTATATTTTTAACATGAGCAAGAGTAAAGCAAGCCGTCACCTGATCGTGCTTCCAAATTAGCGGCCGCCGTAAGAAGAAGCGCCCCCTTTCCTTCTTTCGCTTTTCGTTTTCAGTCTTCTTTTCTTTTTTCTTTTTTCTTTCCTTTTACAGAATGAACAGTCGACGACCCTACAAAATGCTCCGGATACCTCACATTCCACAGGATACACCCACGTGGACGGCCAGAGATATACCTTTGTTTTCTTTTATCTTTTTCTTCATTTTTTTAGGTTTTGGATCCTTTCTCTAGCTGCTAAATGTTTCTAGAAGAATTTGGTGAAATAGTGGCATAGGACCGACATGCATAGCAAATTTTTTTATTTTTTTATTTTTTCAATTTATTATTTCATTATTTCATTATTAACAAATTGTCAACTTTAGCACGTCAGAGAGTTATGTTATTATTTTTTTAAACAAAAAAAAATCAAATACCAAAATGAATAAACAAATAAGACCCAAAAAAGAATAAAAGAAATAATGGATGAATGAATTGTTACAAATGCCTTAAACAAAAAGAAAATTTTATTGTATTTTATTATTCCATTATAAATCCTTAACAAATTGTTAAGCACAGCCCGGCAGGAGTGAGTGAGAGAGCATGCTCACTTGTCCAAGGTTGTTGGGATACTGAGCAAGCACGTATGTATAATGTATTTCATTCTGTTGCCAAATTGATCATAGTCTGCTAATGAAGACAAAAACAACATAGTCTGCTAAACAACATAATTCAAATTGGAATTTGAAATCTATAAAGACGAATTACAGATTTGTATATTGTAACAAGCACACTTGCAAAGATGAATTACAGAATTGAGCAATAGAGACTTCCATGGAAACGGTGATATACTATAATCAAGGCCGGCCATCATTCATCTCATTTTAAGGGGACAATGCTATCATCATAACTAGCAATTAACTTAACAGGTATTCCCCGAGCAAGTCCCATATTATTAGGAAAAACGAAATCAAGTATTCTATATTGTTTGCTCTCCATATCATAAAGAAGCAATTTTGGTGGACGGTCGTCAAATTTTGGTGTATTTCCATAAAAATGGAGAGCGAGTGCTAGCTCACCTGTATGGATTGTACCTAAAGCTTTAACATACCCTTCTCCAATCGGCATCACGGCGGTAATAGTCTCCTTCACCCACACAAGGTTCTGGTAGTCCTTCAAAATCCATAACACTATCTTGTCCTGTCTCAACGACTTGTCAGCAAACACACCCACACATCCTTGCACCTCAACAACACTTGCATGGCAAGCAACCCTATTGTGGCCATGATTATCTAGATGAAACTCTTGCGCATATTCGTCAGGTAGTGGCACCACTCTGAAGGTCTCCTCTTTAACGTCAAATACCACTATCACTTTCTGTGTCTCATGGATCCAGTGTATGGCCCCATTCAGGCACACACATCCAGTACTTCTCCCATTTTGTATCTCATAGTCGTGATCTCGAGCATCAAAAGGAAGGTCGGCAGGGTCTACCTGCAATGGCCTCCATGAAGAATCCCTACCTAGGGTGAATACGTTGAACCGAAAATCACTTCTACTATTGGGACGAAATGACAAGATCTGGAGAACCTTATACTCGTTGGTCAGTGGACTGAAGCCGAAGTTATATGTAGCGGATGCCAAGCGGTAATTTTCAATTATATATGGAAGTTCGATGGACTCTTGAGTGCTAGGGTTAAGTATGAAGACAGGGCCACACCTAGAGGATGCACAAACCAAGCCATGGACACTCTGCACATGATTCGGATGACATTCAAAAGCTTCACATCGACTCAGGTACGAAAGTTCGGCGACAGGTGCTGGATTTAGAATATACTCCACAAGATCAGGATGACGTTTGAGAAATTTGCTCCGAGTCGGGAGTGGAAGTTGGGCGATGGGTGTTGGAATTAGAATATTATTCTCTCCTTGTTGCTCCTCTATCTTTGAAGAGAACAAACGGGTATTCTTCTGGAAAAGGAAGTTAGTGTTGCTCTTGTTTCTGTCGTTGAAGTCGGTGACAAAGGAAGGGCTGCGGATGAGGGAGTACCAAGACTTGCATACGTACTTGCACCGCATCAGAGCCTCTGGTGGTAGCCGTGGGAGTATATGACAGAATATGATTTCAGTTGGGAGCTCCGCGTTTATATATACATATCTTGATTTTACCAATTTCCTTGGGCGACTTTCTCTGGCCATCGAAAGACCTGAATATTGTACTCTAGCTAAGAGGCAGAAAAGAAACCAAGAGATGCTATGCTCTAGGGTTTGTTGGCTTGGCATTTATAGGAAAACAGAGAAATAATCCAAAAGAAAGAAGGAACCCTAACCGTATCTGAATTAGTATCATTTTATTGTTTTTCTGATAAGATAAATCCTGATTCCTGGAAAAAAGATAAGATAAATCTTGATTCACTAAAATCATTATACAATTTGAATTCCAATGGTTTGATTTTTATATTTGTGTAGGATTCAATTTGATTTTTGCTACATCCAAATCCAATGACATGTCATATTATTTTTTATTTTAGAAATATTCACATGCGTGACTTGTTGTGTTAATTAATTGTAAATACGATTATTTTCCACCAATTAAGTTCCCATTTGGCCTTTTGCTTATTCCTTACAACATTGTTATAATCTTTCATCTTTCAGCTTTTATATATAATTAGCTTCAACTCTCTTGTTCGCAGTGTTATTGCTGCTGTGGGCAGGGGCGGATCTACAGAGGAGCAAGGATGGTCAAGTGACCCCTGCAACCTCTGAAATCTGCCATGGAAGATGAGAAAATTGACCCGTGCAAAGTGTTTGATGAAAGTCCCCAAAGAGCCACAATCTGCTTCTCCAGCGCGCATCCTCTTCTTTTCACTACTACAAAAAACACTTTGCGCGACGAAATAATTTTGTTGCTCAAAGTACAATTTCGTCGCGCAAACTTTGCGCGACGAAATTTTGGTCGCGCAAAGATCGTAAAGAAAGGTTTTGCGCGACGAAATTTTGGTCGCGCAAAGATCGTAAAGAAAGGTTTTGCGCGACGAATTTTTTTTTTTGTCTCGCAAAGATACTTTGCGCGACGAACACTTTGCGCGACGAATAATATTATTTTGCGCAACGAATTATAACTACTTTGCGCGACGAATACTATCAACTTTGTGCGACGAATATTAATTTGCGCGACGAATAATATTATTTTGAGCGACGAAAGTGAATGTCGCGCAAATCGTTGCGCGACGAATCCTAATGTCGCGCAAATCTTTGCGCGACGAAATATTCAATTTTTTTAAATTTTTGTTTTTTTAAAATTTTTAATTAAAATAAACTAGTTTAATAGTTTGCTCGACGAAATATTTTGTCACCCAAGGTTTTTGACATTTTTTTTTATATTATTTCTCTTATATCAATTTCATTATATTAATTTTTCAAATTTTTACTTTTTAAATTTAATTTAATTGTATGATTTTATT
>NW_018921431.1:41738-56796 GCF_002207925.1 Prunus avium
ACTTCGAGATCATATACGCCAAAAATCGGAAAAAATAAACATTCAGAGATCAAGTAATAGGACAAAACTTTTCGACGGTTATAAACGGAAAATCACGATTTAAAGGTTATTTCAATTTCGATTTTGATGATTTTTTACAGCTACACTCCTTGACCCTATATGAATACAATGAACCAATTTGATCGTCAATTTAAAATATAATACATTTAAAATATTATATTTTTCTAACAAAATAATTTTTTTATTTTATTTATTTTTATTTTTGTAAAGACTTTGCGAGACGAAGTTTAGAAATTCGTCGCGCAAAGTCATGCAAAGATTTTTATAAAAAAAAATTATTTTATTTATTTTTGTAAAGACTTTGCGAGACGAAACACACTTCGTCGCGCAAGATTTTGTGCACCGAATTTTATTTTTTCGTCGCGCAAAGTCATGAAAGATTTTTACAAATAATTTTTTATTTTCTTTATTTTTGTAAAGACTTTACGAGACGAACCACACTTCGTCGCGCAAAGTGATTTTGTGCGACGATTTGTGTTTCGTTGCGCAAAATTTAGTCGCGTAAGACTTTGAGCGACGAATTGTGTTTCGTCGCGCAAAATTTGGTCGCGCAAGGGTTTTTTTTTACTAGTGTTTGTTTTTCCTCGACGTCAAAACGACGTCGTTCTACTAATGTTTTTATTATTATTATTATTATTTTAAAGGCCAAAACCACGTTGTTTTGTCTCACGTTTTAAGAGAGAAAAAAATAAGAAAAAGGCGCAGACTCTGTTTAACACACAGAGCCCGATACCTCCCCTCCCCACACTGGCGGATCCACGTAGGCGCAAGGAGGTGCAGCTGAACCTCCCCTAGCCAGAAAAAGCTTTGGTGGTGCCTGAAAATGCCCCTCTGCTAGTGCCCACAACCTATTTGAGAAAATGCCTCAAAGAGGCTTTGTTCTTTGCTTCAGGCGAAGATGATGCACTGTGCGCTCGGCTCTTATGTGCTTTTTAAAAAATCCTGGCTAAAACGACGTAGTTTTGGGCCAGGAAAGTTTATAAAAAAAAAAAGAAATAGGAAACCTGCCTTCCCACGACTTATCACTTGAATTGAAGAAAAGGCAATTACTAATTAGCCGTGCGTTGAAGAAGCCCAGCCCATACCTTGCGTTGAATTGATGATAATTATTAAGTTAACTAAATTGATTATCATCGCTGAGTGAGGAGCCTGTCACTCTTGATAAGAGCTTTGACCACGGCCAGCATTTCTTCTATTTTTTTTTCTTCATTTTTTTGTTTGTTATTTATTTATAATATGTTTATTATTATAATTAATAATAATTGTTATTATAATTATTGATTTGGCTCTCTCTCTGTATTTTGTATGATCAATATAATAGCATATGACTCGATGTATGATCAATTATGATTTATTTATTTAATTGATAATTTGATATGCATTTCAATTAGATTAATTGAAATTGATTTGTTTAGATTAATCTTCGTTAAATTCTAAAGGTATGTGGTTGTCTAATTTTATTTTATTTTTGAACTTTTAGTCTTTTATTTATTGCCCCTTTCCTGAAAAATTTCTGGATCCGCCACTGCCTCCCCATATCAGTTTCAGTTCCCAGATTTGGGTATTAATTGTAAATGTATCTTGGGAATTTGTTCTTTTTCAAGTTATGATCTTTCTAGCTGGGTTTTAGAAATGTAGAAATTTGGAAATTGAACAATCACTGTACTTTGCCAATATTCTGGCATAAACATGGTTTTTTGGGGCTCTGTTTTTGTTCAAGTTTAAAGTTCATTTCGTTAAATTAATTTTCTGAATCATTGATTTGTGTTTTCTAGTATTGTTTTGTTTAAAATCTGTTTAAATTTGATGACCTTTCTGCCATTTTGTGTCCTAATGGCTAGAACAATAGATTTGGTGAATTATTGGACTCTGTTCTTTTTCAAGTTTTAACTTTGTCATTTGGTTCCAAAAATTGATCTTGTTTCTGGGTTTATCAGTTTCTTGAGGATTTTTGTCAATCTGTCGGCATCAATCTTGTTTTAGGATCTATCAATTTCTTGATGATTTTTGTCGATTTGTTTAAACTTGATGAATTATCTGAATCTTTGCGTTCTAAAATCTCCTCCTTATCTAATTTTTCTCGTCCTGTTCAAACTTGATGAATTATCTGAATCTTTGCGTTCTAAAATCTCCTCCTTATCTAATTTTTCTCATCTCTTTTTGTTTACAATTTCAGTAAAGCTAGAAACTAGGCAAGTCTTTGCAACTCAATTTCCCATGCTTTCAAGGTACATTGGTCAGATGAATGTACCTCAGCTCCGAAATCAATATCAAGTAGCCGTCGGGATGTTGACCCCTGGAATCCGTCCCTGGCTGTGGGGTTGAACAGCTGAAGGCTAGGGAGCACAAGGGAGGTGGTGTGTACTTGGTAGATGGGCATTTGGATTGTTTAGGGTTTAGAAACGTCTGCGGAGGCAAACCCCATTAGGGATCCGGAGTCTTGCATTTAGTATTGGTGCATTTATACGTATTTAAAAGAATATTAACCACTATCGGATTTTAATCCGTCTAAATCAGATTAATTGTATTAAATTAACACTCCCACTCACCTAATAATTTTCACTTTTCTAAAGAACTGAATCCCGACTCTCGAGTCCCAAAAAAATGCGATCATATAATAGATATCACTACAAGAATACAAACCAAACACATGCAGCATACTATATAATGAAATATTTTTACAATAAATTCAAGATCTTCACGAATTTAATATCAAGAATGATTACATGATTTTTCGTGCTTATACCAAATTAGCTACCGCCGGAATGAGCAGTCTTTTTTTAGGTTACAGACTTTGGGCAAGGCCAAGGATTGAACAAGAACAAGTGCGTTGAATTTTTGAATAAGGCCATGGATGGGTATCAGTTTGATTATAGTTTTTAAGTTGAAGGAGTTGATTGAAAGGTTTTGTGCTGTGGGTGATTTGCTTCCATCAAAATCACTTATAAACACAAATGCAACCAACACTGCTTAGAACTCTTTCCTCTAAACTTATGTAGATGCATAGTAGTGTGCGAAGAACGAGAAAGACCCAAAATATCTATCTATTTTTCATTATAATGGATAGGAAGCATAACAAAGAATTGCATGTATTTACTAGTAAGAGATGATAAACCCTAGATAGCTATAAGGTTGGCCATCATCCATCTCATTTTAAGGGGGCAATGCTATCATCATAACTAGCAATTAACTTAATCGGTATTCCCCGAGCAACTCCCATATTATTAGGAAAAACAAAATCAAGTATTCTATATTGTTTGCTCTCCATATCATAAAGAAGCAATTGAGGTGGACCGTCGTCAAATCTTGGTGAATTTCCATGAAAATAGAGTGCGAGCGCTAGCTCACCTGTATGGATTGTACCCAAAGCTTCAACGTAGCCTGCTCCTCTTGGCATCGCGGTAATAGTCTCCTTAACCCACACAGGGTTCTGGTAGTCCTTCAAAATCCATAACACTGTCTCGTTGTGTCTCCACGACCTGTCAGCAAACACACCCACACATCCTCCCACCTCAACAACACCTGTAGGGAACGCAATCCTATTGCGGCCATAATTATCTGGACGAAACTCTGGTGCATATTCTTCAGGTAGTGACACCAGTCTGAAGGTCTCCTCTCTAACGTCAAATACCACTATTATTTTCTGCGTCCCATGGATCCAGTGTATGGCCCCATTCAGGCACAAACATCCAGTACTTCTCCCATTCCTTACCTCAGTGGCGTGAACTCGAGCATCAAAAAAACGAAGGTGGGCAGGGTCTACCTGCAATGGCCTCCAAGAAGAATCCCTACCTAGGGTGAATGTGTTGAACCGAATATGCCTAGGCCTAAGTCGGTTGCGACGAAAGGACAAGATCTGGAGAACCTTATACTCGTTAGTCAGTGGACTATAGCCGAAGTGATATGTAGCGTATGCGAAGCGGTAATTATCTATTACATGGGGAAGTTCGATGGACTCTTGAGTGCTAGGGTTAAGTATGAAAACAGGACCACACCTAGAGGATGCACAAACCAAGCCATGGACACACTGCACACGATTAGGACGACATTCGAGAGCTTCGCATCGAACCAGGTATGAAAGTTCGGCAACAGGTGTTGGATTTAGAATATACTGCACATGATCAGGATAACGTTCGAGAAATTTGCTCCGAGTCGTGAGTGGAAGTTGGGCGATGGGTGTTGGAATTAGAATATTATTCTCTCCTTGTCGCTCCTCTATCTTTGAAGAGAACAAACGGCTATTCTTTTTGAAAAGGAAGTTAGTGGTGCTCTTGTTTCTGTCGTTGCAGTGAAAATTGTTGAAGGCGGTGACAAAGGAAGGGCTGCGGAAGAGGGAAGACCAAGACTTGCATACGCACTTGCACCGCATCAGAGCCTTTGGTGGTAGCCGTGGGAGTATATGATAGAATATGATTTCGGTTGGGAGCTGAGGGTTTATACATACATATCTCGATTTTACCAGTTTCCTTGGGCGACTTTCTTTGGCCATCGAAAGACCTGAATATAGTACGCTAAAGAGGCAGAAAAAGAAACAATGGGGATGCTATAATTTTGCTAGGGCTTGTTGGCTTGGCATTTATAGGTCAACAGAGTTACTAACAAGCTAAAAGAACAAAGGAATTCTAACCATATCTGAATTGGTATCCTTTTTTTATTATTTGTTTTTTGATATCTGAGACAATTCAAATTCCAATAGTTTGTAGGATTAAAATTTGATTTTTGCTACATCCAATTGTGTTTAAATCCAATTATATTTTTCCGCGTGCAAGGTTTTCATTTTTAAATACGATTATTTTCCACCAACATGGTTAATCTTTCAGCTTTTATAAATAATTAGCTTCAACTCTCTTGTTCACAGTGTTTTACTGCTGTGGGGACGGCATTTGGGTTGTTTAGGGACTGTAATTTCCCTAAATAAATTCATGTTGGTGCGCGATCTATAATTTCCTATATAAATCCATACAGGTGGTAGCTGACAGTTGAGTGCCATGCATAAGTCCTTCCGGCTCGAGGTTGTGGATATGGCCTAGTGCTGGTTGTGAGAGTAGCCAATCTCCTCCTAAACTTTTTCAAACAAAATAAAAATAAAAAAAATTCAAAAAGTCTTTCATCAATCAGATGCTCCAATGCCATTTATTATTAGTACAACTATAACTTATATTTCTCCTCCAATATATGGAAGAGTGGCATTGCTATATTCCCAATGATGTCTAAAAAGGACAAAATTTCATGATCCCACTTGGGTGCTATCATCACAAAGAATGTCACATAATGGTGTCCGAATATCTATATTGTCAAAGTAACATAGTGGTGTGACGATCACACCAAAGAATTCATCCACAATTCCTCAACATTGGCATCACTTGATTACTGGCTCTTAGCAAGAGGTAGAGTTAGAGTGGCAATAAAGATTGTGGAAGGGGTCGAAAAACCGGATATCAACGTGTACCATATGGGTTGATCAAGGGGCTTTTGAGGTCGAGAAAGGTGCGTGAAGCAACACAAGTGTTTAGGGCAGATGATTAAAAGGAGGTGTGATAAAACTAACAAGCACACTTAGATCATGTTATTATTGCAAAGGCATTTGGGAAAAAAATGCCTTCATATATCATCACTACAAGAATTCGAACCAACGATATTACTTTCTTTTTTCTTTTGGCCTTTGTGTTTTGGTTTTGGTTCTGTTCTCTAGAAGCTCCTAGATGTTTCTAGAAGACTGGTATAGGATAGTCAATCATGAATTTGGAATGCGAAACAAAATAAATAATTTTAAGTTTATTATTTTCATTTATTAATCATTAACAAATTGCTTCAATCTGTGGACACGATGATATGACATCTTTACTCATGAGCAGGAGGGATTTGTTCTTACAAAAACGTGTCCAATATCAAAATGAATAAACAAATAAGACCCACAAAGAAAAAAAATTTGCACGAGGAAAAAAAAAAGGAAAGAAATAATGGATGAATGAATTGCTACAAACGCCTTAAACCAAAAAATAGAAAGAAAAAAAAGAAAAAAAAAAAAGAGTTGCAGCTACTTCTGTGCCAATCTTCTAATCTACAGCTTCCACATGCTCACTCTCCCTGTGATGACTCATGAGCGTCTTCAAGGTTCTTCGGATTCTGAGCATGTATTACATTTTGTTGTCAAATTCATATAATCTGCTCAACAACACAAAAAACATAGTTAAATTCAAGATTGACAACTAGATACAAACTCAATTGGGTCGATGCACTACATTTACATAGTCTGAATTTGAATTCTGGAAAGATGAGAGAAATTACCAGAGAAAAAAGAGGAAAAACAATTGTACACTTCGGCAATGATGAAATCTCCTGAAGTAAAACAATCATTTTTTCACGAATGGTTTTTGGCAAACAAGTAGCCGTTGGTCACTGCCATTCTGAAGGTCGATCACCCTTGCTTCCCAACGTATTTGTGTAGCAAACATGCGCGCCATCTCAATAGCTCCCACTTTATCACAGAGAACAACCCATCCCTGCCAACCGGCCATAATTCATATCTCAAAACGGGATTTCATCACAAAACACCGAAATATAGAAGAAGGTTATAATTATTTGCATTAGAAAATATCACAAAATGGACTTGTTGAGGCCTTGATCGTCGCATGCCAAGATGGCAAGCGATATTATTGAAGAAATAAGGAGAGAAAAACAAGATTTGTAAAGGTGGATTAGAAAAATCAATATTAGGAACAAAACAAGGAAAGACAGGCAACAGACTTCTTCATCTTAATGTGCATCTTGGAGTATAGAAATACAAGCAAGGTGGGAAATAAAAGTACCTCAGGTCGCAGAATCCGATCCATCTCCAAGAATAAATCCATCATGCTGCACCTCTCTGAAGACAGATGCGAGAGCAGCCCATTCGCATGCAGCAAATCATATGTTCGAGGATATGTAGGGAAAGGTTCACACCTGCACCAACAGATAGATCACAACTATGACTCTACGTCAAGTCTTAAATTGCAATCAACATAGACTTGCAGGCACACATTTATAGAAAGGGAAAGAAAATAGGATATAAAGAGCACAAATGAGTCCTAGCTTTTTTAAATTTAAACTCTGTCAACCTTAGTTAGAGTTAGTCATTCTCAAATTTTTTTTTGCCCTCGAAAAAACACAGTGCATCTTAGATACACTGAAAGAAGCTTCAAATATCAAGTTAGCCAACAGAGTTTCTGAAGGAAATGAAACCAACAACTTACCAGTCATGCAAAACACCAGCAAAACCTAGATCTAGTATGAGAGGAAGTGTATAGAGAGCATTGACAGGCACTACATTCATCACCCAAACTGATTTTCTTTCCTCCAGAAAAGCAGCATTTAAACCCCCATAGTGAGCACTCATGTCCATCACATTGCGAATCATGTTGAATGGAGGTAATGGGTCTTCATCACCTGGTCTCTTTGGATGGTCAGAGAAAATCAAGGGTGTAAGCAAGGACCAATAGTTTCTCAGAGCTGATCTCCAAATCTGTAAGTCTTCAAAGAAATCGTCAGGCTGAACTCCTGCAAAGATAAAAGGATATCAATATGCTGGCAGAGCACCATGAAGTGAAGCGTAGAACTGAATGATCTTGGCAGAGATACAACCATAAAGATTTTAATGCATTTGGAAGTTGGAACCAACCACTCTCCCTAAAAGAGAGAAGACCCAAAAAAAAAAAACCAGATGATGGAATAGTACTTTCCATGAATTTCAAGCTCAGCAGAGTTCAACTGATGGGGACTCGAGGACCTATTTCGGATTGGAGTCCAGCGTTTGTTGGTGGTCCCACTTATACATGATACGAGAGGCTTATAATATGACCGAACATCATGCCCTTCATTACAAAGTGGTATAGCACCCTGCTTGCTACAATAAAGAACAGAAAGAAAAACATTACTAGGGTTCTTTTTCAGAGGAAGAGGAAAATAAGTGGGGCTCTTTGAATACACTAATTCAATGGCGCAAGTCAATACCAAAGCTTTAAACAGTACTGAATTTTCAAATATCAAAGCTTTAAACAGTACTGAATTTTCACAAGAGACGGAGGCAATGTTGTAACTATCCTCACCGAGATGTATAGCAATCAGAATCCACAGTTTTCTGCCATATAAAAGTTTCATATTGCTGAGCTTTTAGAGTCCAACAGATTTTCGGGGTCATTTCCTCCATTGGTGTCAACATGCTATTCTTCATGCTCAATGAACTTCCATATGGCTGGCTTGTGGATGAGGTCAAAACAAAGTAGCCACCAGGCTTGAGTACCCGGTCAACTTCTAAAAGCAACGTCCAATCTGATTCATGAATTAATTATGGTTACATGAGAGGAAGGGTATTCGAAAAAGCATAAGACAACTCATCTTCTAAGGCTATTAGCAGAAGAGAGATAGAGGCTACTCAACCCCAAAGGAAGCCCAAAATGTAAGAAATATGCCTAATAAAGTCCAAATTACCTTTTTTGTCCCAAACAATACCACATTGAGCACAATGAACCATCTCAAAGGACAATGCTGGATATGGAAGCTGTCTTGTAATGAAGTTGCCAATCATTGCTGGAAGACCTCTCTCAAGGGTCAATTGAACTTGACTGCCAGTTGCCTCATATGCCGCGATACAAATAGCCATTACATTTAGTGATACTAAATGAGCTCCAAAGCTACCAAAACCGCAACCAATATCTAGTACAGTTTGCACCTGTAGTTTAACATAGATAGTTCTGACGTTACATTTATCACAAACAAGAAGCAAAAGTTGCATGTTTTTTTTGCTTCCAGCATAAACCTAAATTTTGGACTTTGAGATAACAAAAGAGATACGTATGTAATACACTCTGGCCTCTTTGAAATCTAACAGTAACACAAAGAAGATAATTATAATTGTAATTCACAAAGAAGGCTTACACCAGCTTGAAGAAATTGAGAGTCATCACTTAAACCGAGCATCTTCGCAATTTGAAGAGAATAATCCTTGACACCATCAAAAATCAAACCATCCTCAGAGTGAAAGGCAATTTGATTTTCTTCTAGTAACATCAACCTGAATAAATTGTAAAGAAGTTAAAGAATATGACTCTACACAGAAATAATTAGTCACTCACAAACGAAAAGAAAAGAAAACACCAAAACTAATACAATTTGCATAGAGTCGAGAAATTTAAATGTTTTAATCACTGGTGAAGATAAAAGATCATCAATTATTTAAAAGCTGTCAAATATATTGCTTCAACTGGGAAGCACCTTTTGGTCATGCTCCCAGACGAAAGAAATTGGTCTTTGGTTATCTTCACGTTTCCACTCCATATCACATCCCTACCAGCTGGCCACCTCAGGGGAATCTTATAGTCCTTAGGAGGGCGAACTAGGCACCGTTCTCTGTTTCTTGATACTTCACAATGCCTATCAAACTCCTCCCCATCTTTAAACCCCCCAAAAAGGTTTGCTGAAACATTGTAACAAGGCACATAATTTTCTCTTTCTCTGCCACAAAGACCAAGCTCTCTTTGTCGACTAGCCCCTAGTGAGAGAGACCTCAGCTCCAGATAATCAACCGCTGCTTGCTCCTTTAGCCTCCTATAGTTTGTATAGATGTCCGGTACTGAAACGGGAGTTAGAGAGTCAAATGTATTTGAAGAGGATGATCCCAACACTGCAATTAGTGCAAGAACACTAACGAGGCACAAGAGTAACCAATTGAGTGGCGGTCTAGGGCCAAAAATGAGAGAAAGTTTATTGGACCAGGAGCTTCTCATGTCCGAATCGTGCAACCCCGACTTAAGAATTCCAAAATAGGCCCACTAAATCACCAAGTCCTTCAGTTTAAATATCCAAGAATTGCGAAAACCATAACCTATCATAACATACAAGCTTCTGTGTATATTTCCGTGAGTCCGGTTGAATCCTACAAGCATTGAAAGAATAAATTCCACTTCTTCCAAAATAACATCTGCAAATCTTCACTTTCTGATTGTGCCATCAGAAAAGAACTTCAGATCACAACCCAACACAATTCAGTATGAATCAGCAAATTTTGAAAGTTTGCACCACCAATTAAGTAAATGCCAAATTCGGAAAGAAACAGGACTAGGACAAAGTGTTCAGCCAAGAGCAACCTGCAGCAAAAACCAAAGATCCACCAAATCAATCCATCACAATAACTGTCCCGAAGAAAAAGTCCCCATTTGGTTGCTGAGAAAACTACAAGTGAATCTTACAACAGATTCCATTGACAAGATTCCAAATTCCATTTTCATTTTCCACGCTTCCCAGCAACCAAACAGAGCACGATAAGCCCAGAATAAATGCATCACTTTCCTTTTTTAGATATCAGTGAGACAAATTCCAGATCCCGAAATGGAAAACAAAAATTTCAACTCAGATCCAATCAAAAGCAAAAGGAACCACTAACATCCCATATATAATCAAAAAGCAATTAATCCCGGAATTTAATAACAGGAAAAAGAAACTCATTCTCAGAACTGACAATTAGGGTTTTGGGAATGCTTACCGGTTTTGGGTCGTTGAAGAGAGAGATTCAAAAGCTCCAAAACACAGAAAGAGTCTAACTTTATTTATCAGTCCAAATTTATAGGAATTCTAGTTACTTGAGTTATTTGTGTTTTCTGTTTTTGAGTTCGTGTTGAGGTTTATTTATATCTCTCATACTTAAATCAGATCCAGAGGGCTCGCATATTTAGACAAAAACAATCATTCAATGTTTATAATATATAAAAACTAAAATGAATTTATGGGAATCATTGTGATTTATTGTGTTTTGCACTTTTTTTTTTACTTTTTTAATTACTATTTGTTTTTCGTTGTTTTTTGTCTACGCCATGACGTATGCCAACAGGACTGGCCTTCCGATGGAAAAAGAATGGACGGCTGTGATTTAGCCGTCATTGGTAAGTGGATTAATTAGTTTTAATAAGACTCCATTTGGCTAATTTTTAGCTTCCTTTGCCGCGTGTGTGTCGTAGACCCATCATCACAAAACAAAGCCCCTCTCCAATAATTCCAATTTATTTCAACCACGTCGTTGTCAAAATGTTTTCCCTTTATTCTTTTTTTAACTTTTTTATTTAAATTGTCACGTTTGTTTGGAAACATTTGTGTGTTTGAAACCAACCAACCCAAAATTGCCCAGACGAAACCAATTCCATTATTCAATTAATTTGGGTTGATCTTGGCTGGTACCCAACTTCCATTCACCCAATAAAAATATGAGCCGTGCGTGATGTTGCTGCTTTAGTTGCGAGTTTTTTTTGCCAACTGTGGTGGTCCAGAGTGGTGCTGCTAGAATATGAGCTGTCCCAATCATAGAGGTTTAAGCCTCGCCTTTTTTGTTTTTCGTTTTTATCTTTTTGTGTGAAGAAGAAGCCTTGTATTGTTTGATGGTCAACATTTGCCTTGATTGGGGTCATGGGAGATTCTTGACCGGGAAAAATATATGACCGCTTTAATTCCATAAAATCAAACCATGTGGGTTTTCTGTTTATGCACCTAAACCAAAAAAATTACGTATATATTAATAAGGGTTTTGCTCCATAATCCCTTGCTCATCTCTTGCCAATTTCAACCAGAAGTCTGGGTCTTTCTCCAAAATGGGGAATTGCCATTTATCAGGGTTGCATATCCAAATTGAATCAGAGAATTTATCAAGCTAAACTCAAACTCAACCATAATAAAACCAGACCTTTTAATGACATCCCTTGCTCTTCAAGGATTTTAACAGCAACTTACATCAACTAAACAAAATCTATGTGCTCACATACAAAGCAGACTAAAGAGTCCCTCGCAGACGGGGATATCAACTTATCAGATTTCAGGGCCATGCCATCAAGTTATTAATTAAAACACAACTTGAGAATTATATTGAGAGTAGGAAAAAAGCAGTTTCAAAATAATACATTGTAGGAGTTGTAATGGTGTTGAACAAGAGATATTGAGGTATATGTGAAACCCAACACCAGTTCCTGTCAGTTCAACCAGGAACCGTTCATCTGTGTTTGCTAGCCGAAGAATCTGGCACAAACCTAGACTGATATAACACAGAGATAACTGAAGGAAGCCTCCCAAAAACTCTAACATCATCCTTCTTTTCCTCCTTCAAGCAGTTTCCAGTTCCCTATTCAAGTAATCAACGAACATCCTTTTTGCATTGTCTGCATCAGAAGGTGGAGGTGGCCCACTTAAACTCGTTTGCCCCGTCAATTTTATGAAAGTTCGCCGCAGCCTACGAAGCTCTGGAAGCCCTACTGCTCTGGAAATATTGATAGGTGGTAACCCCTGACCAACAGAAACTCCATTTAAAGGCCCTCCAAGTGCCTGGGATTGTGCTTCCACAATAGCATTGATCACCTCCTGGGTTGCTCTGTCCAACTCATACAGAGAATTTGCCTCGGAAAACCTTGTATTCTGTGTTGCGATAGTTGGCTGCAAAGTTTTAACATCCCGTGACTTTGAGTCTGCCTTCTTTGTCAAATACGAAATAGCATCTACAATGGCAGCAGAAGTATTTTCTATTCCCTCTTTATGTGGCCATAACTCAAACAATGGTGAATCCCACCGATTTCTTCTATCTGGAGTCTCAAACCTTCTTATCAAATCTTCAAATATCTTATCACTATAAGCACCTTCTCCCTTCTCCCTGCGCTCTTCATTCCATTTTCTACAATGGGTTTCATCAGCATCACAATATAAAA
This sequence comes from Prunus avium, assembly GCF_002207925.1. The sequence goes on from NW_018921431.1 coordinate 54,512, forward strand.
CACAGTATCTTATTCCTGCAGCACGAGCCAAACACCACAGCTCGTACCTGTAACCCTTGATGCTATTCAAAGAATCTACTATTATGATACTGTCTTTCGACACCGATCTATCAACTTCCGATCTCAGCACTCCTCTTAAATTCTTCTCTGCAGGCATATTGGCATAGCTCTCATTGCGGTCAAGATGAAAGGAAGTTTCATCAATAACCCTGACTGTTTGGTTGCATCCTGATTCTTTGAGAGCCTCAGCTAGGCAGAATGCAGCCATTGACTTCCCACTACAGGGTTGTCCACAGATTACAACCAATGCCATTTTCTGAAAAACCTGGCTACTTTTGACTACCCAAAATAATATCCCAACTGCTCGGGATTCAAAAATGATGCTCGGATAGCTGCTAGTTCACATGAACAGAGTTATCCATTAGCATGAAAGACATAGTTTGTAATTTGCAGTAAGCGTGAATGTGTATAATGGACTCCCAAATCAGATTTACCAACATTCCTATTCCAACTAACATAGCTATAAATCAAACCTGAATAGGGATATCAAATTCAAATACGACCATTGTAGTGAGATTCAGATGTAAAGACTTTCATTATAATTTATGCACTCTCAAAGCGAATACATTATTAGAAATGACAAGGAGAAAAGGAAAAACTATCAACAATTTCAAGCAGTAACTTTTTTGTTAAACAAACAAGCCTCTGCAGACTGGGAACCCTAATTAATATCGATAGAAACCCCTAGAAACTAAACGATTGACAAAATCAACTCAAATCGAAACAAGAACTAGAAATCAATTATTCAAGCTTACGCAGGAAATTAAAGAAAATTAGAAGACAGAGCTTGAGATTTAAGAAGTACCTCTTTGACGAGAAGAGGAAGTCGATTTCAGCTGAAGATCAGAGACTCATACTTCGGTTTGAAGTTGGAGACACAACGAGAGTAAAGTCCGTTCTGCTACAGCACTCTACAGAGACAGAAGGGTTTCGTTTTCGTTTCGGGCGAGACAAAACGACGTCGCTGACTTTGTTATTAATATTTATTCGATTCTATCGACCCACCCGACCCGAACATATGAAATATTTGGAATGGGTTTGGGCGCCGCTGCCGCTTCATTTGGCCACCAAGACTCACGCGTGCAAGACGATAACGCTCTTCATTTTCGCTGAAAAATTACATTATAAATACCAATAAATGGCATCACTCTTCATCACAAAATGGTGCCAGCATTAAAACCCTAGAGACTCTGTTTCGCAAATACATTGATCATTTCATTTCGCCTTCTCTCTTGGTTTTTGGCGCCGACCCAAACCCAATCTCGGTGAGTTTTTCATCCTCCTTTTCTTTCTCGACATGTTTTAATTGTATTTTTCCTATGAATCTATGATCATGAGCTGCATCACCAGCAGCAGGGTTCAGTATACGAGGATCCATAGCGCTGCAAACCAGTTGTGCAAAAGATGAATTAGGATATAAACCTTTGACCACCGCATGTATACGAGTTTGTAGGACTAACTCTAAAACCTTGACAAAACGATTTGTAAACTACTGGGGTTGAACTCGGGTGAAACGAGACGGGCATAATGTAGGATGATGGATTTTTGTTATTATGTTTATTTTGAATTGTTGGAGAGTTAGCCATATTTTATGGGGTTTTCCTTTTCTTTTTCTTATTACCCTAATGATCGTAGGGATCTACAGAAAAAGGGGAAGATAAAACTTAAAAACCAATTTTCATATCTATAATAGGATACCACGTCGTTTGAGGAGGAATTTGATTGAGGAGAATTAGATTCCGGATTCTTATTGAAGTTGTTTACTAAACCATATAGATTGAGGGGAGTTAGATTCCATATTTCTATTGAAGTTGTTTACTAAACCATATGGAATTGAGGTAGGAGTGATACTAATTACTCAAATGTCCTTGTTGTTGGGTTAAAGTAGATGACAAATTTGAAATTTTGAATATTGTGTGTTGATATAATGGGTAAAAAAGTGAATTCCTAATGGGTTCATTCTCTAGGAATTAGAATACTACCTCCCACTCAGGAATTGAATTCCTCCAAAATCAGTAATTCAATTCCTAATTTTGTGTGGGCCCCACTTACTTTTCAATTCCTTGATGTGAAGTAAACGCATTAATCCTCCATATGCAGAATTCAATTCCTGATGAGAATTCCAATTACTGAATAGTAAACACACCATAAGTTTTTCTTACCTTGGGTTGTCGTGCTTTTTTTTTGGGGGGGGGGGGGGGGAGGAGGTTGGGGGGGGGGGGGGG
>NW_018921431.1:56858-67558 GCF_002207925.1 Prunus avium
GGGGGGGGAAAGAGTTTAGGGGAGGGGAGGGGAGGCTATCTCATCCGAAGGCCAACACATATTAAGGCCTCTTTGAGCATTTATAGACGTGGTCTTAGCCCCTTTTTTCAATTTTATAGATTACTCACAGAGAAGGATAGTCATCAACGAAACTCGAACCTGGACCTTGCTAGCGAATAGAACGCTCCTTGCCAACTCAACCAGCCCTCATTGGCCTTGTCGTGCTTTTTCATTAGTAGTAAAAGTCAAGTACTACTTGCCCTTATTTATTTATAACTTATAAGCCAATACATACTAAGTGGTGAATGAAATTAATGCAAAGTGAAAGACAGTTTCCTATGTTGACTCCCTTCTTTCTTCTATATATGCAGCTTTATAGAACAAAGCTTCTCCCACAACTCACCAACTCAAACGCAAACCAAAGCTCAGGTTATCATTGTCCTTCTCTTCATGGCATTACCTTCCCCACAATCGACTTCTCAAGTTGCTGAAACTGAAAAAGATTTTGATTTGTTGAAGTGTTCGAAGATCGAAAACGGGAAGAAAGAAGCAGAGATCCATTTAGTAGGGTATCGGTTTGATCCGTCCGAAGATCAGATTGTTGTATTCTATCTGTTCAACAAGATTTTGGGCCGGGAACTTCCTATCAACGACATTATAAAAGAGATTTCTGTTTATGAACATGATCCGGATGAGCTCCCCAATGGTAGGTTTCAAATATCTAAAGGCTTCAAATTTTTCCGAGTTTAGATTATGTCATTAGTTTTTGTTTTTTGTTCTTAAAACTACAAACATGTTCCGTTATTGTTCAGATCTAATCGATTATTATTGTTATGCCGTTCACAGGTGATTTCAAACATGGTGTTGACTGCAATGAGGCCTTTTACTTCGCATATACAGAACAGGTTTACAGCAGTAGAGGGAAGATAACTAGAAGGACGACAAAGAGTGGTTACTGGGACTTAGATGGTGAGGAAGAAGAGGTTAAATACGGCAATGGCGACATAACTGTCGGGTTCGAAAAAGTTATGGTCTTCCACAAGGGAACTGCACCAAACGGAATCGAAACAGACTTTATCATGCATGAGTACAGGGTTAATCCTCTTATAGTCCCTACTCATGTCCTCAATGATAGCATAAGGGCAAAGGTATAGAGACTATAAACTATGCAGAAAAGTTCTTTTAATGCTTTGGTTTTAGATTGTGAATTTTTAAGTCGTTTGGTTTGTGACATTTTATTTTCTCTGTTTCAGATTGAGAGGTATGTGGTGTGCAGAATTATACACGAAGGAGTTTCAAATTTTCCACCTACAAACTTCCACCAGGATGGACTGCTAGGCCTGTTGAAGAAGCAGAACCAAATTGATATGACAGAAATAGCCTAGTGCTTCATATAGGGACACCAGTTTTGCCGTGGTCTTTGACATTGGAAGTTGCAGTTCACAGTTCTTTTTTTCTTTTCTTTTTCTTGGAGAGATCTCTTCCAGTTCTTTTGTTTGGCCGACTATACTTGCACCATAATTTTCGTTTTTGTTAAAATGAATGAATTTTTATTGGTTCTAATTTCTTCGAACTTTCCCAAGCGGGACTCAGAGGAGCCAAATTTCATGCAAGAGTAGTTTGTTATCTAGAGAGAGTTCAGAATTGTAAATTCAGAGTATTCAACAAAGACATCATTGATCCATACAAGTGCAAAAATCAACAAACTATTGTAACCGAAAACGAAAACGGTTTCGTCACATTACACGAGCTTGAAAAGACTCGGTAAGAACATTCGACCTGCAGGTGAAAAACGAATGAATAAATAAAGTAAATGGAGCTGTTTGAGAAAACGTAATGTGAAAAGAGCTTTACATATCGACACTATCTCATATATCTCCTTCACTGCCGGCCAGTACAGGACAATCAGGACAATCAGATCAGGGCATGCCCTCCTGGCCCAAATTAGGAGTTCAAACGCAGCCTTGACCACGAAATGATATTGGAGGAACTGAGTTTTTCTAGAAAAGCAATCACATAATTTAATATTAGACAGTACCTGCAAAGTATGTAATTGATTTGAATTGTGAACGCTCAAAACCCGCAGCGGTATACATCACTGCCATGTTTCTTCTTCGACATAATCTCCTCAAGCCATAAATAAGCGAACCTTAAAAACAAGACCATGAGACATTATAGACTGATACATACGATTATATAAATTTTCACAACAGTTGCAACAATGAGAAGTTAACAACTACTACACAACATTGCTAATGTGATTGAACTGAAATGACCAGATTTGCATCCCAAGGCCCATCTTTTGATTAATTAAATATATATTTTAATGTATCTTAATTAATCATTAATCTCGTGAGATTCAGAAATAATCACACCACAATATAAACCATAGTTGAACAGAATAACATAAAACAATGAATAAAGATAGCGCACACAAGAGATTGACGAGGTTCGGCAAAATCTTGCCTCCGTCCCCGGATAGAGTACTTCACTATGAGATAAGCTTGAGTTAAATCAACATAACCCATACCTGAAACCCTTGTACACCCACTCACAGTATTTCCCAAGAACTCTATCTCTACCCACAAAGATTTCTCTATGTTTTTCACCCTCTATGTGCTCCCTAACTTGCTCACGGAATACACACCCAAAACAAAACAAGCTACACTTCTATGTAACTTTCTCTCGATTCATGTTACACAACTAATAAACATGTGTAGCGGCACCAAGCTAACTCCGCTAGTTAGCTTCATAGGAGGGTCTCGATGCACCCTCGTCTCCACCAACAGGCTTTATCCCCTCACCATTGTCTCTACCCTGAAAACTTGTCACCGCTTCCCAAAACAAAACAAGCTACACTTCTATTTATATAGAAGCCTTAAGTGGGCACCAAGCTAGAGAGAAGAGTCGGCAACAAGCTTCCTTCAGCACGAAGACTTTATCTCCTCCTGACAACTTTTACCAAAGATATCATTCATGAAACTATACCACTTGCTGCACCGCCTATTAGCTACACCACAAGTCAAAGATTGCTGCACTGCACCATCTTTATCTTGTAGCTTATCCCACACTTCTAACTTGTAGGTCCAATTACCATAATGTTTTCACCAAATTTAACAGAGTGCAGCCATTAACTTCCCACTGCGGGGTTGTCCACAGATTACAACCAATGCCATTTTCTGAAAAACCTGGCTACTTTTGACTACACAATTTCAATGAGCAAGATATGCTCCACCGAAAATAATATCCCAATTGCTCGGGATTCAAAAACGATGCTCGGGCAGCTGCTAGAGTACATGCACAGAGTTATCCTTTAGCATGAAAGACATAGGGGTTGTTTGATAACCATTTCACTTTTCACTTTTTTTGAAAACTAAAAACTAAAAACATATTTAGTAACAAATTTCGTTTTCAGTTTTCAAAATCACCCTTATTTTTTAAAACAACTTGAAAGTGTTTTCAGTTTTCAGTTTTTTTTTTTTTTGAGCTCCTATTTCATTAATTAATTTTACATTAGGACACATGAAATGCACTCTAGTTATCAAAATTTGGTATTTGGGACCTCCCAACTTGGATCTAGTCGCTCGATTCTTGTGTTTGACCATGGATCTAGTCCAAGCCTCGGGAACTCAATCTCGAAAATTCACAAAATAAATCATCATAATTCCAAAAAATACTATGAACTCTTTGTAACATGCACTTTCATTCTATGATCTCAAATTCACAATTTGATCCTTCAATTTCCAAATTTCACATAAAACTGAAAACTAAAAATTGAAATTTGGCGAATTCCGATATCGTTCTGGCGCGACAAAAACGACATCGGTGGCTTTGTTATTAAAAGTAAATGAGAATGGAATAAAATTCTTTACCCGATTTCGCCAACCCACCCGACCCTAATATCTAAAATATTTTGAATAGGTCTAGGCGATTTTTGTTCAGCCGCTGCCGCTGCTGCTTCATTAACTTGGGCACCAAGACTCACGCGTGCGAGAGACGATAACGCTCTTCATTTCCATCACATGAGGAAAATTAATATTATAAATACCAATAAATGGCATCACTCTTCCTCACAAAATGGTACCCGCATTAAAACCCTAGAGACTGTCTCGCAAATATATCGATCATTTCATTTCGCCTTCTCTCTTGGTTTTTGGCGCCGACCCAAACCCAATCTCGGTGAGTTTTTCATCCTCTTTTTCTTCGCAACATGTTTTAATTGTTGTAATCCAGTTTTACCAAAAGATGAATCAGGATATAAACCTTTGACCACCGGATGTCCTACGCCTTATTCTTTCAGGTGTACCAGTTTGTAGGACAAACCCTAAATCTTTGACAAAACGATATTGTAAACTATTGGGATTGAACTCGGACGGACACAATGTAGGATGATAGGTTTTTGTTATAATGTTTATTTTGAATTGCTAGAGAGTTATCCATATTTTACTGGGTTTTCCTTTTCTTTTTCTTATTACCCTAATGATCGTAGAGATCTACAAAAAGGGGAAGTCGCAACTTAAAAACCAATTGTGATATCTATAATAGGATATCACGTCGGTTGTTTCCTTGTCGTGGTGGGAAAAGTCAAAAAGTTTTATTTAAGTTTTACTTTCAATAGTAGAAAAAAGCTAAGTGCGAAAAAATAAGCGAAGTTCTAGTTGTATTATTTATTTATAACTTGTAAGCCAATACATGCCTACTTTGGTGAATGAAATTAATGCAAAGTAGTTTCCTATGACGACTCCCTTTCTTTCTTCTATATATGCAGCTGATAGAACAAAGCTTCTCCCACAACTCACCAACTCAAACTCAAACTCAAACTCAAACCCACACCAAAGCTCAGGTTATCAGTGTCCTCTCTCTTCATGGCATTACCTTCCCCACAATCGACTTCTCAAGTTCCTGAAACTGAGAAAGATTTTGATCTGTTGAAGTGTTCGAAGATCGAAAACGGGAAGAAAGAGGCAGATGTCGATTTACCAACAGGCTATCGGTTTGATCCGTCCGAAGATGAGATTGTTGTGTACTATCTTTTCAACAAGATTTTGGACCGGGAACTTCCTATCACCGACGTTATAAAAGAGATTTCTGTGTATGATCATGATCCGGATGAGCTCCCCAATGGTAGGTTTCAAATATCTAAGGGCTTCAGATTTTTTTGAGTTTAGAAGATTCTGTCATAAGTTTTTGTTCTTTGTTCTTAAAACTACAGACATGTTCCTTTATTGTTCCGATCTAATTGATTATTGTCATGCCATTCACAGGCGATTTCAAACATGGTTGTGACTGCAACGAGGCCTTTTACTTCACATATACAGAACAGATTTACAGCAGTGAAGGGAAGATAACTAGAAGGACGACAAAGAGTGGTTACTGGGACCTAGATGGTGAGGAAGAAGAGGTTAAATACAGCAATGGCGACATAACCGTCGGGTTCGAAAAAGTTATGGTCTTCCACAGGGGAACTGCACCAAACGGAATCGAAACTGACTTTATCATGCATGAGTTCAGGCTTAATCCTCTTATAGTCCCTACTCATGTCCTCAATGATAGCATAAGGGCAAAGGTATAGAGACTATAAACTATGCAGAAAAGTTCTTTTAATGCTTTGGTTTTAGATTGTGAATTTTTTAAGTCGTTTGGTTTGTGACATTTTATTTTCTCTGTTTCAGATTGAGAGGTATGTGGTGTGCAGAATTATACACGAAGGAATTTCAAATTATCAGCCCACATTCAAACTTCCACCAGGATGGACAACTAGGCCTGTTGATGAAGGAGAACCAAATTGATATGGCAGAAATCTTTGTGCTTAGTATAGGGACCCAGTTTTGCCGTGGTCTTTGACATTGGAAGTTGCAGATAGAAGAAATAGCAAATCGACTTCCTCCTTTTGATGTTTTCCTCTTCAAGTTCTTTATTTATTTGGGAGATCTCTTCCAGTTCTTTTGTTTGGCCGACTACTGTTATACTTGCCCCATAATTTTCTTTTTTGTTAAAATGAATAAATTTTTATTGGCTAGTTTCTTCTAACTTTCCCAAGAGGGACTCAGAGAGTTCAGAATTGTAAATTCAGATTTTTCAACAAAGAGATCATTGAGATACTTATTTCTAACCTTCAACAAACTACTGTAACCGAAAATGAAAACAGTTTCATCACATTACACAAGCTTGAAAAGACTCGGTAAGAACATTCTCATTTAGATTATGACCTGCAGGTGAAAAACGAAGGAATAAATAAAAAAAGTAAATGGAGCCGTTTGAGAAAACTTAATGTGAAAAGAGCTTTACCTATAAACACTATCTTGTTCATCTGATTTTCTTGCTTTTTCCAATCGCGAGTTGGCACAATCTCATATATCTCCTTCACTGCCTGCCATATATCGATGAATAAATAACAGCATACAATATCTGTCAACTACCACATGAAAATAATTTACCGTGCAAGTAAAGGACAATCAGACCAGGGAATGCCCTCCTGGCCCAAATTAGGAGTTCAAAAGCAGCCTCAATGTCTCCCTGGTGATACATATAAATTTAAAACTCATGGTATAATTGTCTCCCTAATGTCTCCTGGTAAAGAGTCTAGGACACCTTGCTATTGGTATAATTGCTTTTATCACTGTGTTATAGTAATGCTTCAGCCTCTAAGCATGCTTCCTCAAAGACACTCAAAAGGCAATCAATGATTTTTTCTATGCACAATCATCATTCTTGAGTCTTGACCATGAAATGATATTGGAGGAACTGAGTTAGAGCATCAAGTGCACTACCTCCAGTCTAATGCAGCATAAGACTAAACTTTTCTAGAGAAGAAATCACATAATTTAATATTAGACAGTACCTGCAAAGTATGTAATTTATTTGAATTGTGAACGCTCAAAACCCCTTTGCAGCGGTATACATCCATGCCATGTTTCTTCTCCCAAAGAATCTCCTCAAGCCATAAACGAACCTTTAAAACAAAACCATGAGACATTATAGACTGATACATATGATTATATAAATTTTCATAACAGTTGCAACAATGAGAAGTTAACAACAACTACTACACAGCATTGCTAACGTGCTTGAACTGAACTGACCAGATTTGCATCCCAAATGTATAGGGTCAGTGACACATTTCTTAGATAAGCCATCCAATTTCTCCAGGACCACAGTTATAGATGCAGGAATCAATAAATCAGTCATATATTGGTTTTCTCTGCCTAGTGTAGTTTTTAAACTATGGACAATTTTCTGAGATGAATAAAATAATCAGACTAACAATAATGTCTACAGTTGTAAAAGGTGACAAATCGTAACCTTTCTGAAAGTTGTTAAACACAACACCAATTAGTTAACATATTTGATTTCAACCAATTTCTATGATAACTATTTCACAAGAATACCTTTTCAAGATCAACCTGCCGTGGCTCACAAATGCATAAGGTTCGTACACCACTGTCATGGAGATCTCGCGTAGACAAAGCACGAGTTTCTACCAGTAATGATTCTAAATGAGTAGCATGCTGAGAAGGAAAAAGTTGAATATTATTTAAAGATCAGTATAAACTACAAATATAAGTAAACAAAAATAGAGCATGACCAACCATAGCATCATAGGCCCGACAGTCCAATATATTGGACAAGTCAACTTGACCACGAACAGAATGAATGATACTAGCAAGTGAGTTAATACTATGTATCTCCTTCTCCAGTTCCTCCAGAAAATCCGCAGAACCCTCTGGAGAAACCAAATCAACCTTGTTAAGAATTATAACATCCTACAACAGAGAGACAAACTCATAAGATATGAAGTGCAAGCACAACACAACCCAACATATAAATAAAAAGATCGAAATGCAGAGAGAGAGAGAGAGAGAGAGAGAGAGAGAGAGAGAGAGAGAGAGAGAGAGCACTTGAACAGAACAGATAAAAATAAAACTACCAGCACCATAAATCAGGTTTGGTAATGTCATTATACAAATCGTCTTCAATTTGCATCAAACATAAGTCATGAGTGGAATAGAGTGACCATACCGCAAATGCAATCTGAAGATATGCTTCAGGAAATGAAGACGAACTTTGATTCTCGCTGAGCTGAAAACGGAGGTTCTTGGCATCCACGACCTGGTAAAGACATTGAGGAATGATTTTTGCCACTAAGATAGTAACACATAAATCACATAACTACTCTAGAGAAAGGAACAAACAAGCTCAGCTCATACTTGAAATACATAAAACAGTAGAACCAACAGAACATAACTAACATATCATGTGTATCAACACTTGGCGCTTCTAAGTAAGCATTTAGCAAGGCGAGTTTTTAAACTCAAATGAAACTTTGAAAACATAATATTTGAACTCAAAATCCCATAACCAATTGCTAAAACTTTAGTACATCAGTGGCATGCAAAGTAACTAAACATATTGACGCAAATATAAAATTAGACCAACAATTAGAAAAAACAAATCGTAACATCACATCAGAACTTACAGTGATAATTGAATCAAGCTTGACAGACGATTCTAGCTGATCATCCAACCACAGAACCGAAGCAAGCGGAGCCGGGTTGGCTAACCCAGTAGTCTCCAGCAATATATGATCAAGTCTACAACCAAAGAAACCAATAACCCCATCTCATTGTCATCATCACCATTAAAAACTAATTAATTAATTTCAATATAACAAACAAATTTCACTATAGTTTTGAAAACCTTTCTTTTCTTTGAACAAGTTGCTCTAGTGCTTGCACTAAACTGTGCTTGACAGTGCAACATATACACCCATTTGCTAACTCAACCCACTCTTCAACAAGCGCACCCCCATCTCCTTCGTTTATCATAGCTCTTTCTACACCAATTTCCTCACCGAACTCGTTTAATATGACAGCAATTCTCTTCCCGTGTTGAGAATTTATTATATGATTAACCAGCTGAGCATCACAAACCAGTAAAAGATACTCAAAGCTCTTATATTTTCCAAAAACGGAAACTTCAGTGGAAAATATAAGCTAAAACAGAGTTGAGCTTACAGTGGATTTGCCCGCACCGAGATAGCCAGTGATGACGGTGACGCCGACGGGCGCATCACCGTCTTTGTGGCCGCTCAAATTGGATTGCTGCTGAGGGTAGGGTTCCGTGGGTTGGTCAATTTCTACGGCGAGAGGTGGAGCTTCTTCGTCGTCTTCCATGTTTCCAATCCCCCGCCAAGTTTCCCGTTTAGGTTTACAGGGAGTTTATGCTGACCATCTGCCCTTTGTTCTGAGCCATGGTCTTAGTTTGGGCCTTCTTAATTAGACTTTCTTCTTCTTTCTCTATTATGGGCTTGATGGTTTGTGTAGTTTTTACTTTCTTATTGGGCTTGGTCCAGCCTCTTAACCAATTGAAAACTGTCTATATAGAAGCTCTCAAAAAAATGGGGAGCTTCTATAATGAGGAGGAGACTATGTGAGGAGGTTATTTGAGGAGGCCCATCTCACCATTAAAAGGGGTGTGGACCCCCCAATGCACCCCCCCATGTCATTTGTTTTTAGTTGTTGATGGTGAGATTTCACTTCCTCAAATAACATCCTCACTCAACCTCCTCATTCTAGCCTTTCCGCAAAAAAATGTATGTTTTTAAATATAAACGATAGTCTAAATTTCAACAAAATTTCTTTTCATGACAAAAGTAATTAAAAAAACACACGGACACATAGAATTATGAAGGTGTTTAAATTTTCAAGTTCGTGTTAGAGGTAATGGTTCTATCATGTTTAACTTCGTTAATCACAAAACTATGTAATTAGATTGACATTATTGTTCGTGTTTGGTTCAGATAATCAGTTGATGTTCTTGTTGTTAAAAAAAACAAAAACAAAAATAAAGGGTGTAGACCTTTTGCTACATACTAATTTTTTTTTATAGTAAATTGAGCTTAAACCCATAAAATTCATTTTAAATCACCTACAACCCTTTCTTTTAGTTTTCTATTTAAAATACCCAAAATTTTCAAATAATACCCGATGACTAGGATCCAACTAAGCAAGTTACCTAATATAACTTAAAATCTGATTTATTGTATTTTTCGGATTCCAAAACTATCCCTATTTATGACTTAATGTGTTATTGGGGGTATAACTAATGACACACGTTGAATTTGGAAAGATTACCAAATGGTTGTAATGGATGTAGGAATTAATTTAGAAACTTATTTGAAATTAAATATTAAATTCAACATTAACGTATTAGTAATCTATTTTTGAATTAATGTTGTTTTTTATGAATTACTACTAGTGATCTATTTAACTTATTAGTAATTTACATTCAATATTAAATTTAGGAATTAATGTTGTTTTCCTTTTATGAATTATACGACTAGTAATCTATTTTATTATACTTTTATGAATAATAGTGTAAATTTTAATTATGTTGAAAAATAATTTGATAATCTATTTATTATTTGTTTTGTGAAAAATATTTTTTTAAAATGAACCTATTTTTTCTCTAAATATTGTACCTATTTTTTTCTCTAATAATGTACCTAGTATAATGAACCTATTTTTTTCTCTAAATTTTGTATCTATTTTTTTTCTCTAAATAATGTACCTATTTTTTTTTTTCTCTAATAATGTATATCTAGTAAAACAATTTACCTAATATAATGAACTTATTTTTTTCTTCTAAATAAGGTACCTATTTTTAATTTATAAAAAATGTGCATAAATTTCAATTATACA
>NW_018921431.1:68038-96169 GCF_002207925.1 Prunus avium
AGGAGAAGAATGTGCTTGTACGGAAAATAAATACACATATAAGTTACATGGAGAATGAAAATGAGGTCTTGCACGGTTCATTATTAGATTAGATTATCAACAAATTAAGGCCAATATAGTATTTTTTGTGAATTGTAAAGATAAGTGTTGAGAATATCTTTCTTTTTTTAAAGAATGAAATCAAAATTGCCTTAATTATTTGCATATATATATAAAGTAAAACAAATGAGGACATGAATTCGTCACCGACCCGCCGCCGGTTGCATTGCTTCAAAGTTGAAATGACCTCTGCTCATCAAAAGTTGACACATATTCCAAAATTCTCCTCAATTCATTATCGACCGACAGTCCTAATTAAGTAACAGTAAAGTTTAAAATAATCGGACATTCTTGAGACCAACTGCAAAGGGAAATGAAGCAATCAAATAAACGACAGTAAGATTATTGTCGTTTGATGTGAGAGACAATTTGTCATTTGGTTGGGGACGATTAAACCCACTAATGTATTACATAATCCACCCTCTACGGAGTTAAAGATGGAAGTTGGCATTTGAGAAGTTGATTGCAAATTTTTTTCTTTTGAAAAGTTGCTTATTTTTTTAAGTGCAGCAATCTCAAACGCTACCCGAGTCGTATTCATCCATGCATAATGCCATACCATACATGACCAAATTAGGAAAACAGCATCATAAAAGGCAAAGGCAAAACCCGGCCGTTTTGCCTTTCTGGCCAAAAAGGTAAAGACTAACAAAACAAAAATAAAAACCTGGTTGGTCTCAACTCCTCAACTCAAGTGTCACGCAAACAAATATTGAATATTCCATTTTTGTTTGGAAATCGGTTAAAAAGGGAATTTGCCAGCGGTATGTAGATCGAGTGAGATCATCTGTTGTCTTGGTTGTTTTATATTTTTTTTTTAGGTGAGACCCAAGGGTATCCACCGCCGATAACAGTGACTAATCCATTTCGCTGCGGGAGTTCTCCCAATGAAGGTAAACGGCTAGCCATGAAATGCGCTCCATTCCCATGGGCGGGGATCGAACCCCCAACCTCATGGTTAAGAAATGAGGTGAGCTACCACCACACTACATCTCATGGTTGGTTGTTTTATATTTACTGAAGCTGAATATATATTATTATTATATTTTACAGTCCTTTGTGATTTATTTGCCTATCAAGTGCATTATTCACGCTATGCGACAGAGATCGGGTGAGGAAAACGTCTGAAAGATCCCTCAATTGAAACTCTACGTATATGTCAATATATATATGTTCCCCTGGGGATAGAAGTGTTGAGAGTGTTTGTCCCACATTGAAATGTTAAGGGACCTAGCCTGGGTTTATAAAGAGTTGGGCTACTCCCCCCCATAGCCAATTGGTTTTGGGGTGGAACCTCAACTTCCTTCATGGTATCAGAGCAAGGCTTCACGTGTTGGGCCCAACGGCCACACGTGTTCCCACGTCACCCAATATGTGTTGTTCATGTGTTAAGCTTAAAAATTCGCCACACGTACGGGGGCGTGTTGAGAGTGTTTGTCCCACATTGAAATGTTAAGGGACCTAGCCTGGGTTTATAAGGAGTTGGGCTACTCCCCCCATTGCCAATTGGTTTTGGGGCGGAACCTCAACTTCCTTCAAGAAGAATTAAGAGCATCCACAGTGGGGGGGTGTATATGGGGGTGTATGTTAAATATACACCCCGAGTCACCGGAATGGTCTCCAATGGTGAGATGTAAATGGATGTAAATATACATCACTACCATGAGGATGTAAAATAAAATGTATATTTACATCCATTTTTACATCTCTTGCAGGCGGGACCCACCCGAGAAAAGAGAAGAAAAATGAAGAAAAGTCAACATAAAAGGCTGGGACCCACGGCTACACCCCCGAATTTACACCCCCCACTGGAGCAAAAAACATATTTACACCCCCCGGAGATGTAAAGGGATGTAAAAGTGGCTTTACACCCCTGAATGTGAATGCTCTAAAGGTGCCATAATTTATTGTTATAGTGGAGAATGAATAAAACAAAGGAAAAGGCGTGATTAGAGAGCAGACAATTAATTAATTAATATAATTATATACATTCCAAAACAAGGCTGGAAAGCAAAGCAATCCATCATCCATCCCTTTCCAGGATGATTGATAAAAGCAATGGCAATGAGCAATCCGACGAGGTCAGTCACATTCAACTAAGAACCAAAAAAAGAAATATATAGAATTCAGAAAAGCAATCAAAATCTCAAATCTCATATGAAAATTATGAATATGTGATGATCCCCCATTTATGCTTTTGCTTATTCTTCTGGTATGAAAACGTGTGAACCCAGGACTTTATATTTGTTTGCCACCACTCCCCATTAAAACCACACTCTTTCTCTCTCCCCCTATGTCTGGAGCCAATACAGATCACCACTTTTGGCCCTGACCACCACCACCACTTTTTATATGCCCTTCTCTATATCTCAACTCAACAATTGCTGCCCATTTCACATTGTCTCACTACAAATCTAGTCTCTTCTCTCTCTCTCTATATATATATATATGACTCTTCCCATCTCTCACTATCTCAACAAATTGGAGGAATTGTTTCATGCATAAAAAGCTCCCTTTTTTCTTCTATATTATCGCTCGTTCTAATTAAGAATTTAAGTAGGGATTAGAAGAAGCTAATCTCTTTCTTCTTTAGTCTTTCTGCCACCATTTGAGGAGGAGAAGTAGTTATGGAGTGGGAAAGGAGAGGAGTCATTGGTTTGGTTTTGGGAATAGCAGCTGCAGTTGTATTGGTTATTGGGTTCTTCCCAACATGTACTTTGTCAGAATCCTCAGAAGATATCAACAGGGGGAGCTTTCCCAAAGGTTTTGTTTTCGGTACCGCATCTTCTGCTTTCCAGGTTTCGTCTTTTATCTTTCATGACTATTTTATCCTCTCTCTTTTTTTCAAAATTAAAACTACAACTTAATTCCCATCCCAGTTATCAGAAATTTGATTTTAGCTGTTGGATTTCTTGGCTTGCATGGTTGAGTTTGAGGTTGATGTTTTCTTGCTGTGCGTATTGCTGTTTCTTCGTAGACTTAACTCAAACTGTAAGGTCACTGCTCGTTCACGTGAAGATAGAATGTCAAGTTGATGTAATTGTGTTCTTGGAAACCCAAAAGACCAATGAATTCTAATTTCAGAATGGAAATGCTTAGATTTTCTTTTTCTTTCTTTTTCTCATTTTGTTATTCTGCATCCGAGTTGAATGGATATTTGCAAGCCGAATTCAGTGGACAGTTTTCTTTACTAGTTATTCCTGTATACCAAACTCAAACACAAAAAAAATAAATAAATATATATATATATATATTGTCAAAAGAAAATAAAAAATGCTTGGTAGCTTGTTAATCATATTAGTTCAAAAGGTTTGAACTATAAATTACTTAAATATATTGTAAAGTAATATTGTAAATTTCGTAGTTAATTAAAATGAAAGTGATTAATTATGAAGATATATTTTCTTCAAATATGTTCTTCCTTAATATGTCTTATTCACTATTATAATTAAAATATATTAGTTGACTCAATGAGGTTTAGCACAGTAGAAAATGATATTGACTTGCAAACTAGTGATATCAAATTCGAACCTTAATAACACCTAGATAGTGTGAGTGAGAAACCCATTCCCATATAATTTTGACTATAAATTGAATTGTTTGTTAGTTATGACTCATGAGTAATGAGAAGTGATAGTTTACCTCCATTTACATATAAAATAAAATAAAAGAGAACAAAACAAAAATAAAGGGATGTTTTCGGTTTTTTGAGTTTTTACTTGACAAACTCACCGACTTTCGTGTTTTTTCTTGACAAACCCACTTAAAGAGCAAAAGAACTCACATGCGAAACGACGGATAAGGGCCTCATTCTCGATTTCATAATTGCAGCAAAACCGTGTGCTTTTTCCATGTTTTTCTAGTTTTTGGGTTTCGAAGTTTTAGTGGGTTGTTTCGAATGCATGAAATGATGCATCATGCATGATGCACATGTACCGAAACAAACACATGATGCATGGCATGGTTGCCATATTCATCACAACAATCCTTAAAAGGTGGAGGGGTTCATCAACCATAACAAGTTATGTACCAAATATTATTGATTTATTTTTAATATGATACAAAAACTACTTGAGGATTAGTATGAAAACAAAAATGATTAATAAGAATAAAAACGATTTACGTTTTCTTGTGATTTTTTGTCAGTATGAAGGTGCAGTAAAAGTGGACGGAAGGGGGCCTTCCACCTGGGACATCTTTTCACATACTTTTGGTAATAATTTCATATTTTATTGTTTTTTTTTATATATAAATATTTTTGATGAATCACAATTGTTATCAACTTACGGTCCCTCTCATCTTCTCTTGCATCATGTTGCCGCGTAGGTAAAATATCTGACTTCAGTAACGCAGATGTTGCTGTGGATCAGTATCAGCTTTACAATGTAATTAAGCACCTATTCAAACTATGATCTTTATTATTATAATTATTTTTTGGTCAAGAGACATAATGATGTCTTTAATTTGTGGTTTCTATTTTGCAAATGTTGAATTATCTGCAAACAGGGAGATGTACAACTTATGAAGGACATGGGAATGGATGCTTATAGGTTTTCGATATCCTGGTCCCGGATTTTCCCCAGTAAGCTCTATCAGTTCTTCTAAAAGTTCATGCTTTTTTTTCTTCTCGCATACAAGATTCAAAAATTTTAACTGTGAGGTGAGCTTTTCATATATCAGATGGAACTGGGCAAATCAATCAGGCAGGTGTTGATCACTACAATAATGTCATCAATTCTTTGCTAGCCAAAGGTACCTTTTACATTTTCATCATTCTCCAAAGTTTCATGTATAGGCAAGCATCAAGCCATCAGGCTGACTGATATGTAATTCAATGCATTTGTTCATGTCCAGGAATTGAACCATATGTGACCCTCTATCACTGGGACCTTCCTCAAGCCTTGGAAGACAAATATAATGGATGGCTCAACCCTCAGATCATGTAGACAATGTTCACAATTTTGTACCTCTAATTTTTGCAAGTTTGATTACCGATAACTTTCGATTCAAGTGATACATATATATGACCCTTACTCAATTGCAGAAAGGACTTTGCAACGTACGCAGACACATGCTTCCAAAAATTCGGTGACAGGGTGAAGCACTGGATCACATTCAATGAGCCGCACACATTTGCTATACAAGGATATGATGTAGGCCTCCAGGCACCGGGAAGGTGCTCTATCCTGCTTCACCTTTTCTGCAGGGCTGGAAACTCTGCCACTGAGCCTTACATAGTTGGCCACAATGTCATCCTTTCTCATGCAACTGTGGCTGATATTTACAGGAGAAAGTATAAGGTAAGAAAGCACCTCATTCTCTTGAACAAACAGAAGTTGGTTGCTGATACTACTTGGTTCTTTTGCAGTCAAAACAGCATGGATCAGTTGGAGCATCATTTGATGTTATCTGGTATGAACCAGAAACAAACTCCACAGCAGACGTTGAAGCAGCCAAAAGAGCCCAAGATTTTCAGCTTGGCTGGTAAGCTTACATTTGTTTTCATTACTTCCTAAGTTATATTTTAGAAGGAAATGTCCTAAAGTTTGTGTAATCACTTTGTTCAAATCGCAGGTTTCTTGAGCCGTTTATTTTTGGGGATTATCCAAGTTCTATGAGAAGTAGAGTTGGAAGCCGGCTGCCAACCTTTTCCAAATCTGAGGCTGCTCTACTTAAGGGGTCATTGGATTTTGTGGGAATTAATCATTACACTACCTTCTATGCTAGAAACGATACTACTGATTTCATTGGAGGTCTGCTCAATGACAGCCTTGCAGATTCGGGTGCTATTACCCTTCGTAAGTTCGCATTGAACCAAGTTAAACATTTCTCTTAATTGAACTGCTTTATGTTTCCAGCTATTTGATAAGTTATTGGAATCATCAATGTAGAGATAGGGAAGTCAAATTCCAATTTGTTGAAGTTTTGTAACTTGCTATTATTCAACTGTCTGTTGCTAGCTGAAGATACCTTCTTTTTTCCTCTTGTTTTCAGCATTCAAAAACGGGAAACCTATTGGCGATAGGGTATGTTGTATAGTTACATATGCAATTATGTTTATTTTTTCTTTTTCCACCATCATTTCTGGACTTGATGAAATCTGATAGATCAGATAAAAGATGAGGCTTAAACGCTCATAAATTACTGCACTGTTCTTATCTTTTTTTTACCTAATCCTACATTATTTGGCTCATGTAAAATTGCAGGCGAATTCTATATGGTTATACATAGTGCCTGAGGGGATGAGAAAATTAATGAACTACATCAAGCACAAGTATGGCAACCCTCCAGTCATTATCACTGAAAATGGTAATCTTTTTAGAGCCAAATAGAAGGGAGGGAAAACAAAAAGGAGTTCATTTTCATGAGCTAATCTTCTTCTTATTCATTATTGTTACAGGCATGGATGACCCAAATAGCCCATTCATTTCCCTTAAGGATGCTCTAAAGGATGCGAAAAGGATCAAATACCACCATGGCTATCTAACAAATTTGCTTGCTTCAATCAAGTATTAACTTAACCATCTTTACTTAATCCATGAATTAAGTTTGAGGTCTAAAAGCTGATATATATTGTTCTGTTTTGGTTAAATACAGAGAAGATGGCTGCAATGTGAAAGGTTATTTTGCATGGTCTCTGCTGGATAATTGGGAGTGGGCTGCTGGATTCTCTTCTAGATTTGGCCTCTACTTTGTTGATTATAAGGACAAGCTCAAGAGATACCCCAAGGACTCTGTTCAGTGGTTCACGAACTTCTTGACTTCTACTTAAGTTAGGTGATGAACATTGATGCTACGTGCCGAATTTCTGCAATTACATTTTACACCACAAGGTCCACAACTCATCAAATACACAAGGATTGTTGCCCTTCATGTTCTTCCGGGATCGAGCAAGCCATCACAAACAGTGTTTTTAATGCATTGATTGACATCATAGATTGTGTACAGATACTTGGAATAAAAGCAACATTATGATTCTATCAAAAGAGAAACTTGGTTCAAAATCACAAGCTTTTTAAGAGTTACTGATATTTTACTCACTCTGCTTTAATGTTTGAAGAAACAGATTGGTGTATTACTCTACGAGAGATGACATCAATCTGCTCCAAATTCCACCATTAATATTTGTTTGATAGCAGAAAAGATTAAGTGATAATGGAATGGTTGAATTCAGCTATATGTTATCTGTTCAAGCTATCAAAACTGTTTGCCTTCAAATTATAAGGCAGCTATTTAGTGTCTTTGCTTATTATATTTACAGTCCAGCCGTAAGTATTAGGCTTTGAGGAATCATAATCCTTGAAATAGGAAACAGCAAAAAAGGTGACTAAAGCACACAATATACATTGCATAACACAGAAAAGCTGGTACGTAAAGCAATCCGTTCCCGTTCCTGGATGATTCATTGATAAAAGCAACGGCAAGGACCAAGAGGAAACCAAAAACCCTTTAAAAACAATCAACCTCAAATCTCATTTCTCATTGATATATCATTGACAATAAAACCGCTCTCTCTCTCTCTCTGTGGAGCTAACCACCAGGCCTATATATAGAGAGCCCCACTTTTGGTCTTAACTACCCATTTCACATTGTCTCGCCACCAAACAAAAAACACTTGGCACTTGTTTCGCTCTCTCTCTCTCTCTCTCTCTCTCTCTCTCTCTCTCTCTCTCTCTGTGTTTCTATTCATCCCATCTTTTTCATTAATTCCCAGTCTCAGTACTCGATTAGAAAGCTGACCTCTTTCTTTCTCTGTCTTTATATAAACCAACCGATTGACAAGTTTCTTTTTTTCTTTTTTCGGCCACAAGTTCCCATTGAGAAGAAAGTAGTTATGGTGTGGAAAACAGGCAGGCATTGGTTTGGTCATAGCTTTTGTATTGGTTGTTGGGTTCCCAAAATGCAGTTTGTCACAGATAATAAACAGGGCTAGCTTTCCAAGGAATTTTTTTTGTGTTCGGGACTGCCTCTTCTGCTTTCCAAGTTGGTCTAATGACTCTTTTTATCTGTCTTTTTAAGAGTAAAAGTTAATGAACTACTATTTAATTTCACGTGGATACAAATGTTACTTATTTTCCCTGTTATATATCAGTAATTAATTAATTCATATTTGTCATTTCTGTTCATGGTTGGATTATTTCTGGGCTTGCATTGCATGTGATACTTTGAGTTTGATGATTTGTCATGCATGATGTGCCTAACCAAACACATGCTTCATCATTCATCACTATGTACAACTATAAATTACTATTATTTCTTATTATTAATTTAAAATAATAATTTATTATTTTGGAAGGGGGTCTTCTATCTGGGGCACTTTTTCACATACAATTAGAAATATTGTTGTCTTTTTTATATTCATGTTGTAATTAATTTACCAGAAACTTAGAAGGGTTCAGTATATTTAAATTATTGAGTTTCTCATGCAGTGAATATTATTGTGACCCCTAATCCTTGCATTCTGCCGTAGGAAAAATACTTGATTTCCGTAATGCAGACATTTCTGTGGATCAGTGTCACCATTATAATGCAAGCCTACTCAAACCATATATTCTCATAATTCTTTTGTTAAGAGACATAATGATGACATTTTGATCAAGGGTATTAACAAATGCTAAATTATTTGCAAAGCAGGAAGATGTACAACTTATGAAGGACATGGGAATGGATGCTTATAGGTTTTCAATATCCTGGACTCGGATTTTCCCCAGTAATCTCTAGCAGTTCTAAAAGTTACTGTTTGTGTCACACACCAGATTTTAAATTTTTATCGTATTCGAGACTGTGAGGTTTATCGATGCATTGCTATCCAAAGGTCTGCCATCTAAGCAATTAGGCAATTGATTTCAAACAAAAATATGCAGTTGATTTCAGACTGCATAAACTTTTCTTCCTTTTTTTCCATCCTTAAACCACAAGATTTTGCATGTGCAGGTATTGAACCATATGTGACCCTCTATCATTGGGACCTTCCTCAAGCCCTGCAAGACAGATACAATGGGTTTCTCAACCCTCAGATCATGTAAGCAATGTTCACAATTTTGTACCTCTATTTTCCATAAGTTTGGTTTCTGATTTTTTTTATAAATTTATTCAAGTGATTCATTTTTCATGTGACCTCAGTCAATTACAGACAGGACCATGCAACATACGTAGAGATGTGTTTTCAGAATTTCGGTGACAGGTGAAGCACTGGATCACATTCAACGAGCCACATACAGTTGCTACACAAGCATATGATTTAGGTGTCCATGCACCAGGAAGGTGCTCCAGTAGGCTTTCCTGTAAGGCTGGGAATTCTTCAACTGAGCCTTACATAGTTGCTCACCATATCATCCTTTCTCACACAACTGCGGCTGATATTTACAGGAGAAAGTATACGTTAAGATGGAATGAAGGAACATCAAACACCGCCTCATTTTCTTCAACTAAACCAGAACTGGGAACAAGGAAGAGGGGTTATTGAGCCATTCCAGTCACAGTTTGTTTACTGACGCTACTTGGTCCCTTTGCAGTCAAAACAGAATGGATCAGTTGGGGCCTCATTTGATGTTATGTGGTATGAACCAGAAACAAACTCCACAGAAGACATTGAAGCAGCTCGAGGAGCCCAAGATTTTCAGCTTGGCTGGTAACCATAAAACGCTTGTGGGGCTTTATTTATTTATTCAAAAGATCATCTATTTTTTTCTTAGTAGTATTTCTTGTTACAGAAGGAATAAGACATACTTTTTGACCAGGATACACACACCTTAACCCTTTTTCTACTCCAAAGTTGAAATTGTGACCTGTAAGCTAGCTACCTGCTTTCATTACTTCCGAAGTTATGTTTTAGAAGGAACTATAATTGGTGTGATCACTTTGTTGTAATTGAAAGTATCTTGACCCTTCGTTTAATGGAGATTATCCAAGCTCTAAGAAAAGTAAAGTTGGAAGCCGGCTGCCAACCTTTAACAAATCTGAGGCTACTCTGATTAAGGGATCATTGGATTTTGTGGGCATTAACCAGTACACTACCTACTATACCAGAAGCAATGCTGCTGCTGGTGTAAGTGGAGATGACTACCTTTCAGACGATGACACCGTTGAGCACACTGCATATTTCTCTTGATTTAACTGTCATGTGTTCCAGTTATATCAAAAATTTCTGCAATCACCAACTTAGAGATAGGGAAGTCAAGTTACAATTTGTTATAGTTTAACTGTTGGTTGCTAACTGAAGATGATCTTTGTCTTGTTTCAACATTCACTAAAGACGGGAGACCTATTGGAGATCATGTATTTTTCTTTTTCCAGCTTTATTTCAAGACATCTGATAGAATAGAACAGATAAATATAATGCTCCTAACTCTCATGAATTAATGCACTGCTGTTTTACTTCCATCTTTCTTATTTGATACTACATTACTGCTCATGTAAATTGCAGGCCAATTCTTTTTGGTTGTACATAGTGCCTCAGGGGATGAGAAAATTAATGAACTACATCAAGCAAAAGTATAGCAACCCTCCAGTTTTTATCACTGAAAATGGCAATCTTTTGAAAGCCAAATAGTTGTTTGTCAATGCTACATAAGAAAAATCATGAGATAATCTTCTTCTTTTCATTATTTTGACAGGCATGGATGATCCAAATAATCAATTCATTTCCCTTGAGGATGTACTCTGAATGAAGTATGAGAAAAGGATTAAATACCACGACGACTATCTAACAAATCTGCTAGCTTCAGTCAAGGACTAATTAATTATCTTTAATTAATCCATGAATTATGGCATTTGAATTTATTGATTTGAGATCGTAGCTTATGGAGAAACTTTATTTAGAGTCACACACATGCTTCTATGAAAAGAAACATTAGAGATTGCAAGCACCAATCTGCATACAAATTCCACCATTAGAGGAAAAGTTTGATGGCAGCAAAGACTAAAGAACAGGAGATAGATAATTGAATGGTTGAATTCAGCTATCACAGTTGTTTGCCCTCAATTTAAGGTTTGACTGAATTGCCAGTCAGCTAGCAGCTGGTGCAACATTTTCAGACAACAGCACTCCACCATCTCTAGCAGCCACTGGAAATGACAAAGTTGTGTGCTTTTGGAGACAAATTTCTACCGCTATAGAATTCAATTCTTAAAGTTGACAAAAATCAAAGCCGACTCCAAATTTTAATCTCTAGAACGTGCCAATTGGCCTAACCATGAAGACATTGACAACGTTCGAGCTAATCACAGTTTTATATGCATTTGTATGCATTTCTTATAACATTTCATTCATGTACACACGTTAAAATTGTGATCTTCCGATAAAAGAAGAAAGACCCTTGTATTCCATAATCCTTGGTGCTTATTTGCTTCTCACCGACATCCAACACATTGGTAAATTATATTCATTTAACGCCCGTTGACGTCGTTGTCATTACAACAAGACATTATGGCGGTCAATTCTATTCTATTGTTCTTCATATTGGCTTGAAAAAAATATATGGCTGGTTGCCTAATTCTATTAAAAATCATTTAATTAAATGACTATTTGTCGTAGTAATTACTCCAAATTTCCAAGCAAAAAAAAATACAAAAAATACAGACTGTTGGAATCATAATCATATTTTAGCACAGTTTCTCCTCCTCCTCTTCTCTGTCACTCTCTTCATTCACACATACTTAACTCAAAGTGACCTGCACGTCTACATTAAAATAACCCTCCAATCCATCTTTTTAAAATTAATTTTTATAATTTTTACATAAATAATTCAGCACATAATTTCCTCCCTATTCGGATCTCTACCTACCAGTGCCATGTTGCTGCTACATCCCATATGTAGCGTTTGCATTATATGCCTTCCATTTTACTCGATCTATTTGTTCTTCTGGTCCTACCCGAAAGGTTCACTTTCCCCTTTTAAGTTTTCATATTCAATGAGAATTGCCATAATTTATTTTCTGTTGTGGCTTCATATATACTTCTCCTCATTAACTTTTAATACAACAAATAAATTATGGCTTTTGTTTCATTTTAGGGTTAGCCGTCTTCATCCCGTTCGAGACTTCCAAAATTACAATTACAGTGTGTATACTAGAGGCGGAGTCACAAGTAGAGATGAGGTCTATGTTACTACATGGTACATGCAAATGATTAACAAATTTCTAAAAGTGCAACGTTAGGCTTACAACATTTTTACATCACATTATATACCGTCTCTATAATAGAGGTGGAGCTCATTAATATAATGGAACCCGTTTCTTTTAGAGTAAAAAAGTGGTACACAATGTGGTATGAGAATATAGTAAACCTAGCATTTTTCTTTCTGAAAATACAAATAACTAATTGTAACGTCTATTATGTGGTAGTACTAATTCACTCATATACTATTCATGTGGCTTCGTGTAATTGATTAACAAATTTCTGAAAATGCAAGTAACGGATTGTGATCTTTGTCACGTGGTACTACTAATTCATCCATATTATAAGATAAGTAGTCAAAAAATGTATATATAATATAAATTACAGTTTACTGCCAATTTCTCTTTTAAAAAGTTTAACGAATGATGATGACGTGTGTAGGTGAATGAAACGTGTTGAAAAAACGTGGATTATTAGGGGGGTAAAGTTTACTGTTTTCGGGTCACGCAGATCCCGGTTGTTGGATCTTAAAATGCTACATGGGTCATAATTTGCCGGTGTTGGTGTTTGGCGTATATATAGGGCCATGGATCTTCTACATTCTCGGTCATCAGAGGAAGAAGAAGAAAAACAAAGCTCCTATTCTTTCTCCCTCTTCTTCTGCGTCAGATCTCTCTCAGTTTCTTCAAACACAGCGACACAGACCTCACATTGACTGAGGTAATTCCTCTGTTTTCTTCTCATTGGTGCTTCATTATTCATTTGGGCAATTGAGCTTTGTAATTTGCTCAATTGGGTTTTTTTTAATGCTTAATTTTTGGATCTTTGATAATGGCTTTCATATTTTCAAGTTGGGTTTTGTATATGGTGGTGCGTTATTCAGTCTACTTTGGAAGACTGCTCATTTACTTGTGTTATGAACTTGTCATGTTTTCTGGGGTGGGCTGGAATGCATGGATCTTGGTAGTTTGTCACTGTCTGCTGTAGATCTGATTGAGCTCAATTTCTTTATTGCGAGCCTGAATCTTATCATATGATTTTTGCCTTTTGGGTTGTGGACAACGTGATTATTTAGCTTAAATTTGAAAACATTCGTCCAACTGTTTGATAAATTTCTCTTATTTCCACTCAAATACTGTGGATCTGGAAATTGTAGGGCAATTTTCTCGAGTGAACCTATAGATCTTGCATGTGCCTCTCTCTCTCACTTCGATATGATGCTCTGTTTTGGTTACCACTCAAAATTGAATTCATGCTAGCCACCTTAGCAGTATGAATCAATATTATGCTTTGAAATGGAGATAGTTTTAAGCATATGGGACCATATGGTTGTCGGTAGTAGATACCTTTATTCATTAGTTTTGTATTAATCAACTAGCTGACCATGCCCTTGGTTCCCAATTAATCCTTTTCTTTTATTTTTGTTTCGTTCCCCTTGGCTGACCAATTTATCTCTTAGATAGATATGTTTAGATGTCATACTGCTTTCCCCTAGATTTGTTTTTTGGCTTGTCAATTCATTTTGTTTTGTTTTGGTTAGTTCTGTCATAGTGCAGAGGTTGTGGCTGGTTGTATGTATTTTCGTTATTGTATGAAAAATGAAAAGCTGGTCAGAAGCATTTTGTCTTTCAAAATCTGTAATAATTTGACAATGACGCAGTGATTTACCATTTTAGTGCTTGAAAATACTGTAGCTTATCCCATTTTATTGATTCAGGTTGTCAATAACAGATCAAGATGGTGAAGATCTGCTGCATTGGAGCTGGATATGTCGGTGGACCTACTATGGCTGTGATTGCACTCAAGTGCCCAGATATTGAAGTAGCAGTTGTTGACATTTCTGTGTCACGGATCAATGCCTGGAATAGTGATCAGCTCCCCATATATGAGCCAGGCCTTGATGATGTGGTGAAGCAGCGCAGGGGAAAGAACCTATTCTTCAGTACAGATGTTGAAAGACATGTTATGGAGGCAGATATTGTCTTTGTTTCTGTAAACACACCTACCAAAACCCAGGGTCTTGGAGCTGGCAAAGCAGCTGATCTTACCTATTGGGAGAGTGCTGCTCGTATGATTGCGGATGTATCAAAGTCTGACAAAATTGTGGTTGAGAAATCAACAGTCCCTGTCAAAACAGCCGAGGCCATTGAAAAGATTCTGACTCACAACAGCAAAGGCATCAACTTCCAAATTCTTTCCAATCCTGAATTCCTTGCTGAGGGAACTGCAATCGAAGATCTTTTCAGTCCAGACCGGGTCCTCATTGGAGGTAGGGAAACTCCAGCAGGTCAAAAGGCAATTCAAGCACTCAAGGAGGTTTATGCCCATTGGGTCCCTGAAGAACGAATTATTTGCTCTAACCTGTGGTCTGCTGAGCTTTCAAAGCTTGCTGCCAACGCCTTCTTGGCACAGAGGATATCTTCTGTTAATGCCATTTCAGCACTCTGTGAGGCAACTGGTGCAAATGTCACTGAAGTGGCACATGCTGTTGGCAAGGACACAAGAATTGGGCCTAAGTTTTTGAACGCCAGCGTTGGTTTTGGTGGGTCTTGCTTCCAGAAGGACATCTTGAACTTGGTATACATCTGTGAGTGCAATGGCCTTCCTGAGGTAGCAAATTACTGGAAACAGGTCATTAAGATCAATGATTACCAGAAGTCCCGCTTTGTGAACCGAGTGGTTTCCTCAATGTTCAACACAGTATCAGGCAAGAAGATTGCAATTCTGGGATTTGCCTTCAAGAAGGACACCGGTGACACTAGGGAGACCCCAGCCATTGACGTGTGCAAAGGGCTGTTGGGGGACAAGGCCCGATTGAGCATATATGACCCACAGGTGAGTGAGGATCAGATCCAGAGGGATCTTTCTATGAAGAAGTTTGATTGGGACCATCCTATTCATCTTCAACCTCAGAGCCCCACTGCTGTGAAGCAAGTTGGTGTAGTCTGGGATGCTTATGAGGCAACAAAGGGTGCTCATGGGATTTGCATCCTGACCGAATGGGACGAATTTAAGAGTCTTGATTACAAGAAAATTTATGATCAGATGCAGAAACCTGCATTTGTGTTTGATGGACGGAACGTCGTGGATGCGGAGAAGCTGAGGCAAATTGGGTTTATTGTTTATTCAATTGGAAAGCCTCTGGATGAGTGGCTCAAGGACATGCCTGCTGTGGCATAAAGACTTGATTGAGGTGAGAAGCACAGAATCATAATGCATGTGAAGATCCCCTGGCGAGTTCAGTTAGTACTGAAGTTTGTTACTGAGAGTGGAAGTATGCTTGTCCTTACTTTTATTTTTCCTGTATAATTTCTTATTATTCCCCTGTTCTTAGACTTGGGGCTTATGTTGTTTGTGTCTTATTTTATTTTGTAATAGGATCCATAATACAGTGCCTGAGTTTGTCCTTAGCTTTAGTGGAATATCTTCCAAATTTGTTATTCTCTTATTTTAATGTAACAATAAAAATTGCCCAAATTAAAATTCTGTTGATCTTCCTGTATTCATGGGTATCTGATGTGTGCGATGTTCTTCTACTTTAAAGTTTAAACACAATTAAATTTTTTTTGTTGGGCTATTTTTACCATTTACTGTGATATAGTATTGGTTTGTTTCTGTCATTCTTTCTTTCTCGTGTTTGACAAGATTATCATTCATGTGGTTTGGGCATATCTCCACTTCAATGCAATCAAACTGTTGATTTTTACTGACTTCAAACGTATTTACAATCAAAAGGTATTGGAATTAAAACCCAATTCCAATATCGAAACCAGAAACAAGTCTCAGTTTCCTCCATTATTCTTCTTCAGTGCTTGTTCCTTCTTCTTCTTCATCTTAAGTGCCATAATTTGCTTCTTCTTAACCCCCTCTTCCTTGATTTGCTTCATCTTCTTAACTGCCTCTTCCTTCTCCTCCTCCCTCCTTAGTTTCTCCTTCCTTAGGGTTTGAATTAACATAAATCTAACCGTGCTATAATCAGGTGGTTTTTTGTACATGATACCACCTCCGACATTGTCGAAATTTGTCCACGCATTATATGGAACGTAGGGACCACCGAGCCCCACCATTGTGCCTCCGAAATTCAAATTGTTACGCAACTTTTCGGCTATAACCTGTCATCGATCAATTCATTCAACAAACAGAAACATTCATTAAAGATGAATATTTATTTTCTGATATGATCAATAAGACTAAATGATCTATTTGCTTGTCAATAATATTATAACTTTAGAATGAAAAAACAGAAACATTCACTAAAGATGAATATTTGTTTTCTGATATGATCAATAAGACTAAATGATCTATTTTCTTGTCAATAATATTACAACTTCAGAATGAAAAATTACCATATCTTCCAAACCAAGTACAATAGGGTTAAAATGAGAATGTCGATTTGAAGACTGGTGAAAGTGATTAAAAACATCTTCATAGACTGGTGAATGTGATTAAAAACATCTTCAGCCGTGAGCTTAGCTTTCACCCTTGGCGTTCCAGGAAAACACTCAAGAGTGGTAGCCCCTTGGCGTTCCAGGAAAACTCTCAAAGTGGTAGCCAAAGTTCCACTTATGTTTATGCTTCAACTCCGCAATCAACACATTCATACTTTCCTTGTCCACAAAACCACCATCTGATACACCACCTACTCAAAACCAACATTTCAAAATAAATTAATAATAATTGAAATCCATAGTCTTTTTTCTTTATCAAAATTAGTAACAAATGCAGAAGAAATCCATTAAATTTAAAATTAATTAAAAAGGTATATATAATTCAAAAAAGAATTAACAAGCAGATGTTTCTGTCAAAGAATTAAGTAGATTAAACCAAAGCGAAAAAGAAAACGCGTATATAAGAAAGAATTGATGGAAAAAGAAACAGAGAGAATAAAAATAAACATAGGAGAAGATTTCTTACCAACCAAGCTGCAGAGTTCCCAAATATGTCCTCAATCTTCGCAACGAGCACGCCAGGGGTCTTGGGCTATGTTTTTCAAGATTTTGCATTCCATATTATGGGCCTTTGAAGCCCTCAAGTCGGAGACAAACACGTGGCGGTACATCCTTCTTCACTTTGGCAACGATCATTCGTACAAAAACGAATTCATAATGAATTTAAAGAACCGAATAGAAATTATTGTAAGAAACGAACAGAGAAATTAGTCACTGATAGTCCTTGTTTGTGATGACAAATCTGTTTGATCCAACCTCCACTTCAGCGCCCACAAACAAAAGTTGTGGCTCGAATTCGTTGTACCGAATCAACCTAGCACCGAAAAGATCCTCATAGAATTGAACCACCCAATACCACTGGTTGGGGCCACCACCAGCGGTGGGGTCAGGTCTGTGATGGTTACTGAAGCCTCATGCTCAACCTCAACATTCTTGTGGTTTTTTGTACTCGCCTTTTTCTTCTCCTCCTTCTCCTGGTGTTTATGTTCCTCTTTGTTATCCTTCTTCAATGTATGAAGTAAAATATCCCTCACCTTGTAATAATCCAATGGCTTAATAACGTATAGGATATCACCTCCGATGGCTCCCCCAAAATCTAACATCACATCTGGTGAAGTATGCCAGCTAACGAGCCCCACTATTGTGCCTCGGAAGTTATGGGAAGTCCGCTGTTCCCATAACTTCCGAGGCACAATAGTGGGGCTCGTTAGCTGGCATACTTCACCAGATGTGATGTTAGATTTTGGGGGAGCCATCGGAGGTGATATCCTATACGTTATTAAGCCATTGGATTATTACAAGGTGAGGGATATTTTACTTCATACATTGAAGAAGGATAACAAAGAGGAACATAAACACCAGGAGAAGGAGGAGAAGAAAAAGGCGAGTACAAAAAACCACAAGAATGTTGAGGTTGAGCATGAGGCTTCAGTAACCATCACAGACCTGACCCCACAACTAATTGTGGCCCCAACCAGTGGTATGTGGGTGGTTCAATTCTATGAAGATCTTTTCGGTCCTAGGTTGATTCGGTACAACGAATTTGAGCCACAACTTTCGTTTGTGTGCGCTGAAGTGGAGGTTGGATCAAACAGATTCGTCATCACAAACAAGAACTATCTATGAGTAATTTATCTGTTCGTTTCTTACAATAATTTCTATTCAATTCTTTAAATTAATTATGAATTTGTTTTTGTATGGATATACCACCTTCTCAAAAAGATAAATTAAAATAACACCGTCAGCAAGCAACACCGTCATTCTCGCCTTATCCGTAAAACCACAATCGGATATAACACCTTCTCAAAAAGATAAATTAAAATAAAATAAAAGATTGATTAAATAACAATAACTTAAAATAGTTTCGAAATGAAAAAAGCAGCTTATAAAAATAAAATTAAAAATTAAAAATTAATTAAGAATATGAAATAATATGTTTATCACAATTAATAAAACAAACTTACAAATAAGTTACGGTGCACTCGTATTATAAAGTAAGAATTAATAACGAAATTAAAAAGGAATTAAGAAAGTGGATTAAACAAAAACAAAACTGAAACAGATGCAAAAAGATACAAAATATCTCAAAAAATAACAAATAAAGTTAACAAGAGAGGACTGGTCGATTTTCTTATCGGATTTCTTACCAGCCAAGCTGCTGAGTTTCCAAATATGACCGAATCGGTCACGCTGGGACGGCACATTTCCTCGGCTATCTTTTCCACAATTTCGCATCCGTTAATCTCAGCCTTCTCCATTAAAGCTTTCAGGTTTGAGACGGATCGAGGAATTTTCCTTCTAGGAGTTAATATCTAAAAGGTTAAAAAAAATTCTATACAAAATAGACCCATAAAAATTTTCTATAAAAAAACCCTTTCAAACTAACAGTAACTAACCAAAATAAAACCTCCTTGGCAAAAAACACAAAAAAATACCCTCAACAACTAATCAACCAAAAACATCAATATTCATCCAATCCAATAAATAATTATCCACACACAAAATCATCAATATTCATCAAATAAATCATTATAAAAATTTCAACAAATTAAAAATATTAGGCATTATCATCAATTAGGGATTTAGAGTTTAAAAATTACTTGAATATTATGAGTTTTTTCACACCAATAGGCGGCGGCGACACCAGCTACAATCACAAATATCCACCTCCTAGAAACACCAAAAACCCCTTTATATAATGACCCAAAAGATTAAAATCAGAGATGGAGAGGGAAGAGAATGAAAACCTGGGTAAGTACATCCAGCCCACAATCCAAATAAATGAGGCTCCGAACCTTTTCATCCATTAACATAAATTGGGGCGGTTTTGGGGTGTGATTATCGGCTAGGGAATTTGGGGTTAGGGTTTGAGGAGAGAATAATAGAAATTGGGGGGTTTTGGGGTGTGATCATCGGCTAGGGCTTTGAGGGGTGGGGGGAAAAAGCTGAAGGAAAACCTTTTTATTTTTTTAAATGACTTGGCTTAATACGACGTCGTTTTGGCCAGGTTTTTATTTTATTTTATTTAAAGAAAGCTTTAGTAGAACGACGTCGTTTTGACGTCGAGGGAGAACATGCTAAACACCTTGCGAGGGTCAATTTCTTCCACTCTAATGGCGGATTCCAGGGTTGCAGGGGTCACTTGACCAACCTTGCTTCTCCATGGATCCGTCCCTTCGAGCACTCAAGGCGGATACAAACCTTTGCCAGCGGCAGCGGTGGCGGTACATCATCACAGTCTGTGACGACAAACGTATTTGATCCCAGTTCCACCTCAGCGCACACGAACAGCTGATAAGAGGAAGAAGAACCACTGGAAGCTTGCTTCGGGAATTGGTTGTAGCGAACCAATCTAGCACCGAAAATTTGTTTGTACAAGTGAACGGCTTCCATAGTTGGCGCCACCACCAGCTTCATTGTCATTGATTAAGAGCTAATTGCAGGAGCAGAGAGATAATTGCAGGAGGAGAGAGACGAGGGAGAAAGAGAGAGGCAATGGCAGATTTGAAAATGAAAATGAGGCTCGAATTTCCTTGGGTTTGGTTTGGGTTTGTTTATATAACAGAAGAGAAGAGGGGGAAAAGCATGCTGATCTGTCTATTTGAATCTTGATATTCAATTTTTTTTTTAATTCATGCTTTTCATACGAGTGTTAGTACGGGAAGTCGGCGCCCAGTACCATTCGCAAGATTCAGCGAACGACGCCGTATTACTAAAGGAACCGAGCGCGGGTTTTGCAGTTTCTAGTACGTTCGCGGCGAGTGCCACAGAGGTGTGCTGAGTGTGCTTATAGGCACTAGACGCCCATCACGAGGAGTTGTCAAGGCAAAATATCAAGGATCGTTCGTTACCATGGGTATGTATGTATGTATGATTATATTGGTCCATTATAATCAATGATTCTTTTAATTCAGGCCGCTTCTATTAATTCATGCTTTTTTTCTTCATATAGTGGTTGGTTGCTAAAGCATGTGAAATTGTTTGTTTGTAGATTATAACAAACTATTTCTCGGGTGTAATGTCATGAGCGCATAGACATTCTTTTGTCTTGAAATTGATAGATTCATGTGGTTGCTTACTCTGCATTAGATTATCCCTTATAGTAGATGAAGTATTTGTTTGTTTGTTTATAATATCCCTCTTTGAATATCAATAATTCAGTAGAATAGGAGCTTCAATTTTGGTTAGCATTATCAGTTATCAATGCCTAATCTGTCATATTATGTTGGCTTTGCTACTTAAAACATGTGGATTTGCTTGTTTGTTGGCTATCATTCATTATTTCTAATGTTTGATCAGATTATGAGGACATGAGATGTTCTTGTTTTGAATTTCGTAGCTGTGGTTGGTTACTTTGCATTAGATCCTACTACTAGTCTACATGAAGCCACTTTTGGTTATTTTCGTTCAAAATATTTGTTATGTTTGTTTGTTTGTATTCCTTCATCTTTCAATATCAAAAGTTCATAGTTTCAAGAGGATTCAAGTTTGATGTGATGTTAACATTTTATCTTATGTATCTGCAGAGTTATGATCTAATGGCAAAGAAGCTACTTAACAAGGCTGGAGAGATAAAGAAGAGATCAAAAAGTTGTCTAAAGACCCAAGAATAGGAGAAAGGGTTGCTACCAAACCCTTGTATCTTTCTCAATTAAGTATCTCTTGTGTTATCATGAAATACCTATATGTTCTTTGAACACAGATTATCAAGTCCATTGCGCCATCAATCTATGGCCATGAGGACATAAAGAATGCAATAGCTCTTGCCATGTTTGGAGGCCAAGAGAAAAATGTCGAGGGAAAACACCGACTCCGAGGGGATATAAATGTCCTTCTCCTGGGTGATCCTGGCACGGCAAAATCAGTTTATTAAGTAAAAGCTGCCATAAGTTAAAAGTGAATCAATTTTCTGTCTCACAAGGTATGTTAAAAAGACTGGGCAGAGAGCTGTGTATACTACTGGTAAAGGAGCATCTGCTGTGGGTTTCACAGCTGCTGTGCACAAGGATCTTGATACAAGGGAGTGGAACCTTGAAGGAGGAGCTCTTGTTCTTGCTGACAAGGGAATATGCCTTATTGATGAATTTGACAAAATGAATGATCAGGATATTTATGACAATGCTAGTATATATGTAAATTTTGCAATTATGAAACTGACAGCCCCCCTCCCCACTTTCCAACTTATTTTGAGTCTTTGAGCATTTACATTTTCATCTGCAATCGGGTGAGTATTCATGAAGCAATGGAGCAACAAAGTATTAGCATATCAAATCAAGAGCTGGGATTGTCATTTCTCTCCAAGCACGCTGCTCTGTCATTGCAGCTGCAAAGCCTGTTGGAGGAAGGTATGCTAGAGGTAATTTGAAGACTTTTTCTGGGTTGGAGGTTGGAGGTCTTTGGATGGCCAAAGAAAGTGGCCCAATGAAATTGGTAAGTTCGAGCCTGGAGCATTCCCAAAACCCTAATTGTCAGTTATGAGGATGAGTTTCTTTTTCCTGTTATTAAATTCGAAGCAATCTGGATTTATTGCTTTTTGATTATTTATGGGATGGTAGGGGTTCCTTTTGCTTTTGATTGGATCTGAGTTGAAATTTTTGTTTTCCAAATTCGGGATCTGGAATTTGGCTCACTGATATCTAAAAATGGAAAGGGATGCATTTATTCTGGGCTTATCGTGCTCTGTTTGGTTGCTGGGAAGAGTGGAAAATGAAAATGGAATTTGGAATCTTGTCAGTGGAATCTGTTGTAAGATTCACTTGTAGTTTTCTCAGCAACCAAATGGGGACTTTTTCTTTGGGACAATTATTGTGATGGATTGATTTGGTGGATCTTTGGTTTTTGCAGCAGATTGGTCTTGGCTGAACACTTGTCAAGTTGTCCTAGTCCTGTTTCTTTCCGAATTTGGCAATAATTGGTTATGCCAAGTTTCAAAATTTGCTGATTCATACTGAATTGTGTTGGGTTGTGATCTGACCTTTGTTTTTCTGATGGCACAATCAGAAACTGAAGATTTGCAGATGTTATTTTGGAAGAAGTGGAGTTCATTCTATCAATGCTTGTAGGAATCAACCGGACTTGTGCAAATACATATATAGAAGCTTGTATGTTATGATTGGTTATGGTTTTCGCTATTGTTGGAGATTTAAGCTGAATGAGTTGATGATTTAGTTGGGTTATTTTGGAATTCTTAAGTCGGGGTTGAATGATTCGGACATGAGAAGCTCCTGGTCCTATAAACTCTCTCTCATTTTTGGCCCTAGACCCCCACTCAATTGGCTGCTCTTGTGCCTCATTAGTGTTCTTGCACTAATTCCAGTGTTGGGATCATCCTCTTCAAATATATTTGACTCTCTAACTCCTACTTCAGTACCCGACATCTTTACAAATTATAGGAGGCTAAAGGAGCAAGCTGCGATCTGGAGCTGAGGTCTCTCGCACTAGGGGCTAGTCAACAAAGGGAGCTTGGCCTTTGTGGCAGAGAAAGAAAATTATGTGCCTTGTTACAATGTTTCAGCAAACCTTTTTGTGGGGTTTAAAGATAGGGAGGAGTTTGATTGGCATGGTGAAGTATCAAGAAACAGAGAACGGTGTCTAGTTCGCCCTCCTAAGGACTATAAGATTCCTTGGAGGTGGCCAGCTGGTAGGGATGTGATATGGAGTGGAAACGTGAAGATAACCAAAGACCAATTTCTTTTGCCTGGGAGCATGACCAAAAGGTGCTTCCCTGTTGAAGCTATATATTTAACAGCTTTTAAATAATTGCTGATCTTTTATCTTCACCAGTGATTACAACATTTAAATTTCTCGACTCTATGCAAATTGTATTAGTTTCAGTGTTTTCTTTTCTTTTCGTTTGTGTGTGAATAATTATTTCTGTGCAGAGTCATTCTTTAACTTCTTTACAATTTATTCAGGTTGATGTTACTAGAAGAAAATAAAATTGCCTTTCACTCTGAGGATGGTTTGATTTTTTATGTTGTCGAGGATTATTCTCTTCAAATTGCGAAGATGCTACGTTTAAATGATGATTCTCAATTTCTTCAAGCCGGTGTAAGCCTTCTTTGTGAATTACAGTTATGATTATCTGCTGTTACTTTCTAGGGCATGGTTACTGTTAGATTTCAAAGAGGCCAGAGTGTATTAAATACGTATGGGAAAATTTATTATAATACACGTACCGAGACAAAAGCCAAAGGTCAGTCTCGTAGGTGGACGTATTGAACCAAAATAAGATCTCAGATTGACATCTTGATACACTGATTTACCATAATAATAAATAGAGTCAATGGGGACTTTATCTTTTGTTCTCTCATAGTCCAAAATTTAGGTTTATGCTGGAAGCAAAAAAAATGCAACTTCTGCTTCATATTTGTGATAAATGTAACATCTGAACTATCCTTTGCATTATATATTTTAATTATTTCTATGTTAAAACTACAGGTGCAAACTGTACTAGATATTGGTTGCAGTTTTGGTAGCTTTGGAGCTCATTTAGTATCACTAAATGTAATGTCTGTTTGTATTGCGGCATATGAGGCAACTGGCAGTCAAGTTCCGTTGACCCTTGAGAGAGGTCTTCAGCAATGATTGGAAACTTTATTACAAGACAGCTTCCATATCCAGCATTGTCCTTTGAAATGGTTCACTGTGCTCAATGTGGTATTGTTTGGGACAAAAAAGGTAATTTGGACTTTATTAGGCATATTTCTTACATTTTGGGCTTCCTTTGGGGTTGAGTAGTCCCTCTATCTCTCTAATGCTAATAACCTTAGAGGATGAGTTGTCTTATGCTTTTTTGAATACACTTCCTCTCATGTAACCATAATTAATTCATGAATCAGATTGGATGTTGCTTTTAGAAGTTGACTGGGCACTCAAGCCTGGCGACTACTTTGTTTTGACCTCATCCGCAACCCAGCCATATGGAAGTTCATTGAGCATGAAGAATAGCATGTTGACACCAATGGAGGAATCGACCCGGAAGATCTGTTGGATTCTAAAGCTCCGCAATATGAAACTTTTATGTGGCAGAAAACTGTGGATTCTGATTGCAATACATCTCGGTGAGGATAGTTAAACGTTGCCTCGGTCTCTTGTGAAAGAGTTGTTAGTTTGATATTTGAAAATTCAGTACTGTTTAAAGCTTTGGTATTGACTTGCGCCATTGCATTAGTGTATTCAAAGAGCCCCACTTATTTTCCTCTTCCTTTGAAAAAGAAGCCTAGTAATGTTCTTCTTTCCGTTCTTTATTGTAGCAAGCAGGGTGCTATACCACTTTGTAATGAAGGGCATGATGTTCAGTCAT
This sequence comes from Prunus avium, assembly GCF_002207925.1. Next base: position 93,009 of record NW_018921431.1, read on the forward strand.
ATTATAAGCCTCTTGTATCATGTATAAGTGGGACCACCAACAAACGCTGGACTCCAATCCGAAATAGGTCCTCGAGGCCCCATCAGTTGAACTCAGATGAGCTTGAAATTCATGGAAAGTACTATTCCATCATCTTTTTTTTTTTTTTGGGTCTTCTCTCTCTTAGGGAGAGTGTGGTTGGTTCCAACTTCCGAATGCATTAAAATCTTTATGGTTGTATCTCTGCCATGATCATTCAGTTCTACACTTCACTTCATGGTGCTCTGCCAGCATATTGATACCCTTTTATTTTTGCAGGAGTTCAGCCTGACGATTTCTTTGAGGACTTACAGATTTGGAGATCAGCTCTGAAAAACTATTGGTCTTTGCTTACACCCTTGATTTTCTCTGACCATCCGAAGAGACCAGGTGATGAAGACCCATTATCTCCATTAAACATGATACGCAATGTGATGGATATGAGTGCTCACTATGGGGGTTTAAATGCTGCTTTTCTGGAGGAAAGAAGATCAGTTTGGGTGATGAATCTCGTGCCTGTCAATGCTCCCTATACACTTCCTCTCATACTAGATCAAGGTTTTGCTGGTGTTTTGCATGACTGGTAAGTCGTTGGTTTCAGTTCCTTCAGAAACTCTGCTGGCTAACTTGATATTTGAAGCTTCTTTCAGTGTAGCTCAGATGCACTGTGTTTTTTGGAAGGCAAAAAAAATTTGAGAATGACTAACTCTAACTAAGGTTGAAAAAATTTGAATTTAAAAAAGCTAGGACTCATTTGTGCTCTTTATATCCTATTTTCTTTCCCTTTCTATACATGTGTGCCTGCAAGTCTATGTTACTGGAATTTAATTTTTGAGGTAGAGTCATAGTTGTGATCTATCTGTTGGTACAGGTGTGAACCGTTCCCTACATATCCTGGAACCTATGATTTGCTGCATGCGAATGGGCTGCTCTCACATCTGTCTTCAGAGAGGCGCAGCATGATGGATTTATTCTTGGAGATGGATCGGATTCTGCAACCTGAGGTACTTTTATTTCCCCCTTGCTTATTTTATATTTCTATACTGCAAGATGCAAAGTAAGATGAATAAGTCTGTTGTCTGTCTTTCCTTCTTTTGTTCCTAATATTGATTTTATAATCCACCTTTGGAAATCAAACTTCATTTTGTAAGTTGTCAACTGATACAAATCTTGTTTTTTTCTCTTTATTTCTTAAATAATATTGCTTGCCATCTTGGCATGCGACGATCAAGGCCTCAACAAGTCAATTTTGTGATATTTTCTAATGCAAAGAATTATAACCTTCTTCTATATTTTGGTGTTTTGTGATGAAATCCCGTTTTGAGACATGAATTATGGCCGGTTGGCAGGGATTTGTTGTTCTCTGTGATAAAGTGGGAGCTATTGAGATGGCGCGCATGTTTGCTACACAAATACGTTGGGAAGCAAGGGTGATCGACCTTCAGAATGGCAGTGACCAACGGCTACTTGTTTGCCAAAAACCATTCGTGAAAAAATGATTGTTTTACTTCAGGAGATTTCATCATTGCGGAAGTGTACAATTGTTTTTCCTCTTTTTGCTCTGGTAATTTCTCTCATTTCAAATTCGGATTATGTAAATGTAGTGCATTGACCCGATTGCATTTGTATTTAGTTGTAAATCTTGAATTTAACTATGTTGTTTTTGTGTGTGTTAGCAGAATATGATGAATTTGGCAATGTAATGCATGCTCAGAATCCGAAGAACCTTGGAGGAGTAATATAAGTTATAGTAATGCCACACTTCAATATATTTGAGGAGAAATATAAGTTATAGTCGTACTAATAATAATAAAGGGCATTAAATCTGTTTTTTTGTTTGGTCGAATATTGTCTAATTCCCTAAACAACCCAAACGCCTCCCCGCCAATTACACCACCTCCCTCCCCCACTAGGATATTAATTCAGATATGGCTAGGATTCCTTTCCGTCTTTTGGATTGTTATTCTGTTTTCCTATAAATGCCAAGCCAACAATTACAAACCACCGAAAGTATAGCATCTCTGCTTTTCTTTTAAAAAGCACGTATATATTAGCATCTCTGGGTTTCTTTTCTGCCTCTTAGCGTAGCGTACTATATTCAGGTCTTTCGATGGCCAGAGAAGGTCGTAAAAGGAAATTGTTAAATTTGAGCCCGGAGCTCCCAACCGAAATCATATTCTCCCATATACTCCCACGGCTACCACCAAAGGATCTGATGATGCAGTGCAGGTGCGTATGCAAGTCTTGGTCCTCCTTCATCTGCAGTCCTTCCTTTGTCGCCGACTTCTGGAACGACAGAAACAAGAGCACCACTAACTTCCTTTTCCAAAAGCAAAACCGCTTCTTCTCCTCAAAAATAGAGGAGAAAGAGCAACAAGGAGGAGGGAATAATAATAATAAGAGGAATGCTATTCACAATCGCTCAAAAGCGATTCTCATCGAACTCGCTATCCACGTGTCTCTCTGCTGATGGTTTCCAAGTTGGGCAATAAAATAGTATTACCAACGTTCTCTCTCCTCTTTCTTTTATTCTCTTCTTTTTTTTTCCTTTCTTTCTCTCTTCTCTCCCTGTTTCCTATTTTTCCCCTTCGTTTATCCTCTCTCTCTCCTCCTCCTTCTGTTTTTTCTTCTTCTTCCTCTTTATTTCTCTCTTCTCTCTGTCTTTTTTTTTTCTCCGACGTTTCCCCCTTCTCTTTCTCTCCTCTTTCTTTTTTTTCTTTCTCTTCTCTTTTTTTCCTTCCTTTCTCTCTTCTCTCCCTGTTTCCTATTTTTCCCCTTCGTTCCCCCTTCTCTTTCTCTCCGCTTTCTTTTTTTTCTTATTCTACCTCTGACTGGCTTGGTGCGGTTTCTCTATCCATTTTTGTCTATAATCGCACTACAGGCAAAAATTTTGGATTTCACCCATCGATGGCCCGCCCTCCTCACTGCAGAACTTTCTGCTAAACTTATATCACAAAATTTATATATATATATATATAGAACGAATAAAGCCCGTAAAAAAATTAAGCGAGCTTTGTTAAAAAAATAAAATTGAGTGAACATCTGTAGCAAGTTTCTTCTTCGTACAGTTGGGTTGTTCATGAGGTGCAAAATTCTTCTTGCTGGTTGGCCGTACTCGTTTTACTTAGAAGAAGGAAAAAAAA